>VMBQ01000032.1:396075-448834 GCA_007657795.1 Dreissena rostriformis | reverse complement strand
CACACACACACACACACACACACAGCAAAGTAGAAGGGGTTAGACTAGACAGGATTCACCATTGATGTCTGTCCCCGAGTTAAGGCAAAGTATGCCTACACTTTGAAACACACATTATTCAAATTATTATGCATTGTTCCCTATGATTTGAAATTGGGAATTGAACAATTTAAAACTTTTAAAAGCTTTTCATGATAAATTGAAAAGTTACAGTAAGAATACCCAGTGCTCCAGCTAGGCCTAAATTGAAGGGCGCCCTGCCCTCCTGAACCTCCGCCCTGCCCTCCCGAACCTCCGCCATGCCCTCCCGAACCTCCGCCCTGCCCTTCCTAGGGCCCCCCTGCCCTTAAAAAAAAAAATTTTTTTTTTCATATGATGATTAATAAATCTCTTTTTAAAATACATTGTAATTAATTTATTCCTCATTGTAGACATTTTATTTGAATTGTTTTATTATAATGTGAATAATATATTCTAACAATTATTAATAACATATAAATTAACATGTAAGAGGAAGCATTCCAGAAACGCCAGCGCGCTCAAAAGTGCCCTTTTGACAAAATACTGCGCGTCCAAAGTGCCCTTTTGACAAAAAAGCCCCCCTGCCTTTTTGAAATCCTAGCTGGAGCACTGAATACCTTGCTCACATCCTGTTCCATTGTGTATAACAGTGATCTTGGCTCCATACGGCCTCAATGGAACCTTGACCGGCGTGACGTACAGAGACATGGACCACACCACGAAGAAGGCACTGGAAGAGTGGAGGCAATTCTACCCAGTGAAAGGGGAGGAGGGGAAAGAGGCTGACACTAACAAACTGCCCAACCTTGTAGAAGTGGTTGTCGGTAAGTGATGGTTATATAAACTTATTTTTTTAAGCTTGATTGTATTGTATTTTCGACACTCCTTTAAAAATGTGGCCCCATTCCCAATCTCAGAATTGACTGCCTCAAATGCCCAATTGAAGGTTTCCAAATATATATAATATTCAAAACATTCAGTTTACAAAATGTATCTCCATTTACAGCTTTATGAGTTGAACCTTAGCAAATATAATGTTACACATGCTTGCAATTTAAATTTGTAAGCATTTGTAAGCAAAAAAACTATACTAAATTTGCCAATGTTAGTAAAAACAATGCGATTAGGACATTTAAGTTATGAATTTTAGTTAAGTTGAACAGAGATTGTCTGGTAAAACATGAGGTCCCAAAAATGTGTTACAATATCAAATTATCACCCTAACTTGTATTTTGGCTTGTCCTCCAACTTGTTAACACTTTCACTGGAGGATTTAATAAATGTCTGTCCAGTATTCATGTCAATTGTCATCATGATGAAATAGGAGAAACAGTTTTTATAGAATTAATAGAGAGATGGTTTCCAGTTCCATGCATCGTTCTGAAATTAAAGTAAAGCAGTAAATTTTGGTCCCCTGCTTTGTTTGTATATAAAACATTCACTATAATAAGCCAAGTTTGGAACTGTCATGGCATGATGAAAAACCCTGAGCCAGTGGTAAACACATTGCTAAATTAATCAATAATACTTAACAAACTGTCTCAGGCTGGCTGTGGTGTTTGTTGATTGATTATGGATACTTTCAGTATTGTTATCATTAAAATCAGATAACATGAAGGCAGTGGACTTACTGTTAAAATGGCTGAGCATTACTATTTTACATTTGGGAGATTATGATTCTGCTTTGATCTGATAAGTGAGCAATATCATTCCCTCATCGGACAAAGTTATTGCCTGCCTCCCCTTCTTAGTTTTCCCCTGAATTTTCCAATATTTTTAAAACAACAATAATTTTGTAACTACATATTTTATGTTCAGCTGGTGTTCGCATGAAGTACCCGTCCTGCTATGTTCTGCTTGTGGACGAGAGACCAGGCGTGCCCGGGGACCCCCAGCGTCCAGGCTCTCTCGCTCAACTGGGGATCCTTGGGGCCGCGGGTGTGGGTGAGGATGGGCTCTCACTCAAAGGGATGGAGCCCACCTCAGATCTGATGGCCCGCACCAACCGCCTTCTCAGTGCTAGACTGGTGGAGAAGATTGGGCAGGATGGCTGCATCACGTCTGGACTCTCCAAAAGGTTCCCTAAATTGTCTGTGCATTGCATTGACTGACAAACATATGAGCTTCACTCTGTGAAAAGGGGGTTTAATGCATGTGCATATTGTGTCGTTCAAGATTAGCCTGTGCAGTTCACGGAGGCTAATCAACGACGACACTTTCCGCTTTTATTTATTTTTTGTTTAAAGGAACTCTTTGTGATGAAAATCCAGTTAGGCGAAAGTGTCGTCCCAGATTAGCCTGTGCGGACTGCACAGGCTAATCTGGGATGACACTGTACGCTCATGCATTTAACCCTGTTTTCCCAGAGTGCGACTCATATAAATGCAATAACAATAGATACAATTTTTTATCTGTAAATTGCATTGACTGCCTAACACATCCATCCATTTTTTGCTTTTAGTGGACTTAAAATTTGTATTGTGTACGATTAATATCATTTTCTTTGTGTTTAATGAGAATATTGTTGCCAGGGATTTAATCCTTACTCCTTTCTGCTGAATTCTTTTTTCTAAAATGTATTTGTGTTAATTTCAAAGAGTGGATAGGATCTGTCTATAAACCTCAAGATTTCCTACAACATTGGTTTTGTTTCCACTTACACATGTTTTTCATTTCTAAAGTTGGTTAATTGTACTTTCTGAATTTAAGATAATAAAAAAATGTATTTTTTTGAAATGATAGTTAAAATCAATTGAAAATCGGATCAATTTGGTGTTAATCTCATTTTAGCTTATGTAGTGTTGCTTGTTTTTTCATGACTGTTGTTCACCTTGTTTGCAGGCACAATGAAGGAAGCTTAGAAGAAGGACAATTAGGGATCTGGAATTTTGCAGACCCTACAACAAAAACTACATGTAACTGCCCACGGTGAGGCTATAATCTTTCTCTGAACATATTGTTGTTTCCCAAAGGTCTCCACAACAGGAATGTAACATATTCATGACACATATTTGCAACAGATTTTTTGCTCAGAATTTATGTAAACAGTCATCAACATTAGCAGTTTAAATAAGCAAGCAAGAATTTTTATGTTGTTACTTTTTACCATGAAAAGTGTACAAGTTGGCCTTTATGAAATCAAGAATTTGAGCTTGTTTGAACATTCACAAATTGAGGACTTGCATGCTGGTACTAAATTCGATCACTGAGGCATTTCAAACCAGTTTTGTAATTGTGGATCATCAACAATTTGATTACTAGCGATAATAGCAAAATGTATCTCATAGATAGTGTATTTAATTCAATGTAAGAATATAAATGCCAGCAAAGTGAAACCAACTGGAGAGAGAAAGTAAACAAAAATGTGTTATTGTATAGAATAAATATCACTAATGCTATTATAATAACATAGTTCTTTCAGTAAAAAAGATCTACTTCAGATAGTGTGCAATAAACATTTACTTGATATCTCAATAAATATGACATTATAACAAGCTTATGTGCGGTGTCTGTTATATCCTTTTTTCTTGTTTTTTGTTCAGTGTTAAGTGCTCTGTCCTTGAAATGCAGCAATACATCCAAGCTCTTACACTTCATGCAGTGCATGTCAATTTGTTAGCGACAGCTGTCATGTAAATCATGCATGTCTGTGTATTTAAGAACAGATTAGAGCTGTAGTACAAACTTGTAACATGTGTTTACAGGAAGCTATACATGTATTACTTGGTTAAATTTCAGTTATTTAATCTTTCAAGTAGCGTTTTAACCTTAAATTGTTGAATTTGTAATACACATGATAAGCATAAACAACATTCAAATGAACTTTTCAAATCATTCCTCTCACTGCTGGGTTATCATGTTACGATGAAGCTTGAGTAGCCAATCAGATTGCAGTACAGTAGACCTCAGTGAACTCTTGAAGTTGTCTCCCATGTTTTGTTTACTGTATTGATTCAACATGGCTGCTTTCATAGTGAGGGGTTGTCTCAAAGTACTTCAGGTTATGCAGAAAAGGTCAACTTTGGTTGATATATTATGTGGAAAAGAATTGCACATTACGGTTGTTTTGTGAACATTGAACAATTGTTCTGCCATGACTGGGAACGGTTAATGGGTAAAATACAATAAACATGTTGAAAAAAATAATTATAAAGAAGCTGGTTTGCATATAATTGTTAGCACATCTTGATTATGTGCAACATAATATTTATAACATTACAACCATAATTTACACAAGCCATCTTGAAGTATGACACATCACACTTTTCTAAATATTTGTTACTTGCAAAATGCAAAATATGCACATCTTTGTAAATTAATTCATATTGTAAATAAATAACCTATGATTTTTCTTACCATTTCAGGTTAAGGGGTGTAAAGAACAAGGCCGGGTCAAGCCTGGCAGGAAAGCAACTAGACAAGAAAAAAACAGACAAGACCTTAGAGCGACAACAATCTCGACTGTTGAGGGCTGTCCCCTTTCATCGGCGACAGCAAGCCATAGAAGAGTACTTGCAGACTGACATGGACATGTCGATGCCACGAGTGTCTGCCGGCATGCCTCAAGGGGGCCTGAATGGTGTGGGCGGGGCCACGGGGGGTGGTTCTGACATGCCCCATGTGAGCACGTCTGGCAACTCGGACATGGTCTGCAATGTGAGCATGGAGTCGCCGGCCTCCAACGCTCCGTCGCCGCTCGAGGAGTCCCACAACCATGCCCAGATGGAGAACGCGGTCCCTCTGGATCCCACAATGCCCACGCTAAGTCCACAGCCTCCCACATTGAAGCATGGAGATAAGGACCCTTCATCAGTCGGTGGCTTGAAACCCATCCAGAATGTGGATCTGAGCAGTGCAAGTAACTGTGCAAATAACAGTGCGGGCAGTAATGTGTTGCTTAACGGTGTATTGACAAATGGGGATACTCATGCATTTCACAAACCTCACTTGACTTCTGGATTTAAGCCCGATGCAACTAGTTCTAGTGTTGGCGGTCTTCATTGGAATCATCAGTCTTTGGAGAACACTAAAGCAAACATAAACAGCTGGTTGCGGTCACAGCAGAAGCAATCAGATCACAAAACCTTCAAAAGGCCATGTTTACCCAGTTCTGATAGCGACCAGGATACTTTTTTAACAGATACTCTTTACAACTTTGACAGTGTCTCAAATTGGTAAGTTTTTTAAATATTGTATGTGTTTTAGGTTAGTTAATGGCAAAATTAACACATTCAACTGTTTTTGAAGCAATTTACAAAGTTGAAAAAAAATGTACAGTAATGCATGTTATGAAGATATTGTTAGTTTTTATTCTGTACTTGAGTTAGTTTGGCATCAATAGGTCATAGCATGCTTCTTGTGAAAACTATAAATTTATAAATTGGCTGGTACACATGTATTTACTAACAAAACTTCTTGTTGAAAATTTAACCGATTAAGCGCGAAGCATTCAGATATACACTATGCTGTGCTGTTAACAAGGGAGTATAATCACATTTTAATTTTCAACAATTTTGGTAGATCTTTCCCTTGCATTTATTAAATATTGTCATTCTCGCTTTCGGTTTATTTAAGTCAGATTTGTATGCCCCCCTTCGAAGAAGAGGGGGTATATTGTTTTGCACATGTTGGTAGGTCGGTCCATCCATCCGTCCACCAGATGGTTTCCGGATGATAACTCAAGAACGCTTACGCCTGGGATCATGAAACTTCATAGGGACATTGGTCATGACCGGCAGATGACCCCTATTGATTTTCAGGTCACTAGGTCAAAGGTCAAGGTCACAGTGACCTGAAGCAGTAAAATGGTTGACTGGAAATAGGAAAATGGTTTCCGGATGATAACTCAAGAACGCTTACGCCTGGGATCATGAAACTTCATAGGGACATTGGTCATGACTGGCAGATGACCCCTATTGATTTTGAGGTCACTAGGTCAAAGGTCAAGGTCACAGGTCAAGGTCACAGTGACTGGAAATAGGAAAATGGTTTCCGGATGATAACTCAAGAACGCTTACGCCTGGGATCATGAAACTTCATAGGGACATTGGTCATGACCGGCAGATGACCCCTATTGATTTTCAGGTCACTAGGTCAAAGGTCAAGGTCACAGTGACCTGAAGCAGTAAAATGGTTGACTGGAAATAGGAAAATGGTTTCCGGATGATAACTCAAGAACGCTTACGCCTGGGATCATGAAACTTCATAGGGACATTGGTCATGACTGGTAGATGACCCCTATTGATTTTGAGGTCACTAGGTCAAAGGTCAAGGTCACAGGTCAAGGTCACAGTGACTGGAAATAGGAAAATGGTTTCCGGATGATAACTCAAGAACGCTTACGCCTGGGATCATGAAACTTCATAGGGACATTGGTCATGACCGGCAGATGACCCCTATTGATTTTCAGGTCACTAGGTCAAAGGTCAAGGTCACAGTGACTCGAAATAGTAAAATGGTTTCCGGATGATAACTCAAGAACGCTTACGCCTAGGATCATGAAACTTCATAGGTACATTGATCATGACTGGCAGATGACCCCTATTGATTTTCAGGTCACTAGGTCAAAGGTTATGGTCATTGTGACTCAAAACAGTTAAATGGTTTCCTGATGATAATTCAAGAATGCTTAGGCCTATGATCATGAAACTTCATAGGTACATTGATCATGACTGGCAGATGTCCCTATTGATTTTCAAGTCACTAGGTCAAAGGTCGAGTTCACAGTGACAAAAAATGTATTCACACAATGGCTGCCACTACAACTGACAGCCCATAAGGGGGGGCATGCATGTTTTAAAACAGCCCTTGGTTAATAAATTGTTCACAGTTGACACACTCAAGTTCTAGTCAGTTTTGTTTGTTTATAAATGAATATGTTTGTTATGCACACTTATTGGCTGTTAAACTATTAATGCGACTTAACATGTAGTAATTGTTACATCATTTTGCCCTTTTATAGTCCGTAAACTGATAGTTAAATACAATATCAGTCATTTTACATCATTGGTTCGTTTAAATAAAACTGAAAGATTGAGGAATACAGTAGATTCCACTTAATTGAATATTGGATAATTGAATAATCCGGTTAATTGAATAGCCAAAAATTGATTGCACACTATAATCCAGCGAATAATCCATAGTAGAATGTCATAAATCTCCAAGGATACACATCGTATGGACAATTTTGACAGACACCTTCCATTGACTGCCTTTGTTTGTTTTTTTCACACCATGCATTAAGCAGCGTCTGTCAAGCGTCACATCACTAACAGTTGTAGTAACAGGTGTAGTATGCGGGCCAAGTACAATGCAAACACTGGAGTCTCCGGTTAAAACTACACCTATTGCAAACTTCAACAGTTTGAAAATAAAAAGAACAACAAAATATGTTTTGTTTAATCGTTTGTACGTGTTTCTCGTCAGTATACTCGTCAGTGCCAATGTACATCTAGAATTTAATGTAACCTGTGAGTGAATATTACGAGTTGATTATCTAATCATATCTAAACATGATGTCGAACAAATGAAAACGCGCACATTTGTCAAAACATCGCAGTCTAACACTGTTGATCATGTTTTCACAATAACCAAAATTAAATCCAGTCTTGACCCGATTTTCCGGTAAAAAATACACAGTACGTACTTTATCTGTTTCAATACTTAACTACCTAAAAGAGCGTAACGTCAAAGATATAGCATTCTCTTCGCTACAAAGTTTTCCTTAGACAGTGTATACATGTACACCCATGCTAATTTTCGCGCGCTTTTTACCAGGACTATACATGAGCAACAGATGTTGCTAGCGTTAGCGTTGGGTAAGCAATTACATTACACGCACGCTTTACATGTGTATGGCGTGACGTTGTACATTGCCGCATGGAATTTGCGCACACTTTTCTCGAGAGAAAGGATTTAAACACACTGTTCATTTGCACTTTATTTGAAGAATGTCGAGTAAAAAATAAATTGGGAAGTGTTTCGGATTACAAATTTAATCATGCGCATTTGAGAATTCAACAAAACACGGAATACTGACCAAGTTCTAGGAAGCTCATACTTCGGTAGGATGCGTTTTTTTCCGGATTTTTCTGAGGAAAAAAAAAACGTTCATAAATTTGGAAATATAACTGATTCTGTATAATTGAATACTCCAGATAATTGAATATTCGGACATGACAAATTGACTATTCAATTAAGCGGAATCTACTGTACCATAAAAATACACTCTTTTAGTCATGCTTGCTACTATATATATGTTGTAATAGTACTTACATGTTACATAGTATTATTTAGTTACATTTTAAGGTCAGGACAAGTAACCTTCATCAGGACAAGTAAAATTGTATGGAATTAGTCCAACTACACAAGTTTATTAAAGAGTAAATGTCTGGCCATGTTAAGACAAAAAAAAATGTATGGAAAAATTGCAGACAGTATTTTGTTTTAGTTTCAATCAAAAGTCTTTATCAGTCAGTGATGTTTTCCAAATATATCACTTAAATGATTTCTCAAATTGTAAAAATATATAAATGTCTACTCTAAGAATATTTAACTTGATGCAAGCTAGAAAACTGTTCCTTAGTGTCAACTAGAACATGTTTCTTGTTGACACAACTTTCAAACAAGGGTCTTCTGGTTCATAGGTCTGACTTCCCATTGAAAAAGATGTGCTTTGAGAGGATTGAAATGCTGAACGGCATTCAGGATCCCATGGTGAACACCAACAACAATTTCAACTCAAACCACCGGCCCCTGCAGTCCCTATCTCCGACCCCGGCAGCCGACCCCTACGCATTTTCCGACGAGTCTTCAGCAACACCCGCCGGCACCCCCATGTCCAGATCCATGAGAAACAGTCGAGACGACATATTCCAGAGGCCTTCACCCTATAAGGTGAGTAGATGATGCAAAAGGCAGTGTTTTGACTATATAAATGAATGGGTTTGGTGTTTTATCTTTATTCACAAATGCAAACAATTCAGTTATTCTATTTTTATTTGAGTAAATTCTACTTTACCATGCAAAGATAACTTGTTGTTTATTTTTATAACCATACATAGAGAGTAAAACGCTCTAAATAACTTTTGGCCAACCATAATGCACCAGTTCTACCACACATGAACAGGTTTTGCAGTTGTAGAAGTAAAATTTTATCATTATATAAATATAATTATTATTATCTATCATGTATGTTTTACTATTAACAACAATGACAGTTGAAAAAATATCATTTGTTGTGCTTTTAGGACGACGAGAAGGGACCTGAAACATTTGGCTTTAAGGACGAACGGAACAATATGGGTAAGGAAATGTTTGTTATACAAGGCATGATACAAAGCATGATATTCATGTAGGAAATATTGTTTCATTACACATTTTAAACATTCAAGTATGAAAAGCAACATGCATTGTTCATTTGCAGTTCTGATCACAGCAATGTTTCTCATTTATGATGACTTTGGAAATTATACTGGTACCGGTGAAATTTGGAAAACAAGCGTTATTTTCAGCCAATTTAAGAATTTCCAACACACTCCTGTAAGGTGTAAAATCTTTTGTAGAGTTTGGTTCTCTGACGTCCCCGCCAACCACGCCAGGTGCCCTGATGTCGAGCAGTTTGACGCGCGAGGAGGATCTCAAACCACAGGAGTCTGACCTCGACAACCTCTTCCAGCCGGACTCCGAAGACAACGATGATGCTGTATGTAGTGTCTGGAGTAGTATCACTCTTTTCAGGGGGCTGATTGTTAGATTTAACCCTTTGAGCGCTGGAACCGGATTTTGAAGGCCTTTGCAAACAGTTTGGATCCAGATGAGACGCCACAGAACGTGGCGTCTCATCAGGATCCAAACTGTTTGCTATTCCGATAGTATTCTTTGAAAAAAATCGAAGAAAATGCTAATTTTACTAATTCAGCAGACGACATTTTAGCAGAAGACAAATTTCCCAGCATGCAAAGGGTTAAGAAGCAATATACCTTGCAACAAGATTTGATTGGCAAATGTGTTTAGGCTGTTTGGATTTAGAAGCAATATACCTCGAAAGGAGATTTGATTGAAAAATGTGTTTTGGCATTTAGAAAATAAGGACATGATTGTTTGATGGAAGTAAAATGACTTGTTTAATGATATTTAGTCAGTTATATCTTTTTTTTTCTCAGACAAAGCATGGCTTTGGTTTGGAGTTATCCAACAACTCAAACCTGAAGTTTTTAAGTATTTATATTTGTGTTAAGTGTATGTTGTTTTCTCTTCAGTTTATTCCCAATAGTCCAGTCAAATGTGTAGAGGATATTAGGACAACCAAAACTGCCAACACCGGACCTGTGGATACCATAGGAGTTATGGGTAAACTTCCTATTAGCCTATGCAGATATATATTTATCCATTTGATTTTGACAGTAAAGTAAGCCTAATGAAGCCCTAAAGCAGTTTTCATGGTTGATAAAAAAAAAAATCAACCTCCACAAAAAATTAATGAATATGTAATGAACTTGAGTAAGTGTGCTGAATTGAGCAATTCTGATTGTGTATTTCTACTTTCTAATTTTGATGATTTCTACTGTTGCAGACTTATTTCGTATGTACCCCACCCCACCGTCCCAGGAGACCATTACAGACTGTTCGCCCAAGACCAGCCATGAGGCTGTGACAGAGAGCCACCCTACAGTCATTGAGAGTTTTCCTGTCAGCCTGGTCAAGCATGAACTCTTGCCTGGGACCTCGCTAGCCGATGAGCTCAATAAGGTACCCTCATGGCTGCGATTTGTTATGCCACACAGATTCTGAGGCATTTACCATTGCACGTACCCAAAAAACAAATCATAAATGTGTTGATTCAAAATTGTGTTTTGGGCCCAGCCATTTCCATAACAGAAGTTCAGTAGTTGAAAAACAAGGATTAAAATGTTTTAGGTTGTGGCTTTTGATTGGCACTAAAATAATAGTGGTTTGTTACTTTTTGAGCCAAAAAAGTCATGAAATAGGGAAGTCAATCAAGACTTGTGTGAATGTGAATTGAAACATTTATGGATTAAATAAGATTTATTTGAAGACAGACATAAATTTAAACAGAGTCATTAATTTCATGTTCAGGATGGGGTATACAGACCAGAGGTGCGGGCTCAGTACCCCAGCTCAGCCAAGTATGCGCCTGTTGATTTGTACAGTGCCCAGCTGTCTCCCCCACCACACGTCCCGGAGTACAAGCCCTCGTGGTACCATCACCAGATGCCCTTTACAGACAAACATCATGTCAGGTATGTGAATGTGGGGTCTTTATAACTAAGTGAATGTCTGTTTTTACTTTAGTTCAATTAGCGCTGGGTGATTGTGAATATGTGAAAAACTAAAACTTATCTGCCATTTATTGCGTCACTATGTTTTGTATTACCATATAATGTTTTTCAGCATTTTTCTTTATGATGAATAACTTTCTTAGATAGAATCATTCCTGTATTACCTCATGTTGACCCAGGTGTTCTTTTATAGCTGCCTTGCATGTTTTCCTACGGAACAGTGTTATATGTCTGTTTTCAGCCAGTACATCAATATGGGCGTTGTATTTTTGCTACTGCACAGTGTTGTATGTCTGTTTTCAGCCAGTACATCAATATTCCTTCCATCGAGAATCTTCCCAGCATCCCGTCTGCCCGCATGCCTTCCAGTGCAATAGAGGCGTCGCCTGCCACATTCCAGAATAGCGTGGGTCAGCAGCGCACCCCCATGTCAAACGAGCTGCAGTCACCTGCATCCAACGCATCTTCATATCTCAACAAAACGCCAAACTCAAATCTCAATCATCACGTCGGAACAAACAATCCAGTCCCAGAGGCGCATAGCCTTCTGGTGAACATTGTGCTTTCCGATTCCATTCTCAACCTCTTCAAAGATCAAAATTTCGACAGTTGCAACATCTGTGTGTGTAACATGACGATCAAGGGTTCAGACGTGGGTGTGTACATTCCGAACCCAACTGGTGAAACCGAGTACAAGTGTACGTGCGGATTCAGTGCTGTTATGAATAAACGCTTCGGCCATAACGCAGGTCTGTTTTACGAGGACGAGGTGGAAATCACCGGAATTCGTGACGACCGGTTTGACAAAAGAAAGCGTAGTTTGTTGACATTGCCACAAATCAAAGTCGAAGAAAATGGTGGAAAGTTGCCTTCGAATGTGGAGGAAGTGTCCCAGTCGGTGTTGCAGCTGTTGATTGGCCAGTTCTCAGGGCCGTACCCCTCCAGTTCCTATGTGTGCCTACGGGATAGGCTGCATGTGCAAGCTAAATCATTTCCCAGTCAGCCATTCAACATCATGTCATTGCAAGGTGGGTGTATGTGATGATTCTATTGGATGCCATTACTTAAAATAACTTCAATAAATTATGCTTACTTTTGCTGTGTCTGAATAAGAATGATTGTTGAAGGATACGATGTGTTACTGTTTGTCAATATGATCATAGCCTGAATAAAGTTGCATCATTTACAAGTGTGCAGTGAGCACTGTATTCACTTGAAACTAACTATTCACATGGAAACATGATTGTGTGCCTACCACACAAGTTATGCACGTGTCCCTGGACATTTTCAGATTGCAACGAGGTGACGTACTTTGCGCTGGATCAGGGGAGACAAGCCATGGATCACTGCCCCACCAAACTGGAGGACAACATGATGAAGTCCACCTGCATGCACAAGTGGACATTCTTGCAAGGTGAGTGCACCGCTCTCATCAAGTGCATTCATTAGCTCATCTGAGCACATCATGCTCATTGTCAGCTCTTCTAATCAACTATTGTCTGTTTTGTGTCATCGCTTGTATGTCGTTAATATTTACCTTTTGAAGAATGCTTGTTTTTATATGTCCGCCTAGTTTTTAAATGGTTCTGGTCCATAGAGAAACCTGGCAAGAACATTTAAATCCTAGTGATATATTGGCCTAGTTTGAAATAGGGTCACATGGGGTAAAAACTAGCCTAGGTAACTACAAAAGTAAAGCTTGTGAACACTCAAAGTCACATTTGTTTGTGAAATCTTAATGAAAATTGCCTTGCACTTTTGTTCTATAATGTTTTTGAAGAGTGAGATATGGTTCCTGTCTATTGAAAAACATGACTGCTATGAGGCTGGGCAGTTGTCCTTATGTGACTGTGGTTATAGTAAAACCATTTGAGCACTCTAGAATTAACATGTTTTACCCTACCATCATGAAACTTGATTTGAACAATGTGTTGCAAAGGTTTCTGGACTGAGTTAGATAATGATTGTAGTTTGTAAAAAAAAAATCATAGCTACTAGGTGTTGGGGCAGCTTTCCTATATCCATTGTTGTGAACACTGCCAGCCTGCTTAAAAATGTCAAAGACTTCCTTGGGGTCTCAGGTAAGGGTCTTAGGGCCTTTTGAAGTCTTGGTATGCTCACAATCAGTTTCTTAGATGATACTTGAGGCCCTTGAATAACCTAAACTTGTTTAAAAGCTGATTTTGTTTCTATGAAGGTCTTTAATTTCTTTGTTTTTTTTTTGTCTTTGGTTTGCAGTTGAAGTTCATTTTTACAGTTTGTAAGAGTTTATAAGTTATGCTACCTGTACAATTCGCCCACATTATGTATTGTTTCAGGTGTAGCTCAAATCCCACAGAGTCCGCTGGATTCAGTTGACTTGCTGAAGGGCCTTCAGCCGTTATTGCAGGATGCCATTCAGAACAAGCGCGTGACTCGCCTGTGGGAGCACACATACAAACTGCAGGGTCCTCTTACATGGATAGAGTTCCACCAGCTGGCTGGTAGAGGTCAGTTGGCGGCAGTTGAATTTATAACATATGGTGTTTTGAAGTTACTTTCATCCTTATGTTCGCTTTACGTCCAAGACAAATAAATTGGTGTTGTGATTGTTCTCACAAAAAAGTGTCCTTGTAACTCAGATTCAAGTAGGGCAGTTGCCATCAATTAGTTTGCACACTGTCACATAGTACTTGTAAACCATTTAAAAAAGGAAAAAGTGTGATTAAGCTAACTGACTGAGATATGACTGAAAAACTGTAACAAATTGTGAATGAACCCAAATCAACAAATATTGCTTTACATATATTTTGACTTTGCTTTGCAAGAAGGCATTTGTTGAACTTGATCACTGGGGTCATGGTCTGATTAGCAGTAAGATGATAAAGTGGCGTATACATTATCAATCAAAAGTTAACAATAGAATTAAATATTCTATAATTGTATCTGTGCTATAATTGAAATGCTTGAAACTGCACATATTTCCTACAAATAAGTGTTGCTGTATTCAGGGGCCGATGAGAACAGTGAGCCTCAGCCTATACCTTCAATACTGGTGGGATGTGAGAAAGACTCGGCCAATGTGTCCCCTTATGCTCTCAGATACTGGGTAAGTTGTGAGTTTTGCTAAAATTCTTTAAATGAATAGTTTGGCATTGCCTTTAAGTATGGTAGAGAAGGCTACAGCTGTTTTTTTTCCCTCTACATAATGCCTTTTTGATAGATTTAGTCATGTTTATGGCTTACATAACTTGCCTAGATATACTTTCTAAGACCATGATTACATCTTAAAACATATCTGGCCCCTTTTTCCCAAAAGGCCTGATGAAAAAAATGAAAGAAAATTTTGATATGAAATTTAAGACTTTTTTGAGCATTGTGTAAACTCAGGGCCCTCGATCTTCGTTTTTTCGGGCCGGTTATCGGCCCCATCCCCCATTAAAAAAGTATACTTTATTCCCCCGAATTCGGGAGAAAAAAANCCCCCCCCCCCCCCCCCCAAAACAACAATCATAAAAAAGTTTCTAATGATTATTTCTCTTTATTTCAAGAACATCTATTCAGATATACTTAATTATAAAAAATAGCAATGAATTTAGTTCAGTCAGAACAAATGTAGTAATGAGAGAGTAAGTAAAACAAATTCCTCATAAAAGGGAAACGCCGCAAAAATTCCCCCTAATGAGGGACCTGGGCCCCATTGCCCGGATGGCCAGAGAGGGCCCTAAAACTGGTCCTGTTCTAACATGTGTACAATGGTGTCATACTTGACTCTCAATTGTTTAGGACAAGAACATGTTGGAGCCCTACGGTCATCGTCGGGACGTTGCCTACCTGGTGGTTACCCTTGACAACGACTACATCCTGAACCTCGCCCAGCCCTTCTTCAAGGAGCTCAGCACCATGTACGAGTGGCTGCGACTGGGCCGCCACGCGCCCATCTCCGAGAAGATCCGTGACGGCATCCTGCGTATCGGGCGCTCCATGCAGCAGAAGATCGGAGACCAGGACGTTGACGACTGGTTCAAGTACATACCCAGCAACCACGTGTCCTCCAACCTGAAACTCTACGCACAAACCTGTAAACACTACCTAGGTACGCTGCCTGCCACCCCATTGCTGAACTGACATGTTCAATGTATACAGTAAATTAGTAATGTTTGTTTAGAAATAATCATTTAAAAATGCCACCCTCAGTTTGCAAAAAATGTGGGATTTTTTTTTTTTTTTTTAATTTACTGCCGGTGGATTCTAGAAAAAGGAAGCATTACTTAAATCCTTTGACAAATATTTAAGCTGGACAACATTGACCAGGCACTAGTGAACTCCATTACCATGTACATTTTATGAATTGATTGTTTCCCATATTTGCATATGGTTTTGTTCATGCATGTTGTGTACAATTTAAAGAGACCATAAAAGTTTATTTAGTTTAGTACAGAAACTAAGTTATTCTTTGTTTATCTAAATTAATTTATTATTATACGCCCGTTTTTTTAAAACGGGACGTATTATAGCTTCACCCTAGCCTTCGGGCGGCGGCGTCCACAGCAGTGTCCGCTATCTTATTCAAGTAGTTTTCATCCGATCTTCACCAAACTTGGTCAGAAGTTGTATCTAGACAATATCTAGGTCAAGTTCAAATATGGGTCATGTCTGGTCAAAAACTAGGTCACGAGGTCACTTAGTGCATTTCAAGCATTTAGCATTGTGTCAAAAACCTTCGGACAGGTGTATCTTGTGACAATTGGCACTCTTGTATTATATATATATTTATTCATAAAGGTCAGTTCAAGGTCAATATTGGCGATCAATATGCAGATATGATATTGTAATGCACTTGAAACAAATTGCTTGTAATGCTTCAAAGTATTAAACACTTGTTGTTACCTTTTTAGGGCCATTTCTTGCAAAGCAGACAGACTACAAGATGTTGTTTGCTGCTAGTACTTCGAGTCAACGTTTGTCCCAAACTCGTGCAGCTGACTTACAGAATTCTGAGTCGTTGAATACCTCTCAGTCTAACGACGACAGAGGTGGTTACAATAGTTATTTATATTATAAGTAGTTTAAGCATCAAATTGCAGTAATACAGTGATATTTGTCTGTGATTGTAAAAGCCGCAAAATCAGAATGTTGTAAACAAAATTTAAGTTTATTTTCTGATTTAAATAAAGAGCTTATTGTTAACAAATTATTGGTAGTGTTACTATAACGAGAATTTGTTATTATCAGGGATCATATTTTCCCGCAACATCAATCGGTCTGGATATAAATGGGGAAAAAGTATCCGAAAATTTATGTCCGAAATTCTGACAAATTACGTTAAAATATATACCATTGATTTTGCCATTCATGAAGGTGGTATAATAAATGTACCAGTAAAATTCCCTTAGTCATTTTTTTAACGGAACAAACTATAAAGTACACGAATTATTTCGATTCTAATGCGGTTTTTACTAAAGATTTCTACAATGTATATTATTTTTCTTGTGTACTGTCTTATGTGAAGTTCCGCCCATAAAAATAACTTTCGGCTGTTCTGTCGATCAGATCCGCGACTTTCATTCATAATAATATTACCGGATTATTACGCTGGTGGAAAATGTATCGGCATGTTTTGTTTAGTTACAGCGCGTGCTTTCAGTGTATAAGGTGCACAATTTTCGACCACCCTCGTTAATTTCGGACGCGTCTTTAATCCGCTGTTCACAAATTTTTTATTCTGCGTCTGATGTGCAATAAACTGGTCCTGACTGGTTTAGAGACTACAGAAAATGGTTTATCACACCTAATCGAGATAAGAATGTCATGAGGGGGGTGTTAGCATGTGCACTGTGTAATTGATTTTCATGGGAATTTTAGCAAACAGAATCAGTGCGACTGTTTAGGATTTTCAATCGGTCTTTCATGACCGCAATCGGTCTAGGACCGACAAAACCCCAAAAAATATGATCCCTGGTTATTATGTATATGTTTACTTCAGTGGGTACATAGTAAAAGTGTTAAAAAACTGTCAGAGGGTACTGAAACTAAAGTTTTATGTAGAAGAAGTTTTAAGCAGAACTCATGAAGGACTAAAGATGCTACATTACATAAGAAGGCTGATTAATTAAATAGAAAATCATGTAAAGAAACATATTCTTTCAGACAGTCACAGTGTTTAACCTTTCTGACATACATTGTGACATTCGAACAGGTCTCAAACTATCCTGTGTTCATGGTACAGTTAGTGTACTACTGGAATGAATGTTTTAAAGGACTTGGACATTAAGAAATTGGGAAAAAAAAATCCATGCACTCACAACCATGTTTGATTGGCATACTTTTTAAGTTGTAATGGATATACATTTCTTGGCGTGTTGACAATAGAGTGCTGGTGTACTTGCAGATGGTGAAGGCGCCCATCGGGACTCACACGAGGAAGTGGCAGACGTGAGCCAGGGTGACGGTCCAGCCATCGTGATCTACATCGTGAACCCGTTCACGTACGGTCACGACTGGGACGACCGCCTCTCCATGATCGGGCTGTTGCGGTGCTACCAGGAGATTGTGCAGGGTCTGCCAGAGTTCATGCAGAACAACGTGTATCTCCAGGTGGGAACAAAGAATTCCGTTGGTTGATATGGACTTGACACTTTTCCTGATTCCCTAATGGAATAGTGTTCTTACGGCTATTCTAGCTTATTTGTTTTGCCTGTGTTTAATAATTGTATCGCCAAGTGAATAATTTTGACATCACTCCAACATTTTGAAAATGGATATAACACAATTTTCATAAAGTAAATTTTTTCATTGTCGATTGTTCTTGATATTTAATCACCATTTTCGCTCATTCCAGATTCTGCCAGTTCAAAGCATAATCGATGCCAAAGAAGGAAATAATCAGTTCCAGCTATTGAAGAATATTGCATTCTCAGTATTCACGAGTTGTCGCTTAAACCTGTCTCACAACGTGATGGGTAGATCTCTCACTGGATTTGGACCTGCGGCAGCCGCAGAACAGTTCCTGAAACGCAAGGCAACTGTGAGTTTGCTTGTTATTGACATTCTAAAAAATGTTGAAATAATAAAATAATATCCCATACTTAAAGGGGGACTGTACGATTTTGTCAAATATTTATGAATTTATATAAAATGTGTAAAAAACTTATTATACATATATTTCAATATAAATTAATATAAAAGTTAAAAAGAACATGTGTCAAAAAAGGCAAAATAAGCCAGATATTTAATTCTGAAATCGAAAAAGGCTTCCAGCCAAATTAGCCAGCATATATATCATGCATGTACAATGTGAATCTAAATTTAGTTTTAGTGCAGATTCGTTCATACGACACAAAGACACAATTTTGTTTCCTAGCAAAAACGAGTAAAAGTGTCGGCATCGGCTGTAACCAGCGCTAACTTGTCTTTGCTGCATTTTATGAAATTCGTCTTCAATGTATAATTTTTCTTGCCTATTTTGTGTTATTGTAACATATTTGTATCAATATATTACAATTTAACACATATGAAAATCGTACTGTCTCCCTTTAAGGTATGTCTTTGTTGGATTGTTACATGACATAGCAACTGTTTAATCATGAAGTATACAACAGGTCTTAATGATGTCAAAAAAAATTAAGTTGTGCGTTTTTTTATTGAAAAACATCAAGTAAAGTCTCTCTAGACAGCAAAAACAACTTGCCACTCAGCAATCTAAAAAAAATACAAGTTTTTAGCACTCCACTGCAGTGTTTGAAATTCGCACTAGTCCGATAGCCCAGGTCTAGTTGATCACCTTTCGGGCTTATGAATTTCCCTTGGTACTAGCCCGATCGGGCTAGTGATTTTTCCAACATGTTGCAAATAAAAAATGCAAAAATATTATTTTCATCCATTGTTTGAACCATATCTAGCGTTAATTTAGCGACGTATCACGTTTCCTCACCTTCCCGATTATGTTGACATGACGAGAGTTTGAATGACGATTTTTCTGACACCATGCGTTTAAAATGCGGATCTACCCCAGGTTATTCAATATGGATATTCAATCCACTGTTAAGAGATAGCGTGACGGGCGTATCGAATCACATAACACAGTCATGTACGCTGACATATCCTACAAGAAATTCTCAGTTAACTTTCCAGTCGCCAAACTGTGCTGTTCGGCGTCCAATCGGTAACGATAATGCGTATGAGGGCGGGGTTAACTGGTGACCATTATTTTTTTTATTTGATTGACATCGTTTATCGCAGCAATTGGATTAACAAGGAATCACAGTTTTACCATTTACGTAATGAAAAATGGTAATTAAACAGTACATTAAAGACGGTGTCGGGCATCATTATAACACCTTTTTACCGTAAACAATTACAGTAAATAATTGTTACTTATGAAAAGTTAAATGCTTATGGTGAGAAATCAATTACTTATGGCGAGTAAGTTGTGAAAACAATACCTGTTAAATTGTTTGTGCCGTAACAATTTAATTTCAGTACAAGTATATTTCCTCATGCCCATTGATAGAACTGAATTACACCATTTTTCTACAGCCATGTGATAATATTTGCTGCTACAAATCCCTTTGTACGTCTACAGTGTACACCAATCACTATACATGTATGCCTTGTAAAACCCGAGAGCGGGAAATTGTTGCTGACATCTGTCAAGTTCCACGCGTGGAAAGCGTGCGTGTTGAACCATGACCATGTGCTGTTACTTAATATAGACGTGCAACTTTGTACATGTAGTATTTTAGAATGAAAAAAAATACGAACGGGCTAGTGGTTTCAAAAGTGAAATTCGCACACTGCACTGTAGGGAAGTTGCATATAGCTGTCACGCTGTACTTTATAACAAAAATTCCTGTCTCAGCCATATCTTTGTCATATGTTGATGGGAGTCTTAAGTAACTTGGCACAAATGTAAACCATCTTAAGATTACTTGTTGCCTGTAACCCCCACCTCCCTACCTCAATGGTTAACACTTAGAAGTCAAAGGTCAAATTTGGCCATTGCAAGCTTATTTGTGATATTAGGGAGTTTTGAGACAAAAGTGGAATATTGGGGGCTTTATGGGCTACCGGTTACCTACATGTGTGGACACATGTCTTGTTAATATATTCATAGATCATATTAAGATGACCTCATTGTCTGAAGAAGGTGTTTCAAGACCTGGGAGGGAGGTAAATCACCCTGCTATTTGACCACAATTGTAACAACACCCGGCTACTTTTTGAAGCTTTAATACGAATAAATCTTAAGTCCTCTCCCTTGCTTTTGCCGATTATCCGCTTTCTTTAAAATTTCACGAAGGCCCTATGTATCAACATGCATTCAAATGATCATCATTCATATTTTTCTCGCTGTAGATGGAGTCTTCAGGCCTATACAAGCTGTACAACCCCCCGTTCATTCTGGCGCCACTGAAGGACAAGCAGGAACAGTTGGCCGAGTCGTGCAGTGAGAAGCGCGAGAACAGCACCATACTCCTGTGCGTGTACTGCTTGTCAGAGGACCAGCGCTGGCTACTTGCCTGCTGCACAGATGACAGGGGCGAAACCATAGAAACTTGCACTGTCAACATTGATATTCCAAACAGGTAACGCAATTTGTGGTCCTTGTTTTGGTCAGTTGTTGCTTTTTAGTTCATTTACGTCATATTGATATGCTTTTTGAACTTTAGAAGAAACGGTTGGTTTGCCAGTCTGTCCCTTTCTACTGATTTCATCCCTTTGAATGAGAGCAAATAATGGTTAACTTGATTTAAAATGCATGGTTATGGAAATATTTGGGATTTGCAAAGTTGGTTGTGCTTGTCTTACAGTATGTGTAGACACCTGTACTATGTCCTTAGTTTACTATGTATTCATTGTGTAAGGTTTTATGTTGCAATCGCTATTTTTTTTTAACTTACAAATAGGGAAATTAAAATCTTACCTCACTGTGAAATATGCTGATTACCACATTCACCTTTTTTTGTTAAATTGCCTCCTATGAAACCTAATGTGACATGTCTTGGTACAAAATATATAATCTATACGTCTTACCATAATCTAATGTAGTCATAACCATCATAGTCTGTTTGACTATTGATATTTAAAGAAATCGTCGAAAGAAGACGTCTGCACGGAGGATTGGTCTCGGGAAGCTGTGGGACTTTATCCTGGGTGTGATCTCCATATCTTCCAAGCCTTGCAGGATTGTCGTCGGACGCTTTGGTCGGATCGGGCATGGGGAACTGAAAGGTGAGTATCCGGATTGACGTTACAAATAAGGCTGTTGCCTTTGCTTTTAATATGTATACATTTTGCAAAACGTAAAGAAAAAATAAACAAAATAATAAAAAAAAATGTTCAACTTTTATTCCTGGTTCTTGCAATGTTTTGTTAATTACTGTTTAAAAGTGTTAAAAGTGTTCTGACTAGTTTTAGATTTAATATCCATTTTGTTGATTATTGATGTTTTATAGAAATCTTTTATTTTAAGTAAAAACAACTTGACACAATTCCTTTGTATTTTAAACCCAAAATGCTAAAAATAGCCTTGTATTTGTCAGTAAAATAACTCCATATTAGAATATAATATTTTTGACATTGTTATGGTTTGATTTAAGTTGATGTTTTTATATTCTAGGTTGGTCGGGTCTGTTGAGCAAGAAGAACATACAGAAGTGCAACAGGAAGATGCGTGACATGTGTTCCCAGTGCGCACACCAGGTTGAAGGTGAACACCCAACCATAGTCAGTGCCTGTCTCATTTCCTTTGAGCAACACAGAAGCTTCAACCTTATGCCCGAGTGCGTGAAAGCCGAGGAAAAGCAGCGGCGCAATTGCCCGCTTCAGACGCCGCGTGATGCCTCATGTTCTCATATCCTCGTCTTTCCAACTTCTGCCACGGCGCAGGCTAGTACTCAACAGAGCCAGCTGGATGCCACGGGTGGTATTGATCTGGGTGGTCACAATCTCGAGTTCGGTGTGGATCTCTCGGATAACATCATCAACGACTTTGACAACAACCCGGATGACTTTGCCAATCTGATGGATGTGTTTGTGTCCATGACTAACTCGCCGCATGATAACCCAGGATCCCCTGGGCAGCTGGATATGGGGGGCAGAAACTCGCCGTCCAAGATGAATGGTGTCAATGTGGTGAGTTGATATGGCCTTTTCTTCAGTGCATTTCCCAGAATTATCATGTAATCTATATAAACACTTAATTCTTTGAGACCCATTTCATATCATACTTCAAGTCTTAGCTGCTAACATACTATTTATTGGGTCATAAACTAAGCAACATATTGAGTTAATATTACATATGGAAACATTGTTATATAGCAAGTTAATACTGATATGTACATGATATGGATAAAATATATACTTACATACATATAGAGGAGACATGGCTAAAAACCTTAAGTTGAATTAATCTATGGCAAATTAGCTTTTTCCCCATGGGTTGTTGAGAAAGTAGAATACTGATGCAACCTGTAATACAAATGTTAGTTTAAGTTAGATGAGGAAATTACAGCACGTTTTCTAAATGACCACTTACCATGGCAACACAATTTGCTCGATGTAAAATGGAAAGCTAGATTATCAGAAAAAACTCTTTATTATGGCCTCTTTACAAGCAGTATTTAAAGAACTCTGTGGTCAAATTGTTAGATTCTATCCCTGCATTTTGATCCATATTATATCCCTGTTGTGTATTCGTGCAGACGAATGCAACACCCCAGGAGAAAGACCCGCAAGACGACGCCCCAAACCTGCTCCAACAGCCCCTCGCCATGGGCTACTACATCTCCACTGCCGAGACTGGGCCCCTTCCTCGGTGGTTCTGGTCAGCCTGCCCTGACAATGAACACACCAACGTCAAGTGCTTTAAGGTAGGTGTCAGTCTTAGCGAAATATCATGTCTGACATGGCATTTGACATTTCACAAATCTAACACGGCCACATTATTTGACATAAAAAGGGGCGTTTTAAACTCTGAAAATAAGACTATTTTGGCTCAAAACTGTACAAAAAAAAATAATATATATTAAAAAAAAATAAACGGCCATTAAATAATTGAAACGTACTTTTCATTTTGCTGTCATTGCTTTCATTAGTGGACCTACAAACATAAATCACATACAAAAATACAATGTTTATCAAAATAGCGTGTTCTGTTTCAGTCCGCCCTTCATGTTCATTTCTCAACCAACCAGGATGACTTCATGCACAGCACGGCACCTGGTAACACCCACCCCCTTGACTCCAACCTCACCTGCGATGTTCTCAGGTACGTATGCTCAGGGTTTTGCTGTGGTAATATTTGTATGTGGAACAAAAAAACATTATGCATTAAAACCAATTAACCAAAGGAAGAGGGATATTGTTGTGGCGTTGTCCTTCCGTCCATCCGGCACTTTTGTGTCCAGAGCCATATCTTGGAAGTGCTTTGGCGGATTTCATTGAAACTTGGTATGAGTTTATATATGGATAAGAGGATGATGCACGCCAAATGGCATTGTACACCGTCTGTAAATAACGGAGTTATGGCCTTTTATATCTTGAAAAAATGCTTACGTCTGTGACAAAGCTCTAGTTAGGCGGGGGATATCAAATAAATGAATTAGCTTGTTCAGTTATCATTTGGGCAGAGTAATTAGAGCTGTTTATTAATTTGAAAACAAGACTGGCTTTTAGATATTATGTTTTATTTTCTACTTTTGTATGACTAAAGAGGTCATGTGAAAATAAAGAAAGAATACAATATAATAATGAAACAAAACAGTATAACAATACATTATTTATCAGCATCATACAGTGAAGCAGTATAAAAATTACATTATTTATAAGCATCATACTGTGAACAGAAGTAAGTGTTGATTAAT
Source organism: Dreissena rostriformis (assembly GCA_007657795.1). NCBI lineage: Eukaryota > Metazoa > Mollusca > Bivalvia > Myida > Dreissenidae > Dreissena > Dreissena rostriformis. The sequence continues at coordinate 424,668 of VMBQ01000032.1, read as the reverse complement.
GGCACTGTTTGTTTTGCAGGTTTGTTCTGGAGAAGTACAACGCCTTGTCATGGCTCTCATTTGACTCCGTACGCAATGAACGCCAGTCCTGCCTGCCTCTACACTTCTCAGTTCTCATACAGCTCTACCATGCTATGAACGCCTACATCTGAGTTACTGTTCCTTGAACACTTACTCTTGAGTTACTGTTCCTTGAACACTTACTCTTGAGTTACTGTGCCGTGGATGCTTTCATCTGAGAACAGTTATGGTGCCATGAATGCTCACATCCGAGGACGATACTGGATCATTCAAAGCATTCATATGAGGACTGTTTCAATGAACACTTACATCTAAGGGCATATACATTTTAATTGGGTTTGCATTATTATTATATTTGCACCTACATTATGGGGTGTTACTGTTAAATAAATGTTTTATTCTGAGGGAAGTCATGGTTGAATCAATGCTTTCATCTGAGGGCAGTAATGTTTCAATGACTTCTTACATCTAAGTGCAGTTACAGTCATTTACAATTCCATGAAAGCTTTCATCTGAGAGCAGTTACGGTGCCATGAACGCTTACATCTAATGACAGTTACAGTTCAAGGAAAGCTTGCATCTGAGGACAGAAATACTTTCAGCCCTTTTTAATGCCATGAACTCAATCATTTGATCGGCAGTGCAGTTTACATACTAACGCCACTGTTGCTACAATTGACCTTTTCTTTTTATTTAATTCATACACATCACATAAATTCTCCATTTTTCTCTTGATTTTGTTGTTAAATTTTCAGTGCTAAGTTACTCATATTGCCGTTTATTGAATACTTTTTTTTTTAATACTTTCAGTAATTTGAAAGTAAACTAAACTATCTGTTTCTTATTGTATTACTTTTGTAAATGTTAAGTGTAATTGATAAGGGGAAAAAATGTAAATGTTAATTGTATTTTAATGAGCTGAAATATTAAAAAAAAAAAAAAACACTTAACATCACCAACAAAAAAGGGTAGGTTGGTCAGCATAACTGTATTTTACTTAAAAAGTTAATTTCTTTCACGTTACAATATCATCTTACCTTATAAAGGATACTAAAAGAGAAATTTTCAAAATATATTTATTATTCTTTCTTAATGTGTAAAGTTAATTTATCAAATATAATTCAATGTAGCGGAAGTGATCTAAAACGTAAGCTGGAATATCAAAGGCTAGTTTTGGGTTGGCACAAAAATTGTGGTCAGTGAGGTTATTGGAAAAAACTTTTTAAGAGTTGTTTCTTACACATTTGACTTTTTATTTAAATGAATAATTATCTCAAGCTGACAAAATTGTCATCAGTTGTATGATAGAAAGGTGTAATAATTTATATATTATATATAAATACTTATTTATTTAATGATCCTCAATTTGCATACATTTATTTAATATCCATGATATATGGTTGAATAGTGACAGCCGGTTACCTTGTTTTATATCTTTTTGATGCCAGTTAAGATGCCTAGAGCATTTCCTGGCAATTTATTTATTTTGATCTATGGTACATGTACCATTTGGTAGACTTTATGGTGTTTTTGTAATTTAGATAGTCGTCATATGCAAATCAGTATTTCATTTTCAATTATATTAAGCATATTTGCGTGACCAATATTGACATATAGTCTGATATAGATAATAATGAAAACTGACATTTTGCCAAGCAAAATGTTTGAAGACATATCAGTATTTGCATTATTTATCTAGGAAAAATGTTTCAATGAATTTTTGTTCCGCAATTTTCCATTTGATACGATGGGCATTCCAAGTAGAGATTAACAAGTAATCGGTTGTAAATATGAATGAATACATTTGACATGTATAGTTTAATGGTTGAGTTATGGACTGGGCATTCAAAATGCATAATTGATCTGTCTGCTTTGGATATTTTGATATATTAGGATCAATCAGACTGAGTGTTTCGGAAAATGATGAATTATCTGTTGAAAAGAATCGCATGATGTTGTACCATGCACAACCAGACTTGCCAAAATCTAGCAAACTAAAGCTTTCAGTTGCTAGGCAATACATATGTGTTATGGTACACTCCTTGGATGAACAAGTTCAAAGACTCGTTCTGCAAACAATTTAGTCCTCGTTTTGTGGATCGTGAAACTTATTGTTGATGATGGACTCAATTCTCAGCCTTAAGTGACTTGACATGTGTTGAATTACTGGGGGTGGCCTGCATTATGCAGAATTGGGCCATTGTTCTTATTGTCTTCCTAGATATGGGCATCTTGATGGTTAAACCCTTGTCTGAAACTCGTTCAGCCTGCAATCTGATTGTACAATGTATTTTATCTGATATTTCTCATTTTAAATAGTCATTTTTGTTGGGGAAAAAGTAATGTTTAGCACATGAAAAACTGTACTGCCAAATAAATTGTGAACAGTGTTATTATGGAAGGTTTACTGATGCCCTCTACTTTTGTCAGGTAGTTCCTACGCCATTCTAGCCTTATTGGTTCAGATTTTTGGTAAGGCCTGGCACAGAAAGTATGTTATATCAACTGCTTCACTGTTGGGTGTCCATCAATTGAGTGGTATCTTGAGGCGAATATTTAATTTTTTGTCTCTGCTGACATTTGTCTGCCAAAATATTAGATACTTTGTTATTTATGTTCATAGTCATTATTATATATTTATTGACATTAATGTGCGCCTGTCTTGATTTGTACATATTGTAGAAACTGATTGTAGAGAAGTTGTTGAATGCCCCTATATCAGGGTAGCCAAGATTAGCGATGGGAGAGCTTTTATATTGTGATACATTGTCTGAAGGACGTCTAAGTGGCCATTTGCAAAGGTTGTAGATTTTATTTTGCAACTGATGCGTGTTTGTTAACAAGTGTCGATGTTTTTTCTAAAATATTTCAAGTGCTATTTATGTTGAATGTCCTAATTTGTGTATCATTTGAACATATTTTCTGTCTTTTTCATCAGTTCATAACTTTTTATCCCCCGCCAGAGGCGGAGGGATATTGTTTTGGCGTTGTCCGTCCGGCAGTCCGGNTTTTTTATTTAATTATACCATTTATCAAGGGATTTGCACCCATCCATAAACAAAATTTATTAGGCGGGGGATATCAATTCAACGAATTTGCTTGTTAGAATACTAGCTCCCATGCCAAAGTTTTCAATAATTGCTAACCATTTTATACTTCCGTTTTCATATAAAACTATAGTTTAACAGCATTATAACATACCAAAACAGAAATTGAAGACCGGAAGAGATTATAAAAGGTCTTGTTAAATGTTACTTTTGTGACAGAGCGTAAAACTGAATGCGTTACATTTCTACTATTGATAAACAACATAAAAAATATCAATGCACACAATTGCAGTGAAAGGTTCTAAACATATATTTGCTTTCAATGTCATGTATAAATTATCATGTATTTGGGCAGGACAGGGTCATTTGCATTTTTTTTCCAATGAAGTGCGTTGCCGTCAATTGTGGATTTAAGTAAAAATGATAGTTATCAAATATGTTTATCAAAATGAAGAGGTGTTTCTTGTTCAGTCCAGAGCATGTGCCCTACTTATTTTGGCTGGAACATTCATACAAAACTTAATCAACTGTGTTGACCTGTAAAAAATAAGACCATTAAAAGTTTAACCTTGCATTTTTTTGCAGAATACTAAATCGATTATATTTCATTTGCATCTTTTGTTTTGCAATATTGTAGGACATTAGTTTGATAACAAAAACGTTAAAAAATGCTATGATGGGCTGGTACCTTATTAGTTTTGTGATTCTTTATTATTGCAAGGCTATGTTACTTCATTCATTCATTTGTATGCAAATGTGCAGGTTAATGATCTTATTACTTTTGGTGCAATCTGGAATCTGTTATTGTTAAATGTGTAAACAACTTGCATACACTGTGAAAATTGCATTGATATTTGGTGTTACACTTTCATATCGTTTTGCATGAATCTCTATGCTAAATTAGCTTTTTATGCAATAATAAAGCCTTGAAGAGCACTATGCTCTCAGTAATACTGGCAAAACATTTTCTATATTGTATTCATAATACAAACAGTTAGTGTATAGATTTATAAACGTGTTTTCTGGTATAAAATATGTTGTCTTAAAGGAGACTTGAACTTGAATACTTCCACATTTGAGTACTTTATCCGATTAATGTGGTGTTGAACCACAAATCTGTACTTTCCACACTATGTGCGAAATCAAATGGGTATTTTTCTGTACATTACAGTCATATATTGTCACTCGTTGCTGTATCACAATTTACCCTGGAACTGTTGATAGGTAAACCATTGGTTCACATTGTATTACATATTGAAATATGAGCTGTAAATATTAGTTAGAAAAGAATCAACTGTTGAGTGTATTTTATGATAAAAGCGAAAAATATATGCATAGTTGTTTGTTCTTTCACTTAAAGTACATGCTACAATGAAACAAATACTTCTGTTACATGAAGCTTCGTCTTTCTGAACCTTAGCAAAATGCCGATTGTTTTACTTCTATGAAAAACATGACTTGCCTAAAGCATTGTCCCATAAAAGCAAGCCCACGCTGTTGTTATAATATTAACCTGTATGATTATTAACACTTTGCACATGCAAAATAAAGAGAAATTGGCTTTTTAAATTCTGACCATAAAACATCTATAGTAATAAAGGTCATTATTGCCATATTCATGAAAATGCCGTCTAGTTTGTTAACCTTTTTATACACTAATGATCTTAACTAGTCGTCATATATGTATAGCCAGGTAAAGCAGAAGGTCAGTGCGTACTAACTATCAGTACGAAACATGCGAAAACATGGATGAGTAATGTACTGAGTTGCATACCTTCGAACTGTATTTGCCATACATGAAGAAGTGCTCTCCCTTAGTTTATGAATTGTTGATGTCCTTGTTATGGCGTTCAATTGTTGATACGTATTGGACTGTGAAATGCGCATTACACTTAACTCTTATGTGCAAAATATTTGATAAAATATGTGGTACAAAGCTGTACACAATAACATTGAAATGTTTTTGATACATGCTAATGCTTGCTGTGTTTAAATTATAGATAACACATTCTTGCACATTGGTTGCTCATGCACGATGGAATACGAAGTTCTTTTGTACCTGATTGCCGTAGTATCATCCTTCGCCCCGAACGGGACAAGTAGCGACGTCAACCGCGTGCACGTTAAAATCGAGAATGACGAAAACTCAAATACGGTGCTCGTGAAATCGCCAGATAGCGAACTTCTGTTGAGTGGTAGGCTATTCGAAACTCGAGTCGATTGTATTGAAGGCCCTTTATCGTGCATAACGCGGTTTTCTTCGGCTCCGGAAGTTAGTGAAACCAGTGGGGAATGTGGGAAAATAAGTCTGAGACCCGTAAAACCAGGTTTTCTTGTAGGTATGTGCCTGGATTTGTACAAAGGGCTGTGGTACGGAGGGAGTGAGCTACAGTATCAACGATGGCCCTTTAAGAATATCACGTTACCATGGCAGCCGTACGTTACCAACGACATTGTTCCTTTAAACCAGTCCGTAGGCAATGTCATAGAACGGTATTGGCTGAGCTCGAATGGCGTCGGTGTGTTTATTCCAGCGTCTAGTCCGCTGTATTTCAAGCATATAGCTGGCGAGTCTGGGGCCGTTTCTGAAATGTGTTTTATTGCTGCTAGTATGCACCATATGTCCGGATTTATGAAAACTGTTGCCCCAGATCTGGTATTAAACGTGTGTAAGGTAGGAAATATCTTGGAGACACATCGGCACATGAGTAAGGAATATTTCGATTTGCCGAAAGGTCAACCCGACGCACTGATGTTTAAATCCCCTATATGGTCAACATGGGCAAAGTTTAAAGTTGACATTAACCAACATAAGGTACTTCAGTATGCCGACGAGATTGTTGAGCATGGCTTTACGCATTCACAGCTAGAAATAGACGATATGTTCTCGTCATTGTACGGCGAGTTCGACTTCAGTCCGCACAAATTTCCTGATGCACAAAATATGATTCGAGAGTTAAAAGTGAAAGGGTTTCGAGTTACTGTGTGGGTCACTCCTTTCGCTAACGTGGAATCCCTTGCATTCAGAGAGGGGATGGCAAATGGTTACTGGCTCAAGGACCGCGACGGGAGAGTTCCGGCGCTCGTGCGATGGTGGCAAGGCGTTGGCGCCATATTGGACGTTGAAAACGCTCGTGCGGTGGACTGGTTCGTTGATCGCCTTGGGCGGATGAAGAGCGAGTACGGGATCGACTCGTTCAAGTTTGACGCCGGTGAGACCACGTATGTACCCTCGTCACACCAGTACTCGAGCCAATGGGTTGACCCGAATGTCTACACGTCAAAATACGTGGCTGCAGTCAGCAGACTAGGGGCGATGATTGAGGTGTGGAAGAATGCGTCGAATAATTGCTTATCAATAATAACGTCCCTTTTTACTTGTGTGTTTTTCCGCAAATTATGGAACAGGCCCTATACTGATCAGCTTGGGAGAGCTTGGCAATTATTGAATCGTATACATTTTATGAACTAACTTAAACTGATTGTGAATTGTTAAAGAAATTCGAATTGACTATCCATGACAAATCCAAAATCGCGATTGACCTGTTTCTGTTATTGTCTCTGTTGTTGTTGTTTACTGTGTTTTTGTTTATGCTCAGAATCCAGAATGGATCCTTTTAACGGAGCCTGTCAATAAGGAGAAAATCACAAGCATACTACTATAATCAATTCATGCATTAAAGGGGCCGTCCAACAGATTATGGCATGTATTGAAGCTTGTCACTAAATGCTTAAATTGCTTTATATTGATAAATTTAAACATTTGAACTAAAAATCTCCAGTAAAAACAAGAGTACAATTTAAAAAAAGTAAAAAAAGTAACCCTCAACAGGGCTCGAACCACTGACCCCTGGAGTCCTGGAGTAAAAAGCTACTCGTTTAGACCACTCGACCATCCACGCTCATGTTTATCGCGGATGTATTTTTTAGCTATATTAGCAATCCTGTTAGTTTCCCAAAATATCGTTTCGCGTTGTTCGACGCTTTATCTATTGGACAGTCCCTTTAACAAATCATGAGAGTAATTTTGCTATTGTTCAATACAAAGGTTCGGTGCGGCTACAGGACTCAGCGTTTCCCAGTATTCTTGCGCATGGGCGACAAAGAGTCGCGCTGGGGCTTCGACAACGGCCTCCGTTCCCTGATCCCCACCGTACTCACCCTGGGCCTTCTAGGCTACCCCTTCGTCCTGCCCGACATGGTCGGCGGCAACGGCTACAACTATGAGGCGCCGGCGGCGGGAGGCAACCCTTTCACGAGCACTCGGCTGCCGGAGCGCGAACTGTACATTCGATGGCTTGAGGTAACCGAAGCCACGTTGGTACACTGACGCTTGCTCGGACTTTTGCCGTCGTAACGTGTGCTATGCCGTTACAATCTAAATAACTGTAGTATTTCTACGTTAACAGTCCATGCACTGGGTTACCGATGGTGGTAATACACAACGGTACCTTTTCTATCTCTAGGTAACCGCAGCCTCTTCAATGACATTGTCGATTACCGAAGTGTGTTGTACACTCTATATAATAGCAGAATTCCTAAAAACCGAAAACACTGGGTTACCGAGGAAGCTATTCCACAACAATCCTTGACTTATGCCGTCGTTGCAATATTTGTTTCACTTTATTTATTTTTTGTTTCTGAAGTGCCATCATTATTTTAGCCAGCCAATATTGGATGCATTATATCAGTACACACAACATACTCGGGAAGATAGTAATGTAGTTATTTTTTTGAACGAATTTATCGAGATCACATATTTACACGAAATAACACATGTAGTGCACCAGTACATGTATCGCTGGCAATATAATCTGCTTTTAGTTTCTGTATAATATATATGTACCTAACGACTCTCAATTTATAGTTGACAGTGTACACACATTACCTCCTATTTTTCAAAGATCAAATTCTCTACGCAGGTGACCGCCTACCTTCCCGCCATGCAATTCTCATTCGTACCATGGCAGTACGACGAGGAAGTGACCGCGATAGCCAAGAAATACGTGCGTATCCACGAGGAGATCGTGACACCACTGATACTGAGGGCGGCGAGACAAGCAGCCTCCGAGCCAGGTGCTCTAGCTATTTAACAGTTTTTTTTTCAAACGCTTTCATTTTTAAACGGCATACCCATGGTGTCCGTTTCCCCAGCATATATACATTTGTATTAGAAAATTCACGACACAATCCACGAATTTCTTGCAATATACGCGTGTGTCTTGTCGTCAGAAAAAGAGCGCTTAAACGCAAAATTAATGTGGGTAAGTTTTCAAAGTGATTCCAGGTTCACAATAGTTACCCACATTTGCACGACACACACGTATGTTACAGTTTAAGCGTCTACTGCACATACATAATCACAGCACGCTTGTATGTTGCAGAATATATTGCACAAACGCACATATACAAGACACCCAAGTTTGTTGCAGAGTACGCGTATATTGCACGCGTATTCATGACACAAGTGTATGTTGCAGGATGCGCTAACTTTGCACACATACGGGCGATATATGATACAGAATACGCGTGTACTGCAAACCTAAGCACGACGCACGTGTATTCTACATGATTGACATATTGTGACGTATAATGACCTTATCAAGTTAACATTTGAGAAAATCATTTTACAAGTTCATGGTGTGGCCCGGCCTTATTACAAGTTATTAATTAATTCACCCCGCCGTCCTGTCAACTGGATTGGCCCAAAATGTCATTTATTAATCAAACTCTTTCCTTAATAGGCTGGATTTTTTCTTATATTACCGTACATACTAGCGTCTAGTGTTAAATGGGTACATAAACTGTCACTTGTTGCATTAATAAGCCAGAACCACGCACACAGGCAAGGATGTAGTTACACGATTTCTTGCTGTATTGGGCGAGGCCCCGCTTAGGGATTCGCTTCTATCTTGTTGATTAACTATTGGATTTGGATCTGGACTTTGTAAAATTGTTTCACTTACAATTTATGGAGCAAAATAAAATGGAAACTTTATCTATGTGTTTGCGTCATTGTTTAGATCGAATAACGCTACAGTATAATGTGTTGTATGCTCTATGAATGAAGCATTCTCATACAAGTTACATTTATCTCGAAAAATAATAAGTTCATGTCACTCTACACTCAAGTTCTTTAAAGTTTCTCCATCAATCTCTTATTTCAGGCGCACCCATTATTCGACCCCTGTGGATGCTGGACCCCGAGGACATCGATTCACTCGAGAGCGAGACAGAGTTCCTGGTGGGAGATACTCTCCTAGTCGCCCCCGTGCTCGAACATGGGGTTCGGAAAAGGGACATCTACTTACCCAGGGGAACTTGGGAAGACGGGACGAACCTCGAAACGTTGATGGGGCGAACTTGGTTACGAAACTACGATGTGCCTATTGATCACGTGCCTACTTTCAGACGTTTACTGTAAATGTAACGCTGCACCGAAAAAGAAATTTTAATAAAGGCTAACACGTTACTTTTTTCACCTGTGTGTTTTTTTTTTAATTACGTGAGCCCAACCCGATCTTTATGTTCGAACAGATACATAGGACTACGTGAAATCCTGATGAGCCGCTTTAGAGATCCATCTGAACAATTTTCAGAATTGTATTCAAAAACTCCGAATGTACATGTAATCGCGAAAGCGTTACAACATTTACTATATAGGTCCTTTGTAACCTGTTCTGTTTTTATTTTCTTTCGTACAATTGTACTGTGCGTGTGCTTTATAGCGAGTCACGTGATAAACAAAAATGGCGTCGTTATGGAAAATCGTCGTGTGTTTGGACGTAAATGTATGCATTGTTCTTTTATAGTTTGGGATAAGTCATTTTGTTGTGCGATTTTCGTATTTGTGCGAATAATAATTATTGTGATAAAGTGTGAACATGGATTATTAAATGGCTATAATACAGAATGCGGGACGGAGAGCAGGAAGGGGGTAGACAAAAGTTGTTTTGTCCCCGACCTGATTCTGTTGCGTGTTAACACAACTTATGATTGCCATTTATGTAATGGGAAGAACGTTTTTACTTGAATAAAACGGTGTTGTATTAAAATATTCGAAATCTACCGTTTGCAAGGACTCGGCGTGGATAAAATATTTATGTAGCGGTTATTCCCCACCATGGCGTATGATTACATTACAACAATTATCAGTGAATCACTTTTATAAAAAATAATTACTTAGATTTCATTTAAAAATTCAGACATCTCATTTGTTAAAGTAAACTGCTCAAAAGTTTGTTAGACAAAAAAAGTCAATTGTGATTGTATCAGCAGGCCAGGCTTTTTCAGCCACTTTGGGAAAAAGGTCAAAAGGAGTCTGGTCAAATTGGGATTTTTTAAATCTATAAAATGGCAAATTTGGGAATTTGTGCTCTATTTTCTCTTTTTCTCTATTAATTATAGTTATATACTTTTTCATATGTTTATGAAATAAAATTGAGATATAATAATCATAAGAAACTTCTTTTTTTTTAGAAATAGGGATTTTTTTACAATTTTGGTTTGGGATCCGGTCCGTTTGCTTTAGGATCGGGTCTGTTTTACCGACTTTTTTAAGAAACAGAAAAAGCCTTGGCAGGCCTTACTCAGGGTGTTGTTAAAGCACAGGGGCAAAGGCCACTCAATTTGGAATTGATTTTTTTTTAAATTATATGTGTCCTACGTTAAATTGAATATCTGCTCAGCTAAATTGAAGACAAAAACTACAAGTGAGACAATTGGGCACTTTATTTGGAATTTTAGGCACTGTGGTATGCATTAAGCCATTATTTGGAAATTCAGTCATGAGGGTTTTTTCAGGCCCAGGGGAAAGGCCTTGTCAGATTTGTTTGACTCCATTATTTGGAAATTGTATGCCAAGTCTGGATAGCCACACAAATCTTAAAACAACAACACAATCATTGAATGTCTGACAAATTTTGTAATGTCAGACACTATTTCTGAAAAGAAGGGAAGTTTAAAATAACAAGCTACGTTCAAGAAAGATTGACCAAATTACAAATTTAACCTCTTATACCGGTACAAAATGTTACTCTATCTTAAACATTACACATATTTGTGACGCTGACTTTCAAAAGTCATTTGTAAAAGTAAAACCCATTAAGACTAAAATAATGAATGCAGAAGTATACAGTTTGTTTGCAACAATTAACACTCATATAGGCATTAAGTGCATAAGAAAATTTTCAAGCCTTTTCTGGTTTCATTAATAAATTAACCAGGAATTAATTTACTGAACAGCAAAATGTACGGAGTTTTATTCCCTAACAATTATCAAATAAGTATTATTCAGCAAACAATTGTTTAAAACCCTCAATAACGCTCTAAATAAACAGTAATTTCCTACAATGTTTCATAATAAAGTTACCCCATAATTTAAATAATCAGTGTTCCTTATAGCAATATCCACAATTTCAACGGTATATGTGGCCTGGTAATATAGATTTAACAAGATACAAAATGTTCTTTTTTTATTTTTGTTTGTCACAATATATTTGATTTTAATTTCTAGCAATGATATCTATTCATACTATACAGGAACACTAAATTGGTACATGAACTTGTGTTGAATATATTGTACCACAAACAAATAAAAAAGAACATTTTGTATCTAGTTACATCTATGTTACAAGACAACATCTATAAGAAACACAGATTTTTTATGGGTTAACTTTATTTTATGAAACATTTTACAGACTATTTGTTGATTTTGAGCATTTTAGAGGCTTTAATTTTAACATTTTACACGGTCACTTAAACAACTGCATGGAATGGGTATTTTTTAGCAATAAAAGTAAACAAAAAAGAAAGAAAGAGTATTTTTTTACATATGACAAGAATAGTGCATTTTGAAATTACATCATCACACTAATGGGATGTGAACTTAATATTATATTATAAATATCCAGAAGACAATCTTTACAATCATTTTCAGAACCAGATCTAAAGAGTGAACCGATGCTTTTGAAAGTATACTAGAGATATACCATTTTAGTAGTAATATTTGGATTATTGTATTTCATTTAAATTTAAACCTAAAACGTAAACCCGAGAATCTTACTAACAAAAAAATGTGTCTGAAAGGTAATTAGGATGTTTTCCTCGCCTGGTCAGGGGTTTCAATAATTTTCAAAGTAAAGGGATGTCTTAAATTAGGGAAATAATGGTTTATTTGCATCAGCATAAAAAAAGTAGCAGAGCGTTCTAAAGAATTTTTGTCAAAATATCAGTGTGATTTACCAGCCTCCAGGGTCATTATGAAAGCCCTGCTGGTATGTCACATATGAAATGAGAATGGCCTTAATTTTAAGACAATAATAATACATCAATAAATAAATCATTGTTTGATCCAGACTTTAGTCAATCCATATTATTGTATGGCTGGTATTTGCTACTTAAAAAAATCATAATTTACCTACATTTATTTGTTAAAAATCATTTGAAATATTTTTCAGGAACATCTTTCTTGATGTTACTTGGAATGCTATGAGACATTTTTGGCATTTATTTTTAAACAATGGATGACATAAACAACGAAGAGCATTTGTTTGACTTAAATGGACTTGGGTTTACAAGTACCATAGACACTTTGTTTGGATCAGGAGGTTCGGCTGAAGAAGATAGTGATGAGAAGGCAAATATTGAGGTGCATATTGAATCCAACGGCAATAAAACCCTGGAAGAGAACTTCATCAATGATGTTGGATTACACCCATCAGACGTTGGTGTAATGGTAGGACAGAAAACAGAGCTAGACTTGATTCCAGATATTGACATGGATGAAGCTTTCATGATGCACATCGATAATGGAAATACTGGAGATAAAGCTTCTGGTTCTGTTTTATTTGGAAAGTCAACCCATGAAGCAAATATATCGGTGTGTGCCAATACAATAACTGCTCATGATATGGAAGCAGCTTGTGGAAATGATTTGCAACCCAAAACTAATGATCAATTAAACAATGAACCACAAGCTCTCATTGTGAACAAAGCAGAAACTTTTGACTGCCAGTATCTTGGTGTTCAGCTGAACAAAAAACCTGTAAAAACAGAATCTGAGCAAAAAGCTGTTCCACCTGAGGACAAGAAAACAGAAGTGACTGAGACAGTAAGCAAGAATAAAGATGCAGGGGGAAGTAAATCAAGCAGTCATAGAAGAAAGGACGAGTCCTCACAGTCAAGAAAGTCAAAAGAGCACACATCTCATAAAAGTTCCAGTAAAACAAAACCATCTAGTAAAACAGAATCATCCAGTAAAACAACATCATCCAGTAAAACAGAATCCAGTGAAAAAGAAAAGCATGGTATGTCCACAAAAGAAGAAGATGGAGTTCTGAAAGCAGACAGAAAGCATAATAAAGACAGCAAATCTGATCATAGTCAGTCTAGTTCCAGTTCAAAACACAGTCATTCCAAACTAAAAACTGTCAAACAAGACAATTCAAAAGAGCCCAAAATGAATCCTATTGAAACTCAGAGTAAGGATACAGCTCATGTGCGTGTTGAAAAAACTGTTTCATCTTCCGTGCAAAGTAATGTAAATAGTGCTCAGGCAACAAAAAGTAATCAAAAAGATACTGGTTTGAAAATTGATAAAAATATACTGTTGAAAGATGATGCTAAACTCAAAGTGTTTGATGTGAAGGCAATTCCAGAAATAACAGTAACTGTTGTCAGTAGCACAACCTCAGTTGATGAAAATAGACAAGCATTGGACATTGAGGATGAACTTGCTAAAGTAGTTGAACAAAGTATAGCAATAGAAATTGAAAAGGAGCGTACAAATGATAGTAGTGTCGTTGAAAACTCTGTAACAAGTTCCTCAACAAAAACAGAAACAAGTGATTGCAAGAAAACACTGAAGGGTATCTTAAAAAAGCAAGACAGTGAGAGTAGCGTCTATACAGGTGAGTTGTCGATGCCTAACACATCTTGTCAAAAACAAGATACAAGCAAGAGACTTAGCATCAGTGAGTATAAAAATAGAAAACGAAAGGAAAGTGTAACAGATGGAATGGGTAGCCCACCCCTAAAATTTGCAAAAACAGGACATGTGGACAACGAAGGAAAGTCGATGGGAACCACCATTGAGGTTGCTGAAAAAGTTATAACTGATAATTTAAATAAGTCCGAAAAAGCAGACAAGAAATTAGGAGACACTTTTGATTTACCATCAGAAAGTAAATATAAACTTGATCATCAAGGTAATGCGATGGATATTGACAATAATACAGAACAAATTACCGTTGAAGCAAATGAAGATAATGACAGAAGCAGAGATAATTCTGAAACAAAAAGTTTGTCAGAGACTGAAGAGGTTAAAGTAAAAGAAGAGACTAGCGACAATGGTGATCAGGAATTCATCTATGAAGACATCAGTGATATGGAGAACGATGAAGATCTTGATGCTAGTGATTCAGACATAATGGACGACAGCGAAATTTATGCAATGATAGAAGATGGTGTGGAAGGGAAGGGCAGGCCACGGAGGAAAATATCGTCAGAGGCAGAAAGACTAAACTTGAAGGAGGGCGAGTGCATCACAACAGTGAAATATGTGCTGGAAGGTTAGATACTTAGTCACAGTCTTAGTATGTTTTTATTGGCCAATTTGGGGATGAAATTTAAGGGTATAATCGTGTATGGTCTATTATTTGTTTTAACTTCCTCTTAGATGAAAGGCAAAGCTTTAGTTGAAACGAAATAACTTGTGAACATAGGTTTAATATAGCATGAATATCCAAATTATTGTACATTCAGTCTAATAACAAAGCAGAAGAATAGTCGAGCGAAGTGTCTTAGGACATCTGTTGTTGTAAATGAAGGAGTAACAAGAAAACTGTACTATTGTCTTACTTAGAGAAGAATCAGGATCCTTTTGATGTGCTGCCCCAGGGCTGGATTAAGGTGAACCACAATTGTGGGATGCCCATCTACCTGCACAGACCCACGCGAACGGTGACCCTCACAAGACCGTACTTCCTGGGAGAATCCAGTTTAAGGGTAATTCACAATATATGTATCCCAGAAAAGCAACCTTTTGGAAAAACCCACTAATCTGCTGGTACAAATAAAGCTGACCCATGTATAATCCTTTCAAAATCACACACCATATCAACCGTTATTATTTCAATCAAGCTATCAGTGGATGATTGGACCAGCGTTTTTTGAACCAGGGTGATAAGTGGGTTTTTTCTAAACTCGAGCGAATTCCGGGATCAGACTTTTGGAAACACAACCTGATATATGCAGGATTATTGATGGCAATCACTGTGGATTATTATAGTTAATTTTTTTAACTTTTGTCATTGTTTTCATTTAAGGGTCTTTTATATTATGCCTGACCCATATTAGCTACTCTGTTTGCCTTTTCTCCGATTTATTTGCCTTCATCCGTTCTTAATGGTGTTCACACAAAAATACAACCTTAAAATCAACTTGTGTGTTGTATCTTACCTTCATGCAGGTACATGTATTATGTAAAAAAAAGTTGCTTTCTACTTGTCCGTCTGCAAGTTGACACTTCTCTAATATAATTACAGGCCCTATGAAAATAACTTTGTTTTACATGGAGATAAAATGTCAATGTCTTAAAAATGTTCTGTTGAATAAACAAAACACAGGTATGCATGGCGTTGGGAGTGAAATGCGGTAAATAAAAAATTATTGTCCACCAGTTAATAGCATTGACACTTTGGAAATTGGTTGGGTATTGTCAGAGTATAAGCAGATGCATGTGTAACAATATGATCTAAGACATGTATTTGCTTATATACCAGTTCATACAATGTACATTGCGCTGCTTCTACAGGGCCATGCAATTCCACTGAGTGCCATACCCTGTCTGCAATACAAAAAGGCTAAAGATAAGGCTAAGGAGGGGAGCCCCACCCAGGACTGCAACACCACTCTGACAGAGGAGCCCCAGGGTGGGGATGGCACGCCCACCACTGCCCAACACCAGCGCACCACTGCCCCACCCCAGGGCACCACTGCTGTCATTGATACTGAATCAGAAAAGAACAAAGAAACCGCTGTTGCAGGTAAATGCAATGGTTCTTGTGGTCTCTGCTCTGCAATATACTTTGTAGTGCCTTTATCTTTTTTGATTCTTACAGAAATAAGTTGTTGGTTGCAGGATGGAACAAAGTTTATGGGGTAAAACTTTGAAAATTAGAGTAGTATAAGCTTTGCTTTTATTGTGGTTGAATTTTGGTGAGTTGTGTTTTTTTAGCTCGGCTGTTTTCGAAGAAAACCCGAGGTATTGTCATAGCCCTCTCGTCTTCCGCGTGGTCGTGGTCATGGTTGTCGTCGTCCGAAAACTTTAACATTGGCCATAACTTTTGCAATATTAAAGATAGCAACTTGATATTTGGCACGCATTTGTATGTCATGGAGCTGCACATTTTGAGTGGGTCAAAGGTCAAGGTCAACGGTCATTTTTAAAAAAAAAATTCATGTGTATCTCATCGACCTTCACATTTTTAGTGGTGAAAAGGTCAAGGTCAATGATGACCTTCAAGGTCAAAGGTCAAAAAAAAATCCAAGCACTCACAGCCGAGCGTTGGCGTCCGCTATGCGGTGCTCTTGTTTTATTCAATACTGTGCTATATGTTGCGTTTCACACATTAATAACCTTGACACTTCCTGTTTCTAGGAAGAACAAAATGTATCTGTTCACCCATTTATTAGGTCACTGTTGCATGTTGGAACAGGATTAAATTATGTTTTAAAATCGGACGAAAAAGCCGTAGTATCAGAGTAATCGATTACTTAGGATTTGGACTCGTACTTTTATAAAAAAAGGCGTGATACAATAAAGGGTTTGATAATTTTAGGACGCAATCATTCTGTTTGCGTATGCATGTTTTTCCCAGACAAAGAACAACTAGATAGATGCAGGAGTCAGTTTTACTACAGCCTCCCAGTCAGCCAGTGAGAGGGTTCTACTTATGTCTTCATGTAGATACACAAGTTTCTTTGACCCTTTCACCTTTGCATGCTGGGAAATTTGTCGTCTGCTAAAATGTCGTCTGCTGAATTTCTAAAATTAGCATTTTCTTCGATTTTTTTTGAAAGAATACTATTAGAAAAGCAAACAGTTTGGATCCTGATGAGATGCCACGTTCTGTGGCGTCTCATCAGGATCCAAACTGTTTGCAAAGGCCTTCAAAATTCGGTTCCGACACTGAAAGGGTTAATGCTATGTTTGTTTGGCATATGTTTGATGAACTATTTTGAATCTTATTGTGCATGTTACAAATTATCCATATTGTTTTACACAGAAAGTGTAATCATTCATTCACATGGGGAAGAAAAGTACCAATATTGTTAGAGCCTGCATCAATATTACCAGTTAATCTTGTATTTTTAGACACCCCTGCTGTTCCAAAAGTGGACCTGCTGAGCTCTGTTGACATGCAGAAGAAGGGAGTTATTGGTAAGTTAGCCGGGCTTATATGTGTCGTGTTTTGAGAAAACTGGGCGAAATGCTTGTGCGTAAATTGTCATCCCAGATTAGCCTGTGTAGTCTGCACAGGCTAATCAGGGACGACAAATTCCGCTTTTATGGAATTTTTCGTTTAAGTGATGACTCTTCTTAGCGAAAATCCAAGTTAAGGCGGAAAGTGTCGTCCCGGATAAGCCTGTGCGGACTGCACAGGCTAATCTGGGATGACACTTTACGTACAAGCATTTTGCCCAGTTTTCTTTTAAACAACTATCTTGGTATTTGGTTATCATTATGAACCATCTAATATTTCAAAGGCCAATCTTGTGGCTATGTTTCCCTGTTATTTATTGATCAATTTTGTAAGTAGAGATGGGAACAATTGGGAAATCATATTCAAATTTTTCCTTTTCCTTATTTGAATATATTCCAATATTCAATTGATAAACTTTTTCATTTTACTTTTTTTGACATTTCCATATTAAAGTGTTCCTTTGAAAAAAATTTGCTTATTTACATATAGTTTACTTACATTATATTCAGGCATGTATAATAGCAAAGTCCGGAATACACATCCGAATACTAAGGTTCATGTGCATTAACCCTTAGCATGCTGGGAAATTTGTTGTCTGCTAAAATGTCGTCTGCTGAATTTCTAAAATTAGCATTTTCTTCGATTTTTTTTCTAAGACCACTATCAGAATAGCAAACAGTTTGGATCCTGATGAGATGCCACGTTCTGTGGCGTCTCATCTGGATCCAAACTGTTTGCAAAGGCCTTCAAAATCCGGTTCCAGCGCTCAAAGGGTTAAACAAAAGTGCTAATTTAGAATTGAATTGCACATGTACTACATGTTTGCTCTTGAAGAAAAGAGCGGGCATTATACGGGGACATGTGGGATTTCACATCATTAGCGTGGATAGCATGGAATTTGTGTCAATTAAAAGTTTGTACCGTTTAGAACTATGAATCATACAATGATACATTTTCTTTTGTCTGAAAGTTTTGTGATGCTTAACAACAAAATAATGTTTCATAAGCGCGAATGATGTTTAGTTTATATTTCCTGTTCAACAAAGGAACAATAAACTGTAAAACCTTGGTTCCTCGCAAAACAATTTTTAACCAGTTGTGAGATGAATTGACCAGTTTTTTTTAAAGACTAGGACCCATATTTCAGTTGATGCCTGCAGTTACATTTTGATATTTGGATTGTGTTTTCATTTCAGAAACCGAGGAAGTTCATGATTATTGCAAGAAATTGTTCCACTTTAATGCCATTACAGTCAAGAAATTCAAGTAAGAACACAGATGTTTTCTTGGCTTGTATTACATTAGTCATTATATGAAAATATGGAAACATATAAAATATTGCAAGTTGCATTTCAAAAATTCAAAAACCTAGGTAAAAAGAAATGTTTATCCTTTCTTGGTATTTATAAGATAATTTCAATCCTAATTTTTATTGACTATCTAAAAGAAGATTGACACTGAGAATGAAATGAAATTGATTTTTATGCCCCCGAAGGTGGGCATAGAGTGATCGCACTGTCCGTCTGTCTGTCCGTCTGAAATTCCGTCACACTTTGCGTTGAGGTTAAAAAAAATGTGGAAAAACACTTTGCGTTTAGGTTTACAAAAATGTGGAAAAAGGGGGCATTTGTCATCCTATGGTGACAGCTGTTGTTGGTACATGTGGTTTATCTCGTTATGAAGAAAAAAGTTGCCAAGCAAGTTCATGAAAACAGATGCCATGGCAAGTCCTATGTAATTGTGTTCTATATTTTAAAATAATGATAAAACTGCTGATAAAATAAAAAGTTCTTCAAACTTTAGTCTAGTCTGACCACCTCATATGGCCGAGTGCTGGAGGGTTAATGATTGAAGAAATAGTTTTGACAGCCGTTCTTCCCTTCCCTCTGATTATAGCAGAGAAAGTTTCATTTACTATTTACTGGCATAAGTATGTGCACTTAGTACTTGTAACCCTCCTAGGCTTACCTAGGTCAGGACTAGTGTCACTAGCACAATGTTAACTGACTGGCATCATATGACTAAAATTATGTTATTCATGAAATACTATAACATAGTGGTCAAAAAGCTTAACCAGCAAGAAACTTCAAAGCTATATAATTTAACAAGAATATATTTAGAATCATTTGTTGCTTTTTTCACAAAGAACTTGGAGGGAAAAGCGCAGCCATCTTGCTGAGGAGGCCAAGAATAGGAAGAGAATGGCTGTACCAAGATTGGTGAGTAGACATGGCTTGCTTCCAGCACCAGGGATTGCATTATGACCCTGCAGGTGAGAAAAACACCCGGCCAATTTCTCTGCATTTGCCATAACAATAGTGAACATATATTTATATTACCAATACCTTCCTACTTATTTCAAACATCCAATAAATTCAAACCTAAATCAAAACCCTGAATAAATGATATACGTCTACTTAGGGCATTGTGAGTGTCTGATAGGTCACAGCTAACCTAAACGTCTTCTTAGGCATTGTAGTGATAAGTGACCAAAATATTAATTCAAACCTTACAATGGACTAAGACCGTCAAACATCAATTGAAATGGCTATTTATGTGTATTATTGTTTTACTTCAAGAGTCAAAATCTTGAAATGGACTTAAACCATGGAACATGAATTGAAATGGATTTTGTATGTGTTTGATGGTTTATCTTCCAGAGCTTTTAGTTTTTCAAGTTTCAGGTTTTTAGGTAACTTGTTTTGAGCAAGTTTTTTTTTAGCTAAATGAGCGCAATGTGCTCATGGTAAGCTTTTGTAAACACCTTTTGTCAATTGTTCGTCATGCTTCATGTGTCAACATTTAACTTGTTAAAAATCTAGAGGCCACATTTATTGCTCAGTCTTCATGAAACTTGGTCAGAACATTTTTTTTCTAATGATTTCTAAGATAAAAACTGATTCATGAGGAGCCAAAAAACTAGTCACTAGTTTTCTACCATTTTTTTTTTTTTTTTTTTTTTTAATGTCATAATCATCAATCCTCACCATGTTTCTACCCAAAGGGAGAGAACTCAAAACTGATCACGTGTCCCCTACCAGTGGACGAGGCGGGGGAGCCTGGAAAGATGAAGAAAAAAGGTACCGGGCATATATTTTAGCCAGGAAAACCGGACCTACTGCATGTGTATAAAGTGTCCTCCCAGATTATCCTAATAATCCCTGATGATCGGGGACAATGCTTTCCATGTACACTGGATTTTCATTCTGAGGAGACTTCCTTTAAGCGAGAAAATCCATAAAAGCGAAAAGTGCAGAGGCTAATCTGGGATGACACTTTACGCACATGTATTAAGCCCAGATTTCCCAGAACCATGCTTTTTTAAAAGATGAGTTTTGCAGTTTGGGTTTGCAAAAATAATTTTCTGCAAATAAAATCTAACCAAAACACAAGAGATGTGGTCCTGCTTTCTTTCAGGTGAATTTCTCCTTTGAATACCAGGATCTCTACTTTATAACAAATACAATTGCAATTTGGTTTAAATCTGTATAAAAGTGAACCGTTTTCGTGAAGAAAAATAACGGGATAGGTGACTTATTTGGCTGGTACTGCTTTTATATTTTGTCTTAAGGTGTCAAAATAACCAAATGATATACAGATATTTTTATTAATGCTCTGCAAACATAAACCACAAAGCTTGGTGAAAAACATTTTAGAAAATGTATTTTCACATCCAAAACTGGATGAACTGCCTATTTTGATATCCAAAACTGGATGAACTGCCTATTTTGATATCCAAAACTGGATGAACTGCCTATTTTGAATATTATTTGTAGTAATCTTTGTGAAATGCTTAACTGCTACAATTATAATGTTATGACATTTATGTATTATCAAAACTTAGTTTACATTAAGTTGTTCTTACAGTTTCTAAATACATATGAAGACTGATATGAAATGCTATGATATTCTAAGCTTATGACATTCATTTACATGTGGAACAAAGTCTTACTCAATATTACATAGAAATTTAATATAATGAAGAGTAAAACTATCCCTAATTAATTTTCTTTTAGGTTACATGACTGATTCCCATTTAGGCAAGAATGTTTGTGAAATTATTCACTTAATAATTTATGTTGCCTATGTTATTTGTTTGTCTTCTTGTTGACTTTCAAGTTGATATTTGTTATTGTGTGAACACATGTTCATAATGCTTGTTCTTCTTAGATATAAATTTGTGCTGAAAGGCAACAATTCATGTTTTAATTTTGTTTCATACGATCTATTTTGGAGTTATGAAATTTGTATTGATAAATTCATTTTGAAAAAAAAATGCTTACTTTCCAGCATTAACCTTTTTTACGTGAAAACCTTATACTGCTGGTTAGAGTGACCATTATAATGTATTTTTGATTGTCACTATGGTTTTCTCTTACAATTCACATGTTGTGTGTGCGTATTTTAGCGTTCCTCTTGAATCCAGTTGGCAAGACATCACTGTGTATTCTCCACGAGTACGCACAGAATGTCCTCAAGACCCACCCGCACTATGTGTTCAAGGAAATAGGTAACAAATTAGAGATGGTTTGCGTAGAGATACTTACGTCAAAAGTCCTATAGAACATAAGCTTGTTAAATAACCTTGGAAAAATCAATAAAATTACTTTGAGAAGTCAATGAAATCACTTTGGAAAAATATTTTTTTATCACATTGTAAAAATCAATAAATGTTTTCTATTGACTAAGTGTTTGTTTTTTCCTGCCTGGTTGGTTGGTTTCAAAACAATCAAAAAGATGCTTAACATAGAATTAAATTTGTATGTCCTAACTCAAAATTGATTTGAACTATTGCCCTGAAACTTTTTAAAATGTTCACACCCTTAAACATGGGTTAATTTGTCAGAAAAACCACCCATAAAGCATATAATTGTTACACCCCTGAACACAACTGGCTCCTGTTTGTTTCAGAGAACTCTGAGAACCCGTTTGAAGCCTCCATAGTGATCAACAACATCCACTACGCGAGCGGTATTGGGCAGTCCAAGCGGCAGGCCAAGAACAACGCGGCCCAGAATGCACTCTGCATCTTTATGCCTTTCATGAAGGGCAACCTGAACGTTGACCGCAGCAAAAACGATAACTTTGGAGTAAGAGCAAAATAGACAATTTGCAGGGTGTTTTTTGTATAACCCCATTTTCCACTCTTATTTCTCTAAAATTTCCCACTCAATTTAAGCTTNCCCCCCAGGTAAAGATAATCAATGCTGCCAAAATATAAGTTTGAGGGGAGTTTATTGGAGTCACTGTCAGTTGCTCGTTTTTTCAGTGTTAAAGTGTTAAATGTAATAAACTTAGCTTTCACATTTTCACATTTCACATGCAATTAAATTGAAACTTCAAAAACTTTCAAGACACTTTTGTCCTCAGTAAACCACACATTCCTGAAATATTTAAACATATTCCTAAATGACAATTTAAGCGGTGCAGAGGTATTCATCACATTTATAACAAAGCTTAAGTTTTGGCTTATTTCATAGCCGTTATTGGATCATATTTTCAAAATGGTAAAAAGTACAGTATTTCATGAATACAGTCCCTAAGATCCCACAATAATTATGGTGTGAAATTCAGATGTTCAGAAATGAGAGTTTTGCTGAGTAGAAATAAAGACTTTTGAAGTTAACATGAATGTTTTACTGATTCCTTTTTGTGTTCATAGAAATCTCACTTTTCTAAATGTTATATTTACAAATATTATGGGGTAAAATCATAGCTTATGTGACTTTTTTTGGCTGTCAAAATTGCATTTCAAATATGATGCTGTACCAAAAATATACCATTGAATGTTAAATGAATGTATGTGATTAAACATTTTAAGAATTTAAGAACTAAATATTGGTGTCAGAAACTTGCAAAAACTTTTAGAAGAATGCCAGCTTTTGGCAGCACTTTTAAACCTGGGTTCATGTTCCAGTACTTTGAGAATGTGCCGATAGAAGACCCCAGAGTGCCTGAACTATGTGAGAAGGCAGCATTAAACAAACCCTACCAGATCCTGGCAGACTGCCTCAGCAGGTAGGTAACCATGGGCAAAGAGACATGGCAAAACACCCTCAAAGTTCCTCAGGCTAGACTGACATATGCAAACGAAAAATATACAGGCCACAAGGCCAGTTGTAGAAAATTTCATGTGTCTAAATTGAGTCTGCAATTAAAATACTGTATTTAGTAACCTGAAACTTATAATCCTGCCTTTTGGATTACTCCGCAACCATTCGCAAATTTACCAGTAATGTTCTACTGATCTTTTGCCATGTCTGTCAAGCCAAATACTCTGTGCAGCCCCAAACACCATGTATCTCTTGTGACGTTGTGGGTCAAGTAAGCAAATTTACGGTTAAACATTTGTAAAAAGTGGTACCAGGATTGTATTCAAAAGGTAAGTAATCAAACTTTACACATAGAAATGAAGAATATTTAAGGATTTTTATGTCCCCGAAGGTAGGCATATAGTTTTTGAACTGTCTGTCAGTCTGTCCGTCCCTCTGTCTAGCTGTCCATTAGTCGGTCTGTTCGTCCGAAAACTTTAACATTTGTCATAACTTTTGCAATATTGAAGATAGCAACTTGATATTTGGCATGCATGTGTATCTCATGGAGCTGCACATTTTGAGTGGTGAAAGGTCAAGGTCATCCTTCAAGGTCAAAGGTCGAATATATGGCTTCAAAGCGGTGCAGAAGGGGGCATTGTGTTTCTGACAAACACATCTCTTGTTTTTTTCATAATTTATTCTAAATTGGTGTTCACCAACTATAACATTAGCAATATTTATTATAAAATGATTTTTAAATTTAAGTGACATGAAGAACATTTGAAACTGGCATACATACACCCACATGCTGATCCAAATGTATTTTCCTCTGAGTCAAAATCTGTTCTTTATTCAAATTTAGTGCAATACTGATTTTATATTGCAAAAGTCTTAAACATAATATTAGTTTCATAAATATTTGAGCCTCGCTCTGTGAAAAGATTTATTTAAGCTTATGCATAAAATGTCGTCCCAGATAAGCCTGTGCAGAGCCCACAGGCTTATCAGGGACGGCACTTTCTGCTTTTATTGTCCCGTACCGGTTTCACGGGAGGGGACTTATGGTTTGCGCTCTGTCTGTCAGTCAGTCAGTCTGTCTGTCAGTCAGTCTGTCACACTTTTCTGGATCCTGCGATAACTTTAAAAGTTCTTTATATTTTTCATGAAACTTGAAACATGGACAGATGACAATATGGACATAATGCATGTCATTTCAATTTGTTTCTACATCAAAAATTGTGGTTGCTATGGCACCAAACAAAAATAAAAAATAAAAATAATCTGACAATGGTGGAGCCGGTAGGGGACATATATTGTTTGGCAATAGTCTTGTTGTATTTTTCGTTTACAGGAAGACTTTTCTTGACGTAAATCCTGTTTAGGCAGAAAGTGTAGTCCCTGATTAGCCTGTGAAGACTGCACAGGCTAATCTGGGACGACACTTTATGCACACGCATTAAGCCCCGTTTTCTCAGAGCAAAACACATCTATAAAAACCTCAATACTCATGTGTGTTTCAGGAACCATGGTCTGGGGAACACAAACATGCAGATAGACAAGAAGCAGATCTCAAACCAGAAGACAGAGTTCACCCTCACAGTGGGCAAACACAAGTGTTCAGTGAGTTGGCAATATTTAGTTGTATACAATGTCATCAGTCGTTTTGGTCTGAATACACGTTCATACGTTTGAAAGTGTGAATTTTAATTTACAGAAATGTGTTTTTTGTTAATGAAGCTGAGGGAAGTGATTAAGAAATATTAAACTTTCATAAATCTAGGCCTTTGTCAAAGTAGCTTTGTTAAATAATATCCACTGTTTATCTAACGGTTTTTGTGGGGCTTAAACAGATGTAGGCCTGGATAAAAATGTAATTATTTTCATAAATTTTTCGTACATTTAATGACATTTGCTCTGTTGGCCCAGTGTAGGTTCTGTTTTGTCATATTCATATCAGTGATAGCATACAAAAGATGCAATAATGATACCCCTGGAAACAAAGTTTGTGATTGATTATGTTTGAGTCACTTTGATAGTCTGACGGTCAGTCACTCAGCATAAAGTTTGTGGAGGGAACTTCTTACTCTACCTTCTCATGGGATTTAATTAAAAACCTCAAATAAGTCAGAACAATGAAGTCTAGATCAAGATGGCCAATGAAACACACTTTCCTGATTGTTTGCTCTTTAATGTAGCTGACTGAGCAGTGTGGGAGTTGTAGTCTCAACGCTCTTGTTTAATGACTGATTTCGGTATGGCTATTATTATCACCTGCCAAAGGCGGAGGGATATAGAAATGGCGTTGTTCGTCCGTCATTCGGTCTGTCACAAAATTTCAAAATTGGCGGGGGATATCAATCATTTGATGTGTATGTAATGACACATTACAGTATGGCATCTGTTCTATCCCGAAAAAGGGCGACAGGTTAGCTTGTATTTCACAACAATTACAATATGGTTTCCACTCTCTCCCTCTGTAAGCTGGAAAAGAACAACAAATTATTTGTCAAGGTTTTTTAATATGGCTGCCACTTTCTATGTTGCTAGGTGATAGTGAACAACAAACATTAATTTGCACTGTAATTCTATTATGGCTTCACTTCTCTCCAATGTTGTCAAGTAGAAGCAACTAACTAGCATGATAATGTAGCACATATTTGTGTTGCCAGGTGATAGCTAACAACATATTTGATAATTTAGCACTTATTTGTGTTGCCAGGTTAAAGCAAATAACTAGCATGATAATGTAGCACATATTTGTGTTGCCAGGTAATAGCAAATAACTAGCATGATAATTTAGCACACATTTGTGTTGCCAGGTAACATCAAATAACTAGAATGATAATGTAGCACATATTTGTGTTGCCAGGTAACAGCAAATAACTAGAATGATAATGTAGCACATATTTGTGTTGCCAGGTAAAAGCAAATAACTAGCATGATAATGTAGCACATATTTGTGTTGCCAGGTAAAAGCAAATAACTAGCATGATAATGTAGCACATATTTGTGTTGCCAGGTAAAAGCAAATAACTAGCATGATAATGTAGCACATATTTGTGTTGCCAGGTAAAAGCAAATAACTAGCATGATAATGTAGCACATATTTGTGTTGCCAGGTAAAAGCAAATAACTAGCATGATAATGTAGCACATATTTGTGTTGCCAGGTAAAAGCAAATAACTAGCATGATAATGTAGCACATATTTGTGTTGCCAGGTAAAAGCAAATAACTAGCATGATAATGTAGCACATATTTGTGTTGCCAGGTAAAAGCAAATAACTAGCATGATAATGTAGCACATATTTGTGTTGCCAGGTAAAAGCAAATAACTAGCATGATAATGTAGCACATATTTGTGTTGCCAGGTAAAAGCAAATAACTAGCATGATAATGTAGCACATATTTGTGTTGCCAGGTAAAAGCAAATAACTAGCATGATAATGTAGCACATATTTGTGTTGCCAGGTAAAAGCAAATAACTAGCATGATAATGTAGCACATATTTGTGTTGCCAGGTAAAAGCAAATAACTAGCATGATAATGTAGCACATATTTGTGTTGCCAGGTAAAAGCAAATAACTAGCATGATAATGTAGCACATATTTGTGTTGCCAGGTAAAAGCAAATAACTAGCATGATAATGTAGCACATATTTGTGTTGCCAGGTAAAAGCAAATAACTAGCATGATAATGTAGCACATATTTGTGTTGCCAGGTAAAAGCAAATAACTAGCATGATAATGTAGCACATATTTGTGTTGCCAGGTAAAAGCAAATAACTAGCATGATAATGTAGCACATATTTGTGTTGCCAGGTAAAAGCAAATAACTAGCATGATAATGTAGCACATATTTGTGTTGCCAGGTAAAAGCAAATAACTAGCATGATAATGTAGCACATATTTGTGTTGCCAGGTAAAAGCAAATAACTAGCATGATAATGTAGCACATATTTGTGTTGCCAGGTAAAAGCAAATAACTAGCATGATAATGTAGCACATATTTGTGTTGCCAGGTAAAAGCAAATAACTAGCATGATAATGTAGCACATATTTGTGTTGCCAGGTAAAAGCAAATAACTAGCATGATAATGTAGCACATATTTGTGTTGCCAGGTAAAAGCAAATAACTAGCATGATAATGTAGCACATATTTGTGTTGCCAGGTAAAAGCAAATAACTAGCATGATAATGTAGCACATATTTGTGTTGCCAGGTAAAAGCAAATAACTAGCATGATAATGTAGCACATATTTGTGTTGCCAGGTAAAAGCAAATAACTAGCATGATAATGTAGCACATATTTGTGTTGCCAGGTAAAAGCAAATAACTAGCATGATAATGTAGCACATATTTGTGTTGCCAGGTAAAAGCAAATAACTAGCATGATAATGTAGCACATATTTGTGTTGCCAGGTAAAAGCAAATAACTAGCATGATAATGTAGCACATATTTGTGTTGCCAGGTAAAAGCAAATAACTAGCATGATAATGTAGCACATATTTGTGTTGCCAGGTAAAAGCAAATAACTAGCATGATAATGTAGCACATATTTGTGTTGCCAGGTAAAAGCAAATAACTAGCATGATAATGTAGCACATATTTGTGTTGCCAGGTAAAAGCAAATAACTAGCATGATAATGTAGCACATATTTGTGTTGCCAGGTAAAAGCAAATAACTAGCATGATAATGTAGCACATATTTGTGTTGCCAGGTAAAAGCAAATAACTAGCATGATAATGTAGCACATATTTGTGTTGCCAGGTAAAAGCAAATAACTAGCATGATAATGTAGCACATATTTGTGTTGCCAGGTAAAAGCAAATAACTAGCATGATAATGTAGCACATATTTGTGTTGCCAGGTAAAAGCAAATAACTAGCATGATAATGTAGCACATATTTGTGTTGCCAGGTAATTGCAAATAACTAGCATGATAATGTAGCACATATTTGTGTTGCCAGGTAATTGCAAATAACTAGCATGATAATGTAGCACA
>VMBQ01000032.1:375441-396006 GCA_007657795.1 Dreissena rostriformis | reverse complement strand
ATTTTTTTTTTTTTAAAGATGGTAAAAAAACGCACAAATATTTATTATATCAATATATTTTTTTTAAAGACCGTCCAACCATCCCACCGTAGCTATTGCTATCAAACTTGAAATATAATCTTATTTGTTTGTTTTATGTCTTAACAAATGTTCAATAGATTGTGGAAAATATCCCTGAACTCAGAATCGTCTATAATGTACCACTTCTTTAAAACATAAGCGATCAAAATGTTTCAATTATGGTCCTCTTCCAGTAAGAATATAACTATATTACCTTGACCTTATTGCATATGAACAATTTCCCCATGATGGCTTACTTTATACTGTCAAGCACTTGAATAGTCGAGCGCGCTGTCTTCTGACAGCTCTTGTTGGTATATGTTGTATGATATTTGGATGCTTTGTATCAGATATTTTGATCCCTATTCAAGCGTTCAACTATTATTTGAGAAAATTAAATGAGAGTCAGATCAGCTAGTTTTAGCAATGTGAAAATAACTCTTTGTATTTCAGCAAGCCGAGCCGCTGGAGTCGGATACTAAGAAAAACTTTGAAATTCTCAGCAATCTCAAGAAGGCAATGTTAGAGATGAGACAGCAGTTGAAACAGGTCAGACTTCAGTGAAGAATTTGTTAAGAGTAGCAGGGTTGGCATAAGTATCGGATTGCCAATTAAATTTAGCTTTTGAAATCATAAAAAAAAATCAGAAAGTGTGATCTGGTTTATTACAAACAAAGATTTTTATTGTTATTGTTGTTAGACAAAAAATAACCAACTCTTTGGTAGTTCAAATAATTTGGCTATTAAGTGATTATTGTCTTATGGTTTGCGCTCTGTCAGTCTGTCAGTCAGTCTGTAACAATTTTCTGGATCCTGCGATTACTTTAAAAGTTCTTCATATTTTTACATGAAACTTGAAACATGGATAGATGGCAATATAGACATTATGCACGTCATTTCATTTTGTTCCTACGTCAAAAATTGTGGTTGCTATGGCAACAAACAAAAAACAAACAAAAAACATTCTGACAATGGTGGAGCCAGTAGGGGACATAATTGCTTGGAAATAGTCTTGTTAATATGTTAATAATAAAAGCTGATATATTCTGGGGTTGTAGAGAATATTATGTTTGTGTTGAATACTGATAAGTTTACTTAATGAGGCTAAGAAATGTATAAGTTTATTTAAGAAGCTAAGAAAATCAGAATAAAAAAACCAATGATTTCTATTAGTCACTCTTAGCTTGTCCCACGAATGGTCACACTTGAAGGTCAATGCTCAAATATGAGCATCAAACATTTGGTGTCTACTATCATCATTCATCATTTATTAGACAATTTTAAAATGTTCATGGAATTCAGTACCACATTCTACATGCATTTAATTTGCACAATAGATATAAACAATTTATCTCATACTATTTTCAGAAAGAAGAGCAGAAGAAAGGAGACACAGCCACTCTGGCTACAAATGCTGCCGTACTCAACTTGTGAATGTTTCAACAAACGCCTTTTTATCACCCCATTACTAAGAGAGAATAATTGGTCTCAGAAACTAGTTTGTGCTATTGACTCATCAGAGTGCTTCTTTTAACCGCTTTAATATATAACCCACTACATGTTTTGTTGTACTTGTATGTTAATTGTCCCCTACCGGTTTCACGGGAGGGGACTTATGGTTTGCGCTCTGTCAGTCAGTCAGTCAGTCTGTCACACTTTTCTGGATCCTGCGATAACTTTAAAAGTTCTTCATATTTTTTCATGAAACTTGAAACATGGACAGATGGCAATATGGAGATTATGCATGTCATTTCATTTTGTTCCAACAGCAAGAATTCTGGTTGCTATGGCAACAAATACTTTAAAAAAAAACATTTCTGACAATGGTGGAGCCGGTAGGGGACATCATTGCTTGGCAATAGTCTTGTTATTTACAATTTTCTAAATTATCTGGTAAAAATATGAATAATATTTTGCTATTGGGATTTGAACTCTTTGCTGACAGAAGTTTTCATTGATAAATTGCTCATCTGATTACACATTTTAAGATAAAATGTTACAATTAAATAATAATTTAACACTCTTTGTGAAATCTCAACAGTCTAACCTACTTATTTTACCTGAAATATGTGAACATTAGACAAAATGGCACCTTATGAGCTAGTTTTTGCCATATGTCTCTTACATATCTTTGTCTGTTGTGCTACTTGACATATATGTTTACTTTATATCACACATTTCACATTTACTACTTGTATGGGGTTACTGAAAATTCAGGTAATACATATACATATAAATAGTTTGTTTTTTTTTTGTATGGGACTGACTCAATTTTGTGACTGCTTCATAAATCCCGGATGTTTGAATAGACAGAATTACAAGCGCATGTGGTATAAAACAATGATCTTGTTGCAATGTCGACAAAGGTCATTTTTTTGTTACCTGTATTTTGTCATCAATATTTCCTCACTAGTGTTATACATTGTGATAACATTAAGGTAAAAGTTACTCTTTGCTAAGATAAATGATATTTTGTTTGATAACTTAATTATATATATTTTTTTTAATGTAATGCGTATGAATCAAATTTCAATTATTAGACTTTATGAAATAAATTATGTCTTCTTGCCGTCAAGATGCTACATTGCATACTGTCAAGGTTTTTGCAATTTTGTAAGGAGTTATTGCCCTTTGTTTAAAATTGCTACATAAAAGCATGTATAGTATGTAACTCCTACTAGATTTTGCATGTGCTTTTTGCCAAACTTGTATTGAATAATTATCTGTTAGTGATTCAGGAGATATTGTGAAGATTTCACAGTTGCATTATTTTCTAAGGAGTGTAGGTCTAATGCCCCATTTTTAGCTCAACTCTTTTCGAAGAAAACCCAAGGTATTGTCATAGCCCTCTCGTCCTCCGCGTTGTAGTCCTCGTCGTAGAGTCGTCGTCCGAAAACTTTAACATTGGCCATAACTTTTTGCAATATTGAAGATAGCAACTTCATATTTGGCATGCATGTGTATCTCATGGAGCTGCACATTTTGAGTGGTCAAAGGTCAAGGTCAACCTTCAAGGTCAAAGGTCAAAAACTTCTCTTTTTTTTTGGGGGGGGGGGGGTTTCATGTGTATCTGATCGAACTGCACATTTTGAGTGGTGAAAAGGTTAAGGTCAATGATGACCTTCAAGGTCATAGGTCAAAAAAACAAACTCCAAGCTTCCACAGCCGAGCGTTGGCATCCCCTTTGCGGTGCTCTTGTTTAAAATTCATATAAAAGCTTCTGTGTGCAACTCCGCTTATGTTTTGCATACCATTTTCTTCGAACATTTAGAGAATAATAATATCCAAGTGTTACAGCGCCTATCGAGAAAGTTTCACGATTGCATTATTTTTAAGGATTTACTGTCCTTTGATTAAGTTAACATAATGCCAAGGACTGTGATTGCAGTTTTTGCAGTTTTTTTTTCTCTCTCTTTTTTTTGTTAAAAAAAAAGTAAATTTTTCAGGAAGCTCGACTTATTGTCCTTTGAATAATTATTCCTTTTCCTGTTAGATCTAGGATGCGAATGAATACAATTTTATGAAAATTAATATGCAGCATCCCTATTGGATGGACATGCATATAGTTTAAGGTTGTTCCTTTCCAATAATTGTCATTTTATTAGCTCGGCTGTTTTCAAAGAAAACCCGAGGTATTGTCATTGCCAGCTCGTCCGCGTCGTACGGGCGTCCGAAAACTTTGACATTGTGCAATAACTTTTGCAATATTGAAGATAGCAACTTGATATTTGGCATATCATGGAGCTGCACATTTTGAGTGGTGAAAGGTCAAGGTCAAAGGTCAGTTTTTTATATATATTTTTTTATATTCAAAACTGCACCCACAGCCGAGCGTTGGCATTACGTGTCTGTGTTGGATAACCAGAACTAATTATCCGATTGTGATTAATCTTTACCAGTATATGCAGAGTGAAAATACACTTATTGCCATGTTGTTCTGATTAACAGACTTTTCAGAGAGTTATAGCCCCTTGAACATTAATTCGTTTCCAAACAACCCATTTATCTGATTTATCAACAAAGCCATTCATCAAGTAGCATCTCTCAGTTTGAAATAATATGACCACTGTGTATTTGTCTTAAATTTGTTCAAGGAGTTCTTTTCAAAACAACCATTCCCACGTTGAGGTAAATGCCAGTAAATGTAAACGAAATAGGCTTTATAGATATGAACCCATATTTGGATTTAATATTCATGTTTTTGACATGTATTTTTTTCTAATGTGAAGAGATTTTGTACTTTGTATTCATCTATTTAAAAAAAATACATTTTCAAGTTAGTATCAGTGTTCCGAATTGTTCTTTTCATATTTTTCATGTGCTATTATTATAATTGCTTGAATATAACATACTTTATAAAATTGTGTCGTTTATCGTGAATTTCTTCTCGCATCAATTCAGTGAATTGATGATGCAGCCCCCCTCTAAATCTTCTGTGTACTATTACAATTGTGTTTAAATCATGTCCCTGGGGTCAAAACTGCCCACGATCTAGGGGTAACATCGATCTAGGGGTAAGATCGTTTTTATAGATTTTACATAGCAAAATAACTGGAAAAAATCCTCTAATAAGTTCAATTATATCTTTCCCCTGTGGTGATAAGTAGCCTGAAACCAGAGACTCAAGTACAGTTTCACGAGTACCGCGGTAAGCACTGTTCAGGTTCCTCGTTTATAGACATGTATAGCAAAGTAACCTTGTTTTGATGTTTAAAATGACAAAGCCTAGAGTTTGATTTATTAGTATTAAACTTCATAAACCATGTAATGGCCCTTTTTTGGTTTTCAAATCATGGCCTTGTTAATGGTAGCACCAAACTTGGGGTCTCTAATATACAACTAAGCTACCTTTGCTAGAGTGATTTTTTTAAGGATGCTTAGTGTCCTTTTGTTTTTCGATTTAAATTTACTAGCTTCAATTACCTCAGTAAGAAAAATGTATAGTGAGGTATGCAACATACGCAGCATGTATAATTATATGCAATTACTTACGTTTAGGCTATGAACGGACTATGACTAATAAAAATGATCTGCGTGAAAAGCAGTCTGTTTCAGGCTTCGCTTGTTTGGCGTTGATTAAATTATTCCCGATAGCTCAGACCCGCAAACTCGGTACTTGTTTCATACGATGTAGCTGCTGTTAGCCACCGAAGCACGGCTGTTTTTGTGAACGATGTTGTTTTACTTTTACCGCACGCATCAAGCGAAAGCTTTCCAAACCTTATCGTGCACAACGTGAATACTTTATTAACGCTTATAACATAATCTCTTACCTTAAAAGATTATCTCTTAAAACACATTCTTGTTTCACATATTTTGGTACTGCTCTTTAACTACGTTTTCTACGAAGTTGAAAGTCCTGGTTATTACAATGAACTTTTCTGGCAACGTCAAGCAGGTGGAGACGTAGCTTGGATTTGTATTTTAGGCTATTAACGTCAATGTCACTTTTATAAAAAAAAAAGATAGAAAAAAGGAAAAATTGTGGTGTCCAGTCAGTGACTTATGTTTGCATTGACCAATTTTAATGAAACTTTGGATACAGCAAACTTCCATGCAGAGCCAGCCTTGGACCAGATGGAGTAAGGCCATTGGCATTGTTACTGAACAATACGGTTTCTGAGCAATAAGTTAAGTTAAATAGAGATTTTGTGCTGAAATTGTGTGCAAGTAACTTACAGTTTTCCTACCTAGGTATTGTATTTTTGGTCACTTTTGTCAAGGTCGTAGTTTCTAAAAGGAACACTCTTTCCGCTCAATAACTTGATTTTTTTGGCGGGAAATTGTTCTGAAATATTGTGTGTTGGTAGCTTAAAGACGGACCTAGCATGGGTCAGCAGTATCGAGGTCAATTCACACAAAAAGACTTGATCAATAACCTATTTGTATGGAGGTCGCACTGAATATTTATGTGTTGGTAGCTTATATGCAAACATACATTGGGATAACGCCATTATTAAAATGTCCTGTATAAATCAAACGTTGAATACCTGGCTTCGTGGTTATGTTTCTTGTTTAAAACATGCATTAACAAATTTCGAACTCGCATACGTATTTTTAATAATTTATTTTTAATTCGGCGCAGCTGTCTTACCCAGGTTTTCGCCTTACTCGACCTGTGTAATTGTCCGATAAAATATTGAGAAAAATTTCCGTCCGAATGAAGAAAAGGAATTTTCGTTTTAGTGAAAAATACTAAAACTGCGCGAAATAGAAAACGTGCAATCTTCAAAATTGTATCCCATTTACATTTACAGGCCATTCATTTGACTATCAATTAGCGACTGTCAACCACGAATGAGAAAAAAAGAAAAGTTCTAAATTACAATAATTAGTTTATATTGATTAAAATATCATGACTGGTTTATAACATGACTTGAAAAAAGTTGCAAAGTTTTCATATTTTCAGTATATTCGGTAATACATTTTACTGGGTATGTCTACCAGGTAACTACAAGTTAACCATAAATAACGCAAGTAGATTGGTCATCCACGTAACGTGGTAAACCCAGGTATGCAAATTGTGCATGCGTAGTGAATTGGTTATATATTATATATAAAATTATCAATCTACTTGTGTTATTTATAGTGTGTATATCGTTATGTCTCCTATTTTCGCGATGTACTTTCGATTTCACATCGCAAAATTTCATACCGAATGTACTGAAAATATGAACTTTTTTCAAGTAATGTAATATACCAGACGTGATATTTTAATCAATATAAACTAATAATTGTNACTATCCAATAAAAAAGGTTAAAGAGAAACCAGAGTTTTAGAGTCAACTCTTTAAATCAATACAGTTTGTTTGTGCCCCTGTATTCTTAAAAGCTATGTTCTCATATTAAGTAATTACTACCATATTGCATTCTGTGCGCTAGTAAACCTTTTATCGTATACGTATTGCTGTTTCCTATCCTGATATTTTTGTACCAACATATTTTTAATTGTTTTAAAATTGACCTTGAAACATGTTAACGTATTAACTGTTAAACAAACCGTCGTTCCAGCAGTATAATCGTGACCTCACTTTAAATGCAATGCAATCCCGCAAAGTAGCAAGGTCAGTCCGCGGTCCGTCTGTATGGGAATCTTTATTTAAACGCTATCGCGTTAAAGGGGCCGTCCAACAGATTTTGGCATGTATTGAAGCTTGTCATTACATGCTTTATATTGATAAATTTAAACATTTGAACCAAAAATCTCCAGTTAAAAAAAACAAAACAAGAATACAAATTTAAAAAAAAAAGGAAAAAAAAAGTTACCCTCAACAGGGCTCGAACCACTGACCCATGGATTCCTTGAGTCCTGGGGTAAAAAAGCTACCCGCCCCAGACCACTCGACCATCCATGCTCGTGTTTGCAGAGGATGTTTTTTTTTTAGTTATATAAGCAATCTTCGTAGTTTTCCAAAAGACCGTTTCGCGTCGATACGACGCTTTATCTGTGTTGGACGGCCCCTTTAGCTGAGGCGAAAATATTTTGACCAGAAATATCTTCATTGAATATATTCTGCGAATATTACTATCGTGCATGCATGGCATGAATATTACAGATTCTTGGTGTGTTTTCAACAATTACATGATAAATGCTATTTGTGATTGATTTAATAAGAATAATTCCACCGACTACCAGTATATTTAAAATAATCGTTATGATGTCCGATACTATTAATTATCGAATCAAATACAAATGTAGCAATATCCGTAAAACCGTTAAAACAGGTCTGTTCTAAGATCGCACATATACATATTTGAAACATGTATGTATGATTCGCGATTTACCGGTTAACTTGAATGTTTCTATTTCATTTTCATTTTCTTTTGTGTGCGGTTTCTCTATAGTTACATGATCAACCGTTTTTAAAAATGATATCTAAGCAACGAAATCTGGCGCAACACCCCGCAATTGATGTGGTGTGATCCAGCTTAGAACTGCGCAGAAAAAGTCATTCGATATTTAACATCATTGCTTTAACTGATTATCTTCCCCAACACAAACCAAAATCAACACCGTACATCTCTTAAAAGAGAGTTCTTGGTACAGTCTGAGCTGACCAGTATGTCGGTATTCGCACGTACCAGATAAGATATTCGAAACAATAGGCATCGTGTACGTTCAGCATGTCTGAATTTACGCATACAAGGTACCACATAGTTGTTTCTATAGCTAACGCTCAGCCTCCCCACACACATATGATTTGCATCGTGTGTTATTAGAGTCTGTGAGTATGGCATGGCGAGCGAAGACATTTCTTTTCATTTGTGTTTTGTTTTCTCTCGGATTTCTCGTGCTTCAGGGATGTGTGAGCTTTGACGTCAGGAGATTATTGACCGGTAATTTAACATTCTACACAGTTCTATAATTATCAATTCTGAAATCTGGTTCGGAGAAGGTTTGAAACTTTGCATTGTACATTATAATTTCGGTATTTCTTAACCAGATTTAATTATTCAAGTGCGCATATGTGTTTACATTTTAAATACTTCGCTATGAGTTCCCAAATATTATTGCAGATTATGTACAACTGTGAGAGCAACCCTATCACATACTATAATAATCTTTTCAGAGTATGGAAGACGGGGGTGGGTATGATTAACCTAAAAGTCTGCAAAACTAGCTTTCTCGTCTTAATAGCCAATGAGGCTTTGAAACATTTAATAATACAAGGCATTGTTTTTAAATGACAATATCGTGAAACATATACACATATAGTACATGTATAGCAATTATATAGGGGTTTAAGTTGGAAACACTGTATTAGTGGTCACACTTTAATTACAGTATTGACATTCTCTCTTACAGGAGCAAATCTACACTGTGTAGTTTTGTCTTTATTTATCGGTTTTCAAATCCTGTACCTACGCTTAAAACAAACAATAGCACCATCAACAAACAATAGCACCATCAACAAACAATAGCACCATCAACAAAAAAACTAGGACAAAGCCACACAATTTAAAAATGAGTTTCCTATTCATTCGTAGTAAATGTAGGCAATATTCACAAATCTATTTCGACATTTTTTATTTTTAAAGTTAATTAATGATATTCGAGTATCATACAATAATCAACTATTATAGGGTCGGTACAAATAATTGGGGTTGGTCGGATTAGTGGAAACAAACACCTTTTGTATGCCCCTACTTGTTAATGACTGTGAATCATTTTTCAGTTCAATAATCTTCCATCAATGTTTGCTTAATAAAGAATACATACATCTCTACGTACAATGTACTAGTCTTTGTGACATTGAACCGGAATGAAACTTATATTAATCATCCCTTTTAAGTACATTGCAAACGTTTACAATTGGCTTCATAATTGTAAATGCCATTGTGTAACGATCTAAACTACATGCAGCAATTAGTAAACAATTGACCCTTTAAAGCCTCACTGCAATCTGCATTCAAGTTTCTTAAACAGCAGCAACGAAACAATTGAAACTATTCGGTGCTTTTCCAGAGTCACATGGCCAACATTTTGTATTGTGTGTTTTAATGGTTTCTTAAAAACATGTCATATCGAGTCGGGTCGGGTGAATAAATATATATTTAAAATAGTATAGTTTAAAAAAAAAAATAAGAACGGCATTGTATATTAAAACATAATCAAGTTTTATAAGACAAACAAGCTCACCAAAAAGACATGCTCGTTTTAAGTCTAAATATATTTTTTTCTCAATATTTTCTATACATATACTTTTAATTTGATAAGTATTTATATTGCTTTTTTAGTCAGTTTGTGTCCTTACAAATACATATGGCATGACTTATATACGAATTCGGCAGATAACATGGGTAAATTATCAATTTTATTTAGGGAATCCCGTAAAACAAAATATATATAAAAAAATATTGGCCTGAAGAGCATCTTTCATGCGATTTAAACATTATGCCAGTTGGCAATCCGATATCCGCAGAAAACGGTTTTCCATTAACTTGAAACTCACACTGCATCATTTCAACTTAGAATCATTTGAACGAGTTTCTTGATTTACACACTTATTGTGTTGCAATCGTAAATACATGGATAAGGCGCGCGGAGACTGCATGCATGGTATTGCAAGGACCAGAGGCGTATTAACCAATCAATTAGACTTTGTGTCAAATATAAACTATAAAGAATAGACTAAGAACCACGAAATCTTACTTAAGTGTCTGGATAGATGCAGGTAATCAGTGGTGCTTATGTTATAAGCGCAATGTTCTTTATGAAGAATGATGCAATTTCACGTATTGGTTGGTGAATACCAGTCCAGCTGCTTTCAGACCTTTCAATATGTCG
This sequence comes from Dreissena rostriformis, assembly GCA_007657795.1. NCBI lineage: Eukaryota > Metazoa > Mollusca > Bivalvia > Myida > Dreissenidae > Dreissena > Dreissena rostriformis. The sequence goes on along the minus strand of VMBQ01000032.1, from coordinate 385,658 downwards.
GAAATGCATGCTTGTGACGTGTACACTTTTCCAATCTCTTATCAGACATTGTGCTTGACCGAGTCCAGATATTATGCCATACAGTGTAGCGTTTTTTTTGTCAGATTTGTCAGAATTTCAGACAGTCATACTGCAATTCTTCCTACTTATCGGAATCTGATAAGTAGGAAGATTCGACGTAAGTTCGTAGATGATTTCGTTGGGTGGTTTTATTAGCTCTACTGGCCAAAGGCCATAAGAGCTTATGGGATGGCGTGGTTTCCGTGCGTCCGTGTGTCCGTGTGTTAGACTTTTTCTTGTTTACGCGATAAACTCCACAGTTTTCATCCGATTATTTTCAAACTTGTTCAGTGTCTTTATATTCGTGAGGACTCGAACCCTAATGAAAATGGGTTACATCAGACCGTCCGTCTGCCGTCCGTACGTGCGTCCGTCCGTGCGTTAGACTTTTTCTTGTTTACGCGATAAACTCCACAGCTTTCATCCGATTCTTTTTAAACTTGTTCAGTGTCTTATATTCATGAGGACTCGAACCCTATTGAAAATGGGTTACATCAGACCGTCCGTCTGCCGTCCCTGCGTGCGTCCGTGCGTGCGTTAGACTTTTTCTTGTTTACGCGATAAACTCCACAGTTTTCATCCGATTCTTTTCAAACTTGTTCAGTGTCTTTATATTCATGAGGACTCGAACCCTATTGAAAATGGGTTACATCAGACCGTCCGTCTGCCGTCCCTGCGTGCGTCCGTGCGTGCGTTAGACTTTTTCTTGTTTACGCGATAAACTCCACAGTTTTCATCCGATTCTTTTCAAACTTGTTCAGTGTCTTTATATTCATGAGGACTCGAACCCTATTGAAAATGGGTTACATCAGACCGTCCGTCTGCCGTCCCTGCGTGCGTCCGTGCATGCGTTAGACTTTTTCTTGTTTACGCGATAAACTCCACAGTTTTCATCCGATTCTTTTCAAACTTGTTCAGTGTCTTTATATTCATGAGGACTCGAACCCTATTGAAAATGGGTTACATCAGACCGTCCGTCTGCCGTCCCTGCGTGCGTCCGTGCGTGCGTTAGACTTTTTCTTGTTTACGCGATAAACTCCACAGTTTTCATCCGATTCTTTTCAAACTTGTTCAGTGTCTTTATATTCATGAGGACTCAAACCCTATTGAAAATGGGTTACATCAGACCGTCCGTCTGCCGTCCGTGCGTGCGTCCGTGCGTGCGTTAGACTTTTTCTTGTTTACGCGATAAACTCCACAGTTTTCATCCGATTCTTTTCAAACTTGTTCAGTGTCTTTATATTCATGAGGACTCGAACCCTATTGAAAATGGGTTACATCAGACCGTCCGTCTGCCGTCCCTGCGTGCGTCCGTGCGTGCGTTAGACTTTTTCTTGTTTACGCGATAAACTCCACAGTTTTCATCCAATTCTTTTCAAACTTGTTCAGTGTCTTTATATTCATGAGGACTCGAACCCTATTGAAAATGGGTTACATCAGACCGTCCGTCTGCCGTCCCTGCGTGCGTCCGTGCATGCGTTAGACTTTTTCTTGTTTACGCGATAAACTCCACAGTTTTCATCCGATTCTTTTCAAACTTGTTCAGTGTCTTTATATTCATGAGGACTCGAACCCTATTGAAAATGGGTTACATCAGACCGTCCGTCTGCCGTCCGTGCGTGCGTCCGTGCGTGCGTTAGACTTTTTCTTGTTTACGCGATAAACTCCACAGTTTTCATCCGATTCTTTTCAAACTTGTTCAGTGTCTTTATATTAATGAGGACTCGAACCCTATTGAAAATGGGTTACATCAGAGTAAAAAGTCTAGAATTATCTCCCCTTGAATTTGTATTGGTCCGAGGCATTTAAGTAGGTTGTTTAATTGGTTGCAATTATTAATTAAAATTAAATAAAATATAAGCCATCTGATAATTCATTTGGCAAGGATGAAAGGATTTGTGTTTTCAGTATTCCCTTGCATGTTGACTTTCCATTTAATTGACATTCCAGCCAGTAGAGCGATTCAGGCCCTCATGGGCCTCTTGTTTGTGTGGCGACACACATTGAAAAAAGACGAGAATGGAAATTATCGTTCATACAAGGAAGATGTTATTTATCAGAACTAAATTAAAACATCATACTTCTGGATTTAATTAGTAAAATGCATACTTATAAGCCGATATATCCAGGCGCTTTTCAGTTTGTAAAAACTATTCGGTTGTTCTTGTGAAATTAAAATTGAGCGAAAGTTTCCAATCTATTCCATCTTTGACGTTGCAGCTTTAAAATATTTCTACAGCTTTATCACACGATTTATGTTAATTGGACGCTGCTGCTGTTTAGTATGATGACGATAATGATGATTACCGTTAATCTACATAAATAACTTGATACACATGTTATTGGAATGTAAGCTTGGTTTGACGTTTGTGGGCCCACACGTCTAAAACGTCGCATTGGAAATAAGTATTGTAAAGTGTATTCAGCATCGATATTTTGCTCTTCAAATCTCATCGTTTCATCATTAACAAGCATTTTACTCAGGATCACTATCCATTCGTTGATTGCCCGCGATAAGTCTTTTACCGGTTCTCTTTACAAATCGACGGAACTATTTATGTTTTACATTTGAGTTGCGCTCTGTGAAAAGGGGTTTAATGCATGTGCGTAAAGTGTCGTTCCAGATAAGCCTGTGCAGTCGACACTTTCCGCCTAAACTGGATTTTCGCTAAGTAGAGTCTTTCTTTACAACAAAATTATCATAAAAGCAGAACGTGTCGTCCATGATTAGCCCGTGCGGACTGCACAGACTAATATGGGACGACACTTAACGCAATTAATTAAACCCCCTTTTCTCAGAGCGCGACTCATTTACATTTGTTAAAACGTTTATCATGACAAGTGGTTAGTTGGCAATCGTTAAACACAAAATAAGTTCATGCACGCGAATTTTGGTACGATATTTCATTACAAATTACAAGAAATGATTATTTTTCTCTGTAGAAAACTAATTACTGAAACTGTCTATTTACTCTAATATTCCTCTTATCAAGAGCTTTGAATGTCGCGAGTCAATTCATCGTGCTCTCAGGAAGCCGTTCACGTTAAAACGTTCGTTTCCTGCAGCTCGAATTGTAGAAACGTTCCCAATTAATGATCTTATCTCAATATGAGGTCGTTAAAAAGGTTTAATCGACCATTGACATTTTCAAGTACCTTAGTCGTAACTTAGTCTCATGAAACGACCGCAATACATCAAAATATTTACATCGTGAAATTATTACTTGTTGGCGAGTAAATCATTAAATGAAAAGAAATATAGTGAAACACAAAGTGCAGTATACTAGAAAGGACACACTTGTCGCATAAAAATAATTTCCGCAATGCCATTATACTTAATGCGAATCGAACAACTCAGTGTACTTAAATATTGTCTAAGTATGTTTTGCTATGTTAGATACACACTAGGCTATGATTACAGACACTTCTTTATGCAAATGCATGAACAATAGTCAAATCGAAAAACTTAACAATACCTAGGAAGAACTCATTGAGTGAAGTGCAGTTAACAAAAACTATTGGTCCTCTATTATTAGAATGATTGCCCTTTGTTTAGTTTTTGTACTTAACATTTGTCCGCAGCATATCCTGAAAACTTCCAGAGGTATAAACTTGATACTTAATAATTATATGTAGCTTGATCTCACAATTTACATGTGCAGAGCATAAGAACTATAACTCCTTTTATAATAAATTAAGAGTTGCTGCCCTTTGTTTATTTTCAATGTAAATTGTGTAAGGATTATAGTATTTTGAAAAGAGTTCTGATCTTGAAGAGTAACGTGTATGTAGATCTTATTGACGGGATTTGCAGTGCACAAGAAACACAACTCTTGCTTTCATATTTGTTTTTATTTGAGAGTTGTTACCCTTTTTAATGTATTGCATTTTAATTTATTACATATCAACTGGCCATTTCATATGTAACCCAGCCAGAAAAATCCCCGACCACAATTGGGATCGAACCCGGGACCTCCCGATACCAAATCAGACTGACACTCTACCGCGTCGCTATAAAAACAAGCTAATATAGCGTATATCGAACCCTGCTACACATATGTAGATCTGAATATATCGTGTTAGTAATGGAACATCAAAACAAAACATAAAGCAACAAAAATACAAAAACAACATCAACAGAATCAACAAAAGCAACAAACAAGCACATGCAACGTTCCTTAAAGAAATGTAAAGGAAAATCTCAAAGATGCTTTAACATTCCTGATATCGATGACTAAATCATTGTCTAGATCGAGGACGAGAACGGGGCGGAAGATTTTTTAGTTGTGTCTGCTCTTATCAAAATATTTTGTGATATTTTAATGGGTTACATTCCTAATATTCCTTGCAGGTCGGGTCGCTTTCCTAAAAACCGCCCAGTTTCGAGTACTCAAACGAGTATCCGGAAAGGATGTTAGGATTGCGCATGCGCGCCTTGGACGCCCCGTGTCCGATTTCTTCCCGAACGATGGAGCGGAACATTACGAGTCTACAACGCCAAGCTCATCGTTATGGATGATGCAACAAATACACGAAGAAAGAATTTGGAATGAGTTTCATTTTGAGAATATAAGACCGTTTATGTATTGCAGTGTAGAGATTGATTGCATTAATGTTTTCTTTGTATTATTATTAAACATAACATAAAATAATGACACCTTATACGTTTACCAAAGCGATAAATCTACAATAATGACATATACAGCTAGAAGAAACTATAGCTACTGAGCCATGATGCTTTCAGGAAGTTAAAGAGCGCATGCGCGTCCTCTGCCGAACTGCGCATGACGGAAGTGAAGAAGGCAAACCTCACTGATATGTTCTACTCCCGCGCCCACAATTTCGCGTACTGCAAAGTTCCGAAATCTGGGAGCACGTTCTGGATGAACGTATTCATGGTAACGCAGGAGTTTTTATTAATAAAATGGACAGTATTTCCCCGTAATTTATTATCACATGTATTACATCAATGAATATTACCGCTTTCTAGATATACATTACCCTCAGGTACGTGTATTAATCTGCAATACATATACGGATGAAGTCGTTAAGAAAAAATAAAGCAATTCAGAAAGTTTTGTTTCGATGCATGCCTATTCGAACTCCAATCTATATTAAAAATCGCCCTTTCGACAATTTTCTGGTTCTCCTCCTACTTTAAGTTGGAACTATAAAGAAGTGCCATGGGTAGACTACTCCAGACACTTCGATATTAAATTTCCTACACTACTATAGCTTTGTCTTTAATGTGCAAATTCCGTCAAGTGTACTAGTTAGTATACATGATTTTTCCCACAACCTATAAATTTGTACATTGGACAACTTTGTATTTTCTTCAAAATAACTATGTTATTGAGCTTAAATAATTACCGATATAATTATATTTGTTAAACAGACTACATATGAATATAATTTCATTAATGAAATTTTAATACCATATTAACCTTCGATTTGTCCCTTTGAAGATCGATTATATCGCGTTATTTTACGTCGCTAATAATACGACGACATGTTTTTGAACGATGACAGTGCTATGCACGTGTTAACCGTGACTGGAAAAAGAAATCGAGCTAGCCATTTTGTTTGACTCCCCTGGTCCATAAAACTTTTATTTTCGTAATATAAGTCGAAACATTGATGTGTAAGGCATTTTTTTTAAAACAGATATTTGCATTCGTCATTCCGAAATCATTTGTTATAGATGGACCTTGAGTACAACGGTTTAATCGGTGTAGTCGTGGGACCAGGTTGTAAAGTGCTATGGTTATTATTTTCAGTTGCTGACTAGAGGCGAAAACATCACGACCTCCCTATCACGCATGTCGAGAATGGAAATCCACGACACAACGCGCTCCCTCCGGGTAAACCCGGCAATTATCCATAAAGAAAACATACCAATTGTGGTAGTGGCCCGGAATCCTTACGCTCGTCTCTTCTCCGCGTACATAGATAAGGTCTACCTGCCCCTTTTCTGGGAACAATTTTCGTCAATGAATGGGACGACGACGCTCCCCTGGATGTACATGACGGCGACGAGGGAGTTTCTACGACACATGCCGGGGCCGATCGCCGGGCGCCTTTTGCGCTACCGGGCCCAACTCATCGCGCAAGGGCTAATTGTGCGCAGGAATGTCACGGTCCGCATCGAGCCTGTTTGCGCAAACAATGCCACGTTTGAAGACTTTCTCACATTTATTGTAAAATTGGTGAAGCTGAACGTACCTCTCGAGTCGCATTGGGCGCCTATATCGCACCTGTGCCGCCCGTGCACGATGAACACCTTCAAGGTCGTAAAACAGGAATCTTTCGCAGCGGATGTAGAATATACCCTCAACTCCGTGGGTCTAAATATTTCCGACTACGAATGGCTCAGATCTTCTTTAAATGAGAAATTGGTAGAAAACACGGTTCCTGGCATTGTAGCCGTAGTTGACAGCCGTCTGAAACAGAATCATATCAAGATCTGCCTCAATGATTCAGAAGCGGCGCAACGCCTCTGGAAAACGTTTCAAATTCAAGGCTTTCTCAGTGAGAAATCAGAAATCCCTGAGAGGTTTAAAGAAGATGATTTTGTTTTCAACGCAACGGATGTGACCAACGACGTCTTAGACGCCGTAAGAACGCTGCCGCTTTCGACGTCAGCGAGTCAGCGGCAACGACGTCAGTACCTCGTCCGCGCCTACAAAGGAGTAAGCGAGGCTACTCTGGAAGCCATATTGGACATTTATCGTTTGGACTTCAACCTCTTTGGCTACCCAACTAAACCACCGATGTGAATCGGCTCATTCAGACATTAAACGATTGACAGAATCGTATTGATTTTTGTACAATTAGTCCTAATGACTTTGAGTGGGTTTGACGCTTACAACAGTTGTTTCCACTACCATCCCCAAAAAGCTAGGAAAGATATTTCCGCCAACTTTTAGTTTTCGTTTACTGTTTTTACTATACACAGCTTATTTCTAACTGAATTAAGGATATTCAATGACAGTTATTATCCAATCCATTTGTAACATATCTTTCTTTATATGTGAAATATAATTTTGTGACTGTAATCTAATGTAACAGAAATCTCGATTTTGATGCCAAACAAAAGTTAAGACCGGGCTTGTGGAAACACACACCTTTAGACCTTCAACATATCTAAGGAGGAACACCGTCAGAATTCACGTTTAAAAAAACGCTATGGTCAATATATAATGTAGCATCAACAGCCTCTCACACACTTTGTTTTACTTTTATCACATATTCAGTGCACATTTTCTTATGTCGTTCACGACCTGAACGTACACTATGAAAATGTCATGGAAAAAGTATCATTTTTTATGTTGAAATTTATCTGTTCAAATTAGTTAACCCTGTATGAATAAAACGCTAGTTAATCGTTCTCATAGTAGTCAATTCAGTGGCTTGTGTTACTACCTATCGTTCGAGAAGCGGAACCTCGAATGCGATGCGAAATAACACAAACCTCTGGGCTGATACATTCTGTTGGAACTAGAGATTAGAATAACGTTTTATTACAATATTTACATAAAAAAGAAAATAAAGATGTCTTGTTTTATTATTTCGAAACCACTTTGCAAATGTGTAGTATATATTAGTTATAAACGGCAACCTAAAGAGCTCATATCTTCATGTTAATCTAACATGCTAGTCGTAAATTTTCATTTATAAAGAGAACCACATAAGCGCTGTACCATCAACACATCATCAACGTCGAAAATCAGATTTTAGAACAGCATTGTACAATGCAATTCTTTCATCATGTTTAACCTATGTATGCCTAGCGTCTAGAAAAAAGGCCATGGCAAACAGCGAGGACCCAGATGAGACGCCGCATGATGCGGCGTCTCATCTGGGTCTGCGCTGTTTGCTTAAAGGAATTTCTGTAAGAAATATTCTAAATATAGAAATACATATACTAGACATCCCTAATTTTGGAAATAAATTGATCAAGTTTAGAAGGATGGGAGAGTCCACTAGGCACAAATGGGTTAAACATTACTGTTATAGTAATATTATTTCAAGGTCAGCGAACACGCGCGTGTATGATACGTGTAATAACAGGGCATAACCAAGGGCTCGTAGTTAATTTCATGCTCATCCGAACAACACATAAGTTGTGACGATAAACAACGATAAGTACATGGGCTACTATGTTAGTATTTACATTTACAGACTTTATGTCTTATGGTTTATGATAAACCGAATGAACCAATTACAAAGTTGCTGTGTTTCATAATAGCCCGACGACGAAATATTTTTTGTTAAGTTAATTTGTTTCCCATTTTCAACGGTATTTTATGTATATCGTGGCGGTCATTTTAACCGACTGACACTTTTTTCCTGGCTTAAGTTTGTTTACTTGTACTTAAAGGGAGACTGTACGATTTTCATATGTGTTAAATTGTAATATATTGATAAAAATATGTTACAATAACACAAAACAGGCAAGAAGAATTATATATTGAAGTCAAATTTCATAAAATGAAGCAAAGACAAGTTAGCGCTGGTTAAAGCCGATGCCGACATTTTTACTCGTATTTGCTAGGGAACAAAATTGTGTCTTTGTGTCGTATGAACAAATCTGCACTAAAACGTAATTTAGATTCACATTGTACATGCATGATATATATGCTGGCGAATTCGTCTGGAAGCCTTTTTCGATTTCAGAATTAAATATCTGGCTTATTTCGCATTTTTCGACACATGTTCTTCTTAACTTTTATTTTAATTTATATTGAAATATATGTATAATAAGTTTTTTACACATTTTATATAAATTCATAAATATTTGACAAAATCGTACAGTCTCTCTTTAAAGCGCATATCAGTCACTGACCTGTGGCCTCCTTGTATCAGAGGTAAGGGGAAATAGCCGTATAAATGCTTTAATGACCAATCTTCACAGAATATATGTGCCGGGCGGGGTATCGAATCCGAGATCTTTGGATTTCAAGTCGACCAAATGAGCTAGTTGGCCGAGCAGTAGGTAGACAGGGGAGTATTCACGAGTCGTGCTTCCCGTCGTTTTTAATAAAAATAATTATTAACAATGATGATGAGGATGATGAGGATGATGATGAATCGGATGAAGACGCCAAAAATAATAATGATGATGATGATGATTATGATGAAGATGATGATGATAATGGTGATGAAGACTATATATAAGGCTTTCTCAGTGAGAAATCAGAAATCCCTGAGAGGTTTAAAGAAGATGATTTTGTTTTCAATGCAACGGATGTGACCAACGACGTCTTAGACGCCGTAAGAACGCTGCCGCTTGCGACGTCAGCGAGTCAGCGGCAACGACGTCAGTACCTCGTCCGCGCCTACAAAGGAGTAAGCGAGGCTACTCTGGAAGCCATATTGGACATTTATCGTTTGGACTTCAACCTCTTTGGCTACCCAACTAAACCACCGATGTGAAACGGCTCATTCAGACATTAAACGATTGACAGAATCGTATTGATTTTTGTACAATTAGTCCTAATGACTTTGAGTGGGTTTGACGCTAACAACAGTTGTTTCCACTACCATCCCCAAAAAGCTAGGAAAGATATTTCCGCCAACTTTTAGTTTTCGTTTACTGTTTTTACTATACACAGCTTATTTTTAACTGAATTAAGGATATTCAATGACAGTTATTATCCAATCCATTTGTAACATATCTTTCTTTATATGTGAAATATAATTTTGTGACTGTAATCTAATGTAACAGAAATCTCGATTTTGATGCCAAACAAAAGTTAAGACCGGGCTTGTGGAAACACACACCTTTAGACCTTCAACATATCTAAGGAGGAACACCGTCAGAATTCACGTTTAAAAAAACGCTATGGTCAATATATAATGTAGCATCAACAGCCTCTCACACACTTTGTTTTACTTTTATCACATATTCAGTGCACATTTTCTTATGTCGTTCACGACCTGAACGTACACTATGAAAATGTCATGGAAAAAGTATCATTTTTTATGTTGAAATTTATCTGTTCAAATTAGTTAACCCTGTATGAATAAAACGCTAGTTAATCGTTCTCATAGTAGTCAATTCAGTGGCTTGTGTTACTACCTATCGTTCGAGAAGCGGAACCTCGAATGCGATGCGAAATAACACAAACCTCTGGGCTGATACATTCTGTTGGAAC
>VMBQ01000032.1:292086-375289 GCA_007657795.1 Dreissena rostriformis | reverse complement strand
TATATAATCATACTTATTGTCCCAATATATGACCTAACAATTATATATTTTCCGATCGTTTACCAATATTGTTTCAAAGTATTGCAAAGTGTACAGCCGAAACTCGATCAATCAATTGTCTCTGCGTGTAAATCTGAATGGATGACAAAGACACACACGATTTTCATCAAATACGCATTTCGTATGACTAGCATATACAACAATAGCGTATTCTACGATTTAACTCTACAACATGCAGCTTACACAATTAATCCCTCAATATGTATTTAATTATTGTATATAGAGACGTTGTCAATCACACTTCTATACAACTTGCTGAACAACATTGAACTATTACCTTTTCTATCCGGTGTCATACAACAACAATATCACGATTTATAAGACATAACCCGGTGTTTTTCATAAGTCCAAATCTATTAATATCCGCAATTTTACAAGGGGAGTGAAGAACATTATGTATGACAACGCAAGTAAACAGCGTTTTCCAACTGACCATCAAAGAGCTTCTTATTTTACAACTTCCTCGCTCAAATAAATTTTCACTTGAAACGACTAAAACATTACAAAGCGTGTAGTTATTAAATATTAATTGCGCCTTTGTATGTTCCCCAAGCGCCATAACACATTTACAGGCGTTGATACAACGGCCATCAATCGCGGGGAATAACTATATAAGGACGACGTAACGTGAACGTCTTCAGTGATCTTTACGTCAGCTCAGTGACCGTTCAGTTGCTCGGTATATCCAACTAAGGTAAGTTGTATCCTTTATGTTAAACTTTAAAAAGTGTTGCAATTTTTTATATTAACATTTTAAAACATAGAACATTTATAATATTGATATTCCCAATTAAGCAAAATGTGAATACCGTTCGTTTCTTTTTGAGTTTGCAACTGTGTTTTGTTACGATAAAAATAAATAGTAAAAAAAGGTCATTAGAATAATTAAATAATACAATGTATTTTTAGCTACACTTAAACGCAATCCTTTGCCTTTATGTTTGTGTCAGTGGTGGAAAGGTTGCGTTTAGTTGAGCCAAAACCATATGATGTATTTGAAGCATCTCTTTAGAGGAATAGATCACTTTAACGCCAAAATACGTTGGACGCAGCTGCTCAAACACGGAGATTCAAGTGTGCAACTTCTGTTTTAGTGAACCAACACCAAGAAAAGCAACCATGATGATGAAAGTAGCAGTGTGTGTTGCCAGCGTCCTGGTTGCAGTATCCGGAGCCATGAACGGCAAGTACACGGTTTGAATTTGATATTTTTACAATAAAAGCGGAAGTCTGCATATACATGTTTAAAGGATCATGAGGGCAAATTTTCTTAAATAAAATCGGTGAATATACGTTTAATAATTTTCGTAAATGAACAAGAAACAATTTTGCAAAACATGGATGCCTAAAATGTACATATGTACAAGGAAATTGTTAGTAAAACATCGATGTCATTGTCTCGAACATGAACATTCATTTCGGCAATTAAATGATTACCTAGAACTGGTTTTCGATTAAACTATTGACTTATTAAACAACCCTCGTTTAAGGGATCAATTTCCGATGGTTTTGTGTTAATAACAACTAAACAGTGACAACATCGTAAAGATAAATGAAAAAGTCTCAAGTATAACCTATGAACAACGTACATGTCATTAACATATACAGTTTTTATTCCACAATTATAATTATAAAACTTTGTTAAGTTATTCATTTATTATGTCGTTTCTGGCATGATGTTACGACGCCAAATTATTAATTGATACTAAACATTTTCGCAAAGCAGTTATGCAAACTGGCATTATTTTGTGATTAATATTGCAGAAAAAGGACAAACAGTTATATTCTTTTTTAAACCGTTGTGTTTTTAGCGAGAATGGCAGATACAATTACTTTAAGTTAACATATAAAGTGGTCCTCCTGTCCCATGCGGATTTTCACAATTATAAAGATTAAACGAATTGTGAAACGGATAAAAACCTTTCTGGATAAATAGCCTTGAAAAGCTGAACATGTTTTGATGCACTCTCAGATTCAATATATGGCAGTTTGTTTCATTTTTTGATACTGTATCGATAATATTTAAGATTTGTATTGTAGGAATAATAAAGTTAATTATGGTAACTGGAAGTCATTGTTGGCAACGCAAGACGCCATTTTCAGTTCATTTTGTAAAACCTTACACTCAAAACGAACATAAAAAATAATACCTATACCTGTACAAAATACGTGTATGGTCATGTATAGGCGTGTGTCCACAATCAAATCACCACATACAAGCCTTTACCCTAAATTTTATCCACGGTGCTATGGCCATTTGTAGACCGCCTTGGATTTTCTCGTGTTTAACATGTGTTTAATGGTTAATGACAATTCACTGATGAACATCTCACAAGCTTTATCACCTAAACAGTTAAACAAGGTATTTTTTTGCATGGCGATTTGGATAAAATTATAGATCAATTTGATTATGATTAACAAATATGTATGCTCATATGTTAGCAAAACATTCATGTTATTACTAAATTGTGCTGTTCTTTAAATAATTATATCGTATATCAACAGGCATGAATAACGGAATCAACGGAATGAACAACTGGAACGGCATGAACAACAACGGCATGAATGGTATGAACAACTGGAACGGCATGAACAACAACGGCATGAACAACTGGAATGGCATGAACAACGGCATGACTGGTATGAACAACTGGAACGGCATGAACAACAACGGCATGAACAACTGGAATGGTATGAACAACGGCATGACTGGTATGAACAACTGGAACGGCATGAACAACAACGGCATGAACAACTGGAATGGCATGAATAACGGCAACTGGAACGGCATAAACAACGGCGTCCGTAAGGCGATACTGTCTACGTAAATAATTATAAAGAATACATGTTAGGTCTGAAATATTCATAAGTAAACATTCTGTCATTTAGTATTCTTGCGTAATCAGAATTAAACGTTCCAAACATGAAGATTACCGCGCAACCGAGGGCATATTCGATGTTTCTAAAAACTAGCAAGTCTGTTGGTAAAGTTTGATGTCACTAGTGCGCATGCGCTGGTCGAGGCAAGCGGAAGTGTGACACTAGTGACGTGAAGCGACGTCCATGCAATTATGATACACAGAGCGGATGATCATAAGGAAACCCACGTGGTTGTCTTATGGCGTCGATTTTATCTGCTGCACAAATATAGTCGATAGAGCCTTTACCAAAATGGTATTAAAGCCCAACCCAAGAGAGAGCAGTCTTTTGACGTCGGGGAGTGGAGAGCAATGCTTCGCTTATCCTGATACAGTCCTAGCATGTTAATGTCTGTTCTGTTATGTTTAACAATCAATTTCCTAAAATATCAACATGGTTCGAAACTGTGTACATCGACTGATCAAGTGGGATGTAAGTAATGTAATATGCATGTCCATGAATAGGTTACATATACTGTACGTTTGCCGTACATTGCTACGGATACACGTATATACCGTATCGGACCTGTTTGAACGTGCTGGTTTTTGCTACGATAAAAATATATAGTATTTACATTCTAGGCACATCTCACAACTACATTTCATGTGATTATAAATAGTTATTCATTTAGATATAACACTTTTATTTTGGAACGTTTTGTCAACATGGAATGTTTTCAATTAAATTACTACAGCTCTTAATCTATTATTATTATTATAGTTTACATTAATCCATCATACTGAATATAATGGTGGACTGTCCATAAATTGTTCACATATGTACCAATGTACGGACTTGTTTGCTGACATAACATTCATTTGTCGATCATATTGTTCTTATGTTCTTTTTCAGGCGGTGCCCGTTACGGCAAGTAAAGGCCCATCGAGTTCAACTTAATCACCACAATGTTCAGCACGATATTCATTCATATTCTCTTCACTCCATCATGGATTATTGGTCAATTTATCATTATTTCACTGTTTTATATAGTGTCATTGTGGGTTATTGTCTGTGCGTGAAATAAATCTCATTTAACTTTATCTTGCATTCGTTATGAATTGTCATTATTGAAATGTGAATGTAGCTACTAGAGTTTCTAAATTTCTCAGGTCTAATTAACGTTTCCAGTGCGACATCGTACGTACGTTTCCACACATATTATTTGGTTAATATAATAAATAACAACAATTTCTTAATATTTCTCACATAAAACGAACATTTTTGTTAAACAACGTGGTTTTCTGTAAACAGAACCCAAATGAAAACAGGGATATTTTAATAGGCGAAACCTTAAAACAAATGGCTGATTTATTAAAATGCATTTTGTAAGTCAATCAAAATATTTCATATTTTTTTTTAATTGAACAATAATACTACTTTCAATGATTGGTTTTAAACGGACGCATGCTTATGGGAGAAGTTATCAAACATTGAAGAAAAGGGCATTAAACCAAGCTGAAAGCATCCACTATATTTCCAATGTGGAATGTTGATGTATTGTCAAATGTCAGCCTTAAGATACCGCCGACAAGTTTGAATGGGTCGATGAACATCATTATGCACAACTTGGATCCAACAGATGTCAACCAGTATCAGATTTAACATAATTTCTGTTTCATACTCTTATAAGTTAATTTATTGGAAGACTAGTTCAGAATTAAACGAGGAATTATAAAGTAGTGATTGTAAAGAGAGATGCCAGGTGATCTCGATCATTTATTTGAAAGAATAACATAATGCGTTAAAACTAAATACGAATTAATTGTATGTTTTCGTGTGGCTCATTTTATTAAAGGAAAAACACATAAATACAATGTATAGATCATGTTGTAATGAGCATTAAATACTTTTAGTATTGAAGGCCCATACCTGATTTGTAGCATTATAATTGTCCTAAAACAGATCAGTTGTTGACTTTTGAAGAAGCTATGGGATGTCGTTTATATATGTATAAGAAACACAATTGGCCCAAGAATTAATCATTGTCACAATGATTGTGGCACACAACCTTGATATTTTAGTATGTATAGGGTTTCATTGGAACCATTTTTATTTCTAAGACATACCGTGGTATACGTTTTCATCAATTTTTGTCACTTAGCATTGATATATGAAAATGGTTCAAACACATTTTTTTCAAGTTTAACAACATTCTTCAATTCTTTAATCAAATGGCGCACGGAAATCAACGTATACTATGCAGAAGACAGACCTGGATGAATGACGTTAAAGCAGGATGATTGTACAAGGTTGGAAACGCGTATGGTGTCTATATATAACACATATTTGATTGGCTACGTGTTTTGGACAAACAATTTAGCATATAGCATATACATGAATATCAACGGCATTAAAAGACCAATGACCATACGCCGACATTCAAATAAGAACGCAGCATAAAATAAATAATCTTATCTATGTGTTTCAGAAATGGTTTCAATTGTTTGTTTGCTATGACATATAATACATACATGTAGACTAATGACCGCCTTTGGTAAATGAATTGCTTGGAAATAAGAACAAGAACTATTATAGATATTTGATTTACTTGCATTAATAACTCATCATAATACACTTATGCTGATGAAACATGCGAGCACGCATGTTTGTCGTTTACAACTTTAAATAGATTCAGTGTGTAAGATAGCAACTATTGAACTCGTCATACGTACCTAAATCGAGTAGTTGTTGTAAATTATGTATATGTAGATTTGTACGACAAATCAACTTATTGACACGCAACACAATAATCAAATCCACGCATTACAACGGCGATGCTCGTAGTTTTAATGTTTCAATCATTGAAAGAAACTTTCGTGATTTCATATCGCTGTAGATTGCAAGAATTGTATTTAGTGAATGAATGAAAGACATATAATTTCGGGACCATTTCGTAGGCTTAAAGGTCCGTAGTAAGTGACGCGCTTCACTGATATCTGGAACTGCAAAATCGAGATTGCCTGTTAAAATATGCCGAACAAACTCTCAAACTTTTGTGGTTTAATCATTTCAACGCATACCTTTAATTGAATTTCAATAGCTTTTCGTAACGCTGATTTCTTTTTATTATGAAATTACCACATTGGTGAAAGAAGCCTATCAATTCAACTTCCGGGGTCCCGTTTTTTACAAACAATGACTTCGAATTTTACATAAGTAATTTACATAGTCTAGTATTAACCTAACGGTATCAAATATCAATAACCAAATCAATACCTAAATTTCTGAGTCCATTTTTAGACATGTTATCCATAGAGAGTCGTTTTGTTTCGACATTATTGTAATGTATTATACTATCCTAATATGTTTAATTGCCAGAATTTGGTAAGCATCGTTTTCTTGAGGTTGCCAAATACGTTTTTGCACAAATTACCACCTCATTCTTGACATAATGTCCTGGATCACACCCCCAGTTTGGAGGATACTCATAAAAGTTCACTTGAAACGACTTAAATATAATAAGCGTGCAGTTATTAAATATTAATTGCGCAAATGTATGTACCGGGAGCGCCATAACACATGTACAGGCGTTGCTAAAACGTTCCCAAATCGCGGCTGAAAACTATATATAAGGGCGACGTAACGTGGAAGTCTTCAGTGAACTTTACGTCAGCTAATAGACCGTGCAGTTGCTCGGCCTATCCAAAATAAGGTAAGTGGTATCCTTTATTTTCAACTATAAACAGTTTTGTCGTTTGTTTTAAATATATTTAAACATAGTACTTTTATAATATTGATATTCCCAATTAAGTAAAAAGCGAATACTGTTCGTTTCTTTTCGAGTTTGCAACTGTGTTTTGCGTCGATAAAATTAAATAGTAAAAAGATGTCATTAGAATAGTATATCAAAATAATGTTTGTTTAGCTTAGCTTAAACGATTTGTTTTGTATAAATGTCTGTATCAGTGTTGGGAAGGTTGCATTTAGTTGAGCCAAACCATATGATATATTTGAAGCATCGCTTTTAAGGGCTAGATCACTTTAACGCCAAAATACTTTGAAAGCAGAGCTCACACACGGATATTAAAGTGTCCAATTTATGTTTTAGGGAACCAACACCAAGAACAACAAACATGATGATGAAAGTAGCAGTGCGTGTTGCCAGCGTCCTGGTTGCAGTATCCGGACTCATGAACGGCAAGTACACGGTTTGCAATTGATATTTTTACAATTAAAGCGGACGTCTGCATATACATTTTTCTACGATCATTAGAGTAAATTTTCTAGAATAAAATCGGTGAATATACGGCTAATATTTGTCGTAAATGAACACAAAAAAGGTAAGCAAAACATGGATGCCTAAAATGTACAAGGAAATGGTTAGTTCAACATCGATGTCATTGTCAGGAGCACGATATTCATTTTGGCACTTGAATTATTACCTAGAACCGGTTTTCGATGAAACTATTGGCTTATAAAACAACCCTCGTTCAAGGGATCAATTTCTGATGTTGCTGTATTTATAAAAACTAAACAGTGACAACATCGTAAAGATACATGAAAAAGTCTTAATTATAACCTATGGACAACGTTCATGTTATTTACATATACAGTTTTTATTCCACAATAATAAAACTTTTAGGACAAACAATTGTATTCTTTTTAAAACCGTTGTGTTTTTAGCGAGAATGGCAGATACAATTACTTTAAGTTAACATATAAAGTGGTCCTCCTGTCCCATGCGGATTTTCACAATTATAAAGATTAAACGAATTGTGAAACGGATAAAAACATTTAAGATAAATACCCTTGAAAAGCTGAACATGTTTTGATGCACTCTCAAATTCAATATATGGCAGTTTGTTTTATTTTTTGATACTGTATCGATAATATTTTTGAATTTTATTGTAGGAACAATTACGTTAATTATGGTAACTGGAAGTAATTGTTGGCAACGCAAGACGCCATTCTTAGTTCATTTTGTAAAACCTTACACTCAAAACGAACATAAAAATAATACCTATGCCTGAACAAAAAACGTGTATGGTCATTTATAGGCGTGTGTCCACAATCAAGTCACCACATACAAGCATTTACCCTGAATTTTATTCACCGTGATATGACTATTTGTAGACCGCCTTGGCTTTTTCTCGTGTTTTACATGTGTAGAATGGTTAATGACTATTCACTGATGAACACCTCACAAGCTTTATCACCTAAACAGTTGAACAATGTATTTTTTGCAATGCGATTTGGATAACATTATAGGTCAATTTGTTTATGATAGACAAATATGTATGCTCATGTCAGCAAAACATTCATATTATAACTAAATTGTGCTGTTCGTTAAATAATTATATTGTATATCCACAGGCATGAATAACGGAATGAACGGCATGAACAACGGCATGAACAACGGCATGAATGGTATGAACAACTGGAACGGCATGAACAACGGCATGAACAACTGGAATGGCATGAACAACGGCATGAACAACGACATGAACAAATGGAATGGCATGAACAACGGCATGAACAACGGCATGAACAACGGCATGAACAACGGCATGAACAACGGCATGAACAATGGCATGAACAACTGGAACAGCATGAACAACGGCATGAACAACGGCATGAACAACGGCATGAACAACGGTATGAACAACGACATTTACAGCTGGAACGGCATGAACAACGGCGTCAATGGAATGAACTTAAACAACGGAGGTCTTGGGATGATAACACGTAAGGCGATACTGTCTACGTAAATAATTAAAAAGAATACAGGTTAGATCTGAAATATTCATGAGTAAACATTTAGTATTCTTGCGTAATCAGATTTAAACGTTCCAAACATGCAGATTACCGCTGTTCCGAGGGCATATTCGATGTTTCTAAAAAACTAGCAAGTCTGTTGGTAAAGTTTGATGTCACTAGTGCGCATGCACCGGTCGAGGCAAGCGGAAGTGTGACACTAGTGACGTGAAACGAGTCCATGCAAATTATGATACACAGAGCGGATGATCACGAGGAAGCCCACGTGGTTGTCTCTAATGGCGACGATTTTATCTGCTGCACAAATATAGTCGATAGAACCTTTACAAAATGGTATTAAAACCCAACCCAAGAGAGAGCAGTCTTTAAACGTCGGGGAGTGGAGAGCAATGCTTCGCTTAGCCTTATACAGTCCTAGTATGTTATTGTTTGTCCTGTTATGTTTAACTATCAATTTCTTTAATAATCAACATGGTTCGAAACTTTGTACATCGATTGATCAAGTCGGATGAAAGTAATGTAATATGCATGTCCATGAATAGGTTACAAACTGTTCGTTTGCCGTATATTGCTACGGATAAACGTATATCCCGTATCGGACCTGTTTGAACGTGCTGGTTTTTGCTACGATAAAACAATATAATATTTACATTCTAGGCACATCTCCAAACTACATTTCATGTGATAATAAAAAAAAAAATCATTTAGATATAACACTTTTATTTTGGAACTTTTTGTCATCATGAAATGTTTTCAATGAAATTACTACAGCTTTTAATCTGTCAGATCATTAACATTTTGTGTCCTGTGAACTTTTTTGGCAGTAATTCTCTGTTGTGCGTTATGGGTTTTGCATATTATAGCTTACATTAATCCATCATATTGAATATTATGGTGGACTTGTTCACATATTTACCAATGTACGGTCTTGTTTGCTGATCATATTGTTCTTCTGTTCGTTTTCAGGCGGTGCTCGTTACGGCAAGTAGATGCCCTTCGACTTCAACTTAATCACCATAATGTTCAGCACGCTTTTCATTCACGTTCTCTTCACTCCATCATGAATTATTGGTCAATTAATCATGAGTTCACTGTTTTATATATTGTCATTGTGGGTTATTGTCTACTCATGAAATAAATCTCATTTAACTTTATCTTTCGTTATGAATTGTCCTTACTGTTATGTGAATTTAGCTTCTAGAGTTTATCTAAATTTCTCAGGTCTAATTAAGGTTTCAAGTGCAAAATAATTGTACGTACCTATCAAAACATTTGGTCCAAATATTAAATAACAACAATAACTTTATTTCTTAAAATTTCTCACATAAAACAAGCATTTATTAAGCGTGGTTTTCTGTCAACAAATGTATTGTTTAAATCAGTCAATACAGAAACTCATGTTATAATTGCTCAATAATACTACTTTTCAATCATTTGTTTGAAACGGACATATGATTATGGGAGAAACTATCAAAACATTGAAGAAACATGTATTACACCAAGTGTAAAGTATCAACTTTATTTTAAATGTGGAATGTTGATCGATTTTTAAATGTCAGCCTCAAGATACTGTCCACAAGTTTGACTGCGTCGATGAGCATCATTATGCAAAACTATATTTCAACAGATGTCAACAAATATCAGATTTAACATAATTTTCCTGTTTCATATTCTTATAAGTTTATTTTTATTTAAGACTAGTTCAGAATTACACGAGGATTTATATAGTAGTGGTTGTATTTAGAGATGCGTGGTGATTACGATTAGTTATTAAAAAAACAAACAACAACACGTAATGCGTTAAAAATAAATATGCAAAACGTGTTTGTTTTCGTGGTTTGCACATTTTTTAAAGGAAAACCGCTTAAATATAATGTATAAATCATGCTGTAATGTACATTGAATACTTTGATTGTTGAAGGCCCATACCTGATTTTTCGAATTATAATTATCCTCAGAAAGACCAGATGTTGTCTTTTGAAGAAGTTATGGGATATCGTTAATGTATATCAGAAATAAAAGTGTCCAAGAATCGGTACAAAACATGACATCATTTCGGACACCCAATTCTGATTTCGAAAAAGGCGATCCACTACAGACGCAATATGTATTTTATATTCTTTGAAAATCATTATTTCTTTGAAAACACACGTTTGTATGTTATTTTAGTCGATATGATGATATACTTTGATACTATTTATAGTAATGCTTTATGGTTAAAATGTTTAAATGTGGAATTCAAGGCAAAATATTAAGAATTGTGCGAGATACGTACCAAAAAGTTAAGTAATGTGTAAAATCATTATCTTTATTTTCAGATTACTTTAGCTATACCGTTTGCTTACCTCAATAAGAAGTTATGTCACCGTTGTTATTTTCTTTCTTTGTAGAAGATATTGAGTTTTTTTTGCAAACTAATATTGATTCAGGTTTGCAACTAGATGACATTGTTTTAGTTGTATTACTTTTTGCATACGACATGGCCATTGTGGGTAAATCACCAGAAGAAATTCAGAACCATTTAGATAATTATATTCTTATTGTTATACATGGGGACTGAAAGTTAATATTAATAAAACAAAGATAATGGTTTTTCGAAAAAGAGGCGGATTATTGTCAAATGAAAAGTGAACATACAATGGCCATGCTATAGAAACTGTAAATGATTTTAATTATTTAGGTGTTGTATTTAATTATGCAGTAAGTTTTAATTTAAATCAAGAACATTAAATGTGCAAAGATCTTAAAGCATTGAATACATTGTTTTGTAAATTTCAAGATTTTGATTTAAATCCAAGAATTCTTTGTCAGTTATTTGATGCATTCGTTGGGTCTATTTTACGAAATCTTAGGAATTAGAAAGAATTATCTGAAGTTCTGTAAAAGTTGTTTTAAGAGTTAAAACTAATCCCTGTAATGCATGTGTTTATGGTGAGTTAGGAAGATATCCTTTCTCTTTAAACAGAGATACAGACGAATCGTAAAAATATTGGTTTAAAATAGCAGCCTCTTATAACACAATTATCAAAACTGTATACAATATTGGAGTTTCAGAAATTGGTTTTATAACACCAAGAAAATATTGGATGATTACTAGTGCTCCCACGGGTCAAAAAATGTCTTCGGGTCGGGTCGGCGGGTCAAAATTTCAAAGTACGGGTATTTTCGGGTCGGGTCGGGTATTTAAAACTTTTTTAAAAACACATTGTAAACAACAATAAAACATGTATTTTCTTTAAAGTTGAACATGTCAGATACATTAAAAAAAATAACCAGTAAGACATAAGACAAAATTACTTCACAAAAAAGTATTCTTTTTGTAGAATTACCACATTCTTCAAAGTATTAAATGAATTTATCATAAACTGTTGATAAAACCTCAAATACTATTAGAAACAAAATGAATAGAGCAGAAAGAAAATATCAGGCTGCATTAAGGGAATTGAGGTCTATCTTATTTCGATACATAATAACCGAAGTTGACATATTTTCTTTTTCATTTAAATTACGCACCCAGTCACCACCTCAAAAGGCTAAAATGCACAATATAGTCTGCTTAAGAACAAATCTTTCATCAGTTTGTTTACAATAATTTTGAAAAAAATGTTAACAACATGTATCAAACTGTAAACAAAATCCCTTAGGAGCGTCTATAGTCTTCATTCCTCTTAACACACTTCGAAATTAACACACAAAGGTTAAAAAAATACTTAAAATTCAACAGAAACATTAACATCGAAACACGAGATTAGCAACCGCCATATTACATTATAAAAACCGGAAGCGAGTTAGAAGGTCATAACGGTACATTTCAAAACGGCCAGACGAAACGGCAGAGTTGATTGTACGCCGTTCTTTTGAAAATATTGACCCGACCCGGTACCGTTTGCGACAACTTTGACCCGGAATCGCGGGTATTTTTTTGACCCGCGGGTTCGGGTATTTTCGGGTACCCGTTTGAGCACTAATGATTACGGATTCAGTCATGTTTTTAACAGCGTTCATGATTTTTTTTTAAACCCATTTGTAAATCCAGAATAATAGATTCATATAAACAAAATTGGCACCGTACACTAGCATATAGTTTAATATTAGACATTTATAAAATATTTATGTCAAATCGTGAATATGAGGTTAACCTAGACTTAGTTCCGAAAAAATAAGGTTTTATTTATGCCGATTAAGATTATCTGTTCACCCCCTTCGTATACATACTGGTAGATATAAAGGAAACAATATTGCTAGACAAGAAAGATATTGTCTTTGTTGTAATGATACGGATATTGAGGACGAATTTCATTTTGTATGTATTTGTTCAACATTTGTCGGTATAAGAAAGAAACAAAATATTACTATTATTAACCATCTGTTATTAAGTATGTACAATTGCTACAATCAACCGTAGGTCTGAATTAATAAAACTTTGTTTATTTGTTTCGGAATTGTTGAGTATTAGATTGAATTTGTTAAATCGTATAACGTAATTTACCAATTGTTCATCCTCTGTATTTCATTATATATTTGTTTCGTACATATTCATGTTTATTGATACTTGTTTTCGGCGCATATACATGTTTACATATATCAATACCAACCTCATTTGATGTTGACGATGTACATTGTGCAAGTCAAGTCTGTCTGTTTGTCTGTCTGTCTGTCTGTCTGTCTGTCAATATATATCAGACATAAATTGGTCAAATGATTAATCATTGTGGTACACAGCCGTGATATTTTAGTATAAGGTTTCATTGGAACCATTTTTATTATATGACATATACATTTTCAAGGTGTGTCACTTAGCATTGATATATGAAAATAGTTCAAACACAGTTTTCCAAGTAAAACAGCATGCTTCACTTAATCAAAGGGCGTCCGAAAATCAACAAACACTAGGCCGAAGACAGACCTGGATGCATTACGTTAAATCAGGATGATTTTACCATATTGTAAACACGTAGGAGGTCTCTATATAATTCATACTTGATACAGATAGATGTTTTGGACAAACAATAACGCATATAGCATTAACATGAATATCAACGGCATTAAAAGAAAAATGTCCATACGCCGACATTGAAATCTAAACGACACAAATAATAAATAATCATATCTATGTGTTCCAGAGATGGTTTAGATTGTTTGTTTGCTATGACCTATAATACCTATACTTAAGACAGCCTTTGCTAAATAAACTGCTTTATTATAAGAATAAGAACTATAATAGATAATTGATTTACTAGCAATTATGAATCATCATGATTCACTCATGCGGATAAACATGCGACCACGCTTCTTTGTCGTTTTAAACTGTAAATCGATTCAGTGTGTAAGATGGCGACTATTCAACTCGCCATACGTTCATGAATCAAGTTGTTGTAAATTATGTATCTGAACATCTGATGTGTACGACAAATCACCTAATTGACACGTAACACAATAATCAAATCCACGCATTTAAAGAGCGATGCTAGTAGTTTTAATGTTTCAATAATTGAATGTAACTATCGTGATTTCATAACGCTGTATATTGCAAGGATGGTATTTAGTCGTTGGCATATACAACCAAACATGTTTGACGGATTTGTGACTCGTGTGACGTCATTTACATAAATTCATTTGATTTAAGTTTGTGTTTTATTTAAAATATCTGTCTAAGTGTTCAGCACTTTTATTTGAAAGAGAACTGGATATGTAGCTTATATATTTCTAGGTGTGTAAGCTACTTTCTTTAAAGAGTCTCGGTAAATGACGTCATAAATGAAAGACATATCATTTCGGGACCATTTCGTAGGCTTAAAGGTCCGTAGTAAGTGACGCGCTTTACTGATATCTGGAACTACAAAATCGAGAGCGCCTGTTGAAATATGCCGAACAGACTTTCAAACTTGTGTGGTTTAATCATTTCAACGCATACCTTTAATTGACTTTCAATAGCTTTTCGAAACGGTTGCTATGAAATTACCACATTGGCGAAAGTATCATAATTATCTTCAAATTTCGGGGTCCCGTTGTTTACAGACAATAACTTCGAATTTAAAATAAATAATTTACATAGTCTAGTATTAACAGAGCAGTATCAAATAACAATCAACAAATCAATACCTTAATATCTAAGTATAGTTTTAGACAGGTTATTCATAGATAGGCGTTTTGTTTCGACATTATGATAACTAGTATAACTCATCTAGTATGTTTAATTACCAGCAATCGGTGGGATCGTTTTCTTGAGGTAGGCAATTACGCGTGTTTGCTGAATTTTATTGTGCTGTCATCTGTAACGTAGCACATTTAATACAACATGCACCCTTTTATTGAATGATGTGGCTAGTTTTTGCTACATGGAAACAATAATAATTATAAGAACAGAAAATATACCTAACGGACAACTATATCATGTTTTTACCAAATATGAAAGGGGTAAACCTTGAGGGTGTTCTTAATATTCATACAGTCATTCTGATATTTAATTATAAAACAAGCATAAAATCCCGATAACATAAGAATTGGTACAAAATGAACATCGGTTATATTCAGTTTTAAAAGTGTTCATCCATTGATCATCCATTAAAACCTGCCAACCAGTTTTATCGGAACAGTCATTAAAAAGAAAATTTGACGACGTACTCACGGACAACGGCCACTGAGCTAACACAAAAGCCCACCATGCGCAAGCACTTTGTGCTCAGATGATCAAAATCCACTATGCAAGAGTATGAGTAAAGGAGATAATACAGAACACGCTGCATCACTTAGATGCTCAGACATTTTATTTCTAAAGTTACATTCACATGTTTCATTGACGCCATTGCCCATAATTTAAACCTAATGGCGTCGGTTATAAATGTTCATCTAATGACGTCGTTTTTACCGTTTCGATGTTTTCATCTGATAGCGTCGTTTTGTCTGTTTCGATATTTTCATCCGATGGCGTCGTTTCGTCCGTTTCGATATTTTCATCTGATGGTTACGTTTTGTCCGTTTGGATATTTTCTTATGTTGTACTTATTTTTTTATTTTTTACATTTTCATCTGATGGCCTCATTTTACCTTTTTGACCTTTTCATCTGACGTTTTGACCGTTTTGACATTTTACGCTGATGGCTTCGTTTTGACCGTTTTGACATTTTCATTTGATGGCCATGTTTTGACCTTTTTGACATTTTCAGCTGATCGCGACGTTTTGACGTTTTTGACATTTTACGCTAATGGTTTCATTTTTACCTTTTTGACATTTTCATCTGATGGCCTCGTTTTGACCTTTTTGACGTTTTCATCTGATAGCGACTTTAAGTCCGTTTCGATATTTTCATCTGATGGCGTCGTTTTGTCCGTTTCGATATTTTTCGTCCGATGGCGACGTTAAGTCCGTTTCGATATTTTCATCTGATGGCGTCGTTTTGTCAGTTTCGATACATTCATCCGATGGCGTCGTTTTGTCCGTTTCGATTTTTTCTTCTGATGGCGTCGTTTTGTCCCTTTCGATATTTTCATCCGATGGCGTCGTTTTGTCCGTTTCGATATTTTCTTCTGATAGCGACGTTTATTCCGTTTCGTCATTTTCATATGATGGCGTCGACTCGTCCGTTTCGATGTTTTTATCTGATGTCGACGTCTTGTCCTTTTCAATATTTTCATCTGATGGCGACGTTTTGTCCTTTTCGATATTTTCATATGATGGCGTCGTTTTATCCTTTTCGATATTTTCATATGATGGCGTCGTTTTGTCCTTTTCGATATTTTCATCCGATGACGTCGTTTTGTCCGTTTCGATATTTTTATCTGATGACGTCGTTTTGTCCGTTTCGACATTTTCATATGATGTAGTTTGTTCGACCGTTTTGACATTTTCTTCTGATGGGGTTATTTTGACCGTTTCGACATTTGCATCTGATTTTGACCGGGTTGACACAACTGAAACACAGATAAATGATTTGTGTTACAATGATTTAAAAGACCAGTTTAAAGAATATAAGTAATTGAATTTAAATTTGGTATTATATTAAACGTACGTTTTTTGTGTGAACATATTTCGTTTTTAACAAATACACTTAATTGGTTATTTGTAATCGACGTTTGGTATGAACGGTTGTGGAGGCAACGTAAAGTTTCTCACGCGTTTAGGTGAACGTTAACAATAAGAAAATAACTTTAAGGGGCATTTCGACGAGAATACCCCTTAATACAGACACGTATGAAGTTAATAATACTATACTCACACCCATGCTTATCTATCAGTAAAACTAAATTGATGAAATCGTAAAGAAAACACTTTGTTTTCGTACACGGTTTAAGTAGGATTCGAAATAAGGGCTACAGACATCGCGCTCTACAAAATGAGAAGTCTCAACACTCCAGTACCTTTATGAATAGTGCGCACGTACTAATAGCTGTACTTTATGTACATCATTAATAACGATGTTATTAGTACTAAAACTACCACATATTTGATCACGCCCTCGATGTGTCCGGTGTTTTGTTTTATAATTGTAACTAATATGTGTTTATAAAGAAACAAGAATTAAGAAAGGATTTAATAAGAACTTATTAAAAGAAACTCATTCTTGAACATACAATATTGTATTAGCAGTCGATATGCCCTTTAAAACATAGTTCAAATCAATTTCGAATCCGGTAGTTTATCAGCTAACGGTCAAACGTAACATTATTGTACTTGATTTGTATACTTTTTATGAAATGCTATGTATAAAAAAGCAATACCTTCTGCAGTCTTAAAAAACAATGTTTGATGCTGCGAAACTCTGACAAACTTGTCGTGGCACTGGCCTTGAACTTATTTCTCAGACATTTCACACCCTACCACTGATTCAAATAGGTCACTTGTCAATTACTGCCAATAGTGTGTGCACTTAGTACTGGACAACACGCTTTTCCAGGACAAGTGTGAGAAATTCAATTAATCATCGGTATACGATTGAAATACGGTTGAGAACAGTGAAAATCACAATAAACAGTTAAACAAAAAAAAAAAAAANAATAAATAAAAAAAAAAGTAAAAAAAAAAAAAAAAAAAAAAAAAAACAAGCTGTCAACTTACTGGCAACCGCCCGGTACCACCTCATTCTTGACGTAATGTCCTGGATCACAACCCCAGTTTTGAGGACATTCATAAACGTTGACTTGAAACGACTAAAACATTATTAGCGTGCAGTTGTTAAAAATTAATTGCGCAAATGTATGTACCGGAAGCGCCAAAACACATGTTCAGCCGTCGCTTAAACATTGCCGAATCACGGCTAAAAATTATATAAGTGCGACGTAACGAGGACGTCTTCAGTGAACTTGACGTCAGCTAAAAGACCGTTCCGTTGCTTGGCATATCCAACTCAGGTAAGTGGTATCATATATTTTCACTTATAAAAATATTTTGCCGTTTTTTAAATATTTTTAAACATAGTACTTTTATAATATTGATATTCGCAATTAGGTAAAAAGCCATAACTGTTGGTTTCTTTTTGAGTTTGCAACTGTGTTTTGCTACGATAAAAATAAATAGTTAAACGATGTTCTTACACTAGTATATCAAACTATTGTTTGTTAAGCTTAGCTAGATCAATTCAACGCCAAAATACTTTGATAGCTGATGCTCAACACGTAGATTAAAGTATCCAACTTCTGTTTTAGTGAACCAACACCAAGAAAAGCAACCATGATGTTGAAAGTAGCAGTGTGTTGTGCCAGCGTCCTGGTTGCAGTATCCGGACTCATGCACGGCAAGTACATTGTTTGCATTTGATATTTTTACAATAAAAACGGACGTCTGCATATTCATTTTTCAAGGATCAAAAGGGTATTTTTTTCTAAAATAAAATCGGTGAATATACCGCTAATATTTGTCGTAAATGAACAAGAAAAAGGTAAACAAAACATGGATGCCTAAAATGTACAAGGAAATGGTTAGTTAAACATCGATGTTATTGTCTCGAACATGAACATTCATTTCGGCAATTAATTGATAACCTATAACTGGTTTGCAATTAAACTATTGATATATTAAACAACCCTCGTTAACGGGATCAATTTCCGATGGTTTTGTGTTTATAAAAACTAAACAGTGACAACATCGTAAAGATAAATGAAAAAGTCTCAATTATAACCTATGAACAACGTACATATTATTAACATATACATTTTTTATTCCACAATTATAACACTTTTTAAAGTTATTCATTTATTATGTCGTTTCTGACATGATGTTAAGACGCCACATTATTTATTGGAACTAAACATTTTCGCAAAGTAGTTATACAAACTAGCATTATTTTGTAATTAACATTGCAGAAAAAGGACAATCAATTATATTCATTTTAAAACCGTTGTGTTTTAGCGAGAATGTCAGATACAATTACTTTAAGTTACATATAAAGTGGTCCTCCTGTCCCATGCCGATTTTCACAATTATAAAGATTGAACGAATTGTGAAACGGATAAAAACATTTCAGGATAAATACCCTTAAAAAGCTAAACATGTTTTTATGCACTCTCAGATTCAAAATATGGCAGTTTGTTTCATTTTTTGATACTGACTCGATAATATTTTTGAATTTTATTGTAGGAATAATTACATTTATTATGGTAACTGGAAGTAACTGTTGCCAACGCAAGACACTATTAGTTTATTTTGAAAAACCTTACACTCAAAACGAACATAAAAAATATACCTATACCTGTACAAAATACGTGTATGGTCATGTATAGGCGTGTGTCCACAATTAAATCACCACATATAAGCATTTACCCTGAATTTCATCCACGGTCTTATGGCCATTTGTGGACCGCCTTGGCTTTTCTCGAGTTTTACATGTGTAGAATGGTTAATGACAATTCACTGATGAACACCTCACACGCTTTATCACCTAAACAGTTGAACATGGTATTTTTTTTGCATGGCGATTTATATAACTTTATAGATCAATTTGAGTATGAAATAATATTACAAATGTGTATGCTCATATGTCAGCAAAGCATTCATATTATAACTAAATTGTGCTGTTCTTAAAATAATTATATTGTAAATCAACAGGCATGAATAACGGAATGAATGACATGAACAACGGTATGAACAACTGGAACAGCATGAACAACGGCATGAACAACTGGAATGGTATGAACAACGGCATAAACAACGGCATGAACAACGGAATGAACAACTGGAATGGCATGAGCAACGGCATGAACAACGGCATGAACAACGGCATGAACAACTGGAATGGCATGAACAACGGCATGAACAACGGCATGAACAACTGGAACAGCATGAACAAAGGCATGAACGGCATGAACAACTGGAACGGCATGAACAACGGCGTCAATGGAATGAACTTAAACAACGGAGGTCTTGGGATGATTACACGTAAGTCGATACTGTCTTACGTATATAATAATCAAGAATACAGGTTAGATCTGAACTATCCATAAGTCAACATTCTGTCATTGAGTATTCTTATGTCATCAGATTTAAACGTTCCAAAACATGCAGATTACCGCTGTTCCGAGGGCATATTCGATGTTTCTTAAAACTAGCAAGTCTGTTGATAAAGTTTGATGTCATTAGTGTGCATGCGCTCGTCGATGCAAGCGGAAGTGTGACACTAGTGACGTGAAGCGACGTCCTTGCAATTATGATAAGCAGAGCGGATGATCATGATGAAGCCCACGGGGTTGTCTCGAATGGCGACGATTTTATCTGCTGTACAAATATAGTCGAGTCTTTTCTAAATTGCTTGAAACCCAAACCTACGAGAGAGCAGGCTTTAGACGTCGGGGATTTGAGAGCAATGCTTCGCTTACCTGATACAGTCCGTGCATGTTAATATCTGTCCTGTAATGTTTAAACTATCAATGTCTATGATTATCAACATGGTTCGAAACTTTGTACATCGACTGATCAAGTAAAATGTAAGTAATGTTGTATATATGTCAATGAATAGGTTACACACTGTATGTTTGCCGTACATTGCTACGATATACGTGTATCCCGTATTGGACCTACCTATGTGAACTGGATGGTTTGGATCTAGATGAAATTACTTTCTGTATCACATTTGAGTCTTGTGCATGCAATATCAAACCGGTCCGACCCGGCGACTTTATATTCTAGGCACATCTCCCAACTTCATTTTATTTGATTATAAATAGTTATTCATTTAGATATAACCTTTTTATTTTACATCTTTTTGTCAACATGAAACATATTTAATGCAATTAATACAACTCTTAAACGGGCAGATTATTATCATTTTGTTTGATGTGAAACATATGTGCTGTAATTCTCTGTTGTGCGTAATGGAGTGTTCCTAGTATGGTATATAAGTTCATCATACTGAAGATAATGGTGGACTGTACACGTGATACATTTTGTTTACATATGTTCCAATGTGTGGACTTGCCTGCTGACATATAATTAATTTATCGATCATATTATTCGCGTGTTCTTTTTTCAGGCGGTGCCCGTTACGGAAAGTAGAGGCCCATCGAGTTCAACTTAATCACCACAATGTTCAGCACGATCTTCGTTCACATTCTCTTCACTCAATCATGGACTGTTGGTCTTTTATTAGTTCACTGTTTTATATAGTGTCATTGTGGGTTATTGTCTGTGCGTGAAATAAATCTCATTTAACTTTATCTTGCATTCGTTATGAACTGTCATTACTGAAATGTGAATGTAGCACCTAGAGTTTCTAAATTGTTCAGGTCTTATTAACGTTTCAAGTGCGAAAGTGTACGTACGTATCCACACATATTATTTGGTTCAAATGATAAATAACAACAATTTCTTAATATTTCTCACATATAACAAACATTTTGTTTCTGTAAACAAAACCCAAGTGAAAACGGGGATATTTTCATAGGCGATACCTTAAAACAAATAGCCGATTAATTAAAATGTATTGTTTCAATCAAAACAGAACGTCATTTAATAATTGCACAATAATACTACTTTCAATGATTGGTTTTAAACGGACGCATGCTTATGGGACAAATTATTAACATTGAAGAAAAGGCCTTACACCAAGTTAAAAGCATCAACTATATTTCCAATGTAGAATGTTGATGTATTGTCAAATGTCAGCCTTAAGATACCGCCCACAAGTTTGAATGGGTCGATGAACATCATTATGTACAACTAGGATCCAACAGATGTCAACATGTATCAGATTTAAAATAATTTTCCAGTTTTATACTCTAATAAGTTAATTTAATGGAAAACAAGTTCAGAATTAAACGAGGAATTATAAAGTAGTGATTGTAAAGAGAGATGCGTGGCGATTTCGATCATTTATTTGAAAAAAACACAAACATAATGCGTTAAAACTAAATATTTATTAAGTGTATGTTTTCGTGGTGTGCTGATTTTGTTGAAGAAAAACCACGTAAATATAATGTATACATCATGTTGTAATGAACATTGAATACTTTGACTATTGAAGGTCGATACCTGATTTGACCAAAATCAATTATCCTCAAAACAGATCAGTTGTTGACTTGTGAAGAAGTTATGAGATGTCGTTAATATATTTTAGAAATACAATTGGCCCAAGAATTAATCATAGTGGTACACATCATTGATATTTTAGTATGCATAGGATTTCATTGGAACCATTTTTATTCCTTTGACATACCGTGGTATACGTTTTCAGCAAGGTTTGTCACTTAGCATTGATAAATGAAAATGGTTCAAACACATTTTTCCAAGTAAAACAGCATTTTTCAATTCTTCAATCAAATGGCGCCCGGAAATCAACTAATATTATGCCGAAGATAGACCTGGATGAATTACGTAAAAGCAGGATGATTGTACTATGTTGTAAACATGTATGGTGTCCTATATAAAACATACTTGATTGGCTACATGTTTTTGACAAACATTTAAGCAAATAGCATATACATGAATATAACGGCATTACAAGACCAATGTCCATACGCCGACATTCAAATAAAAACGCAACATAAAAATAAATTATCTTATCTATGTTTTTCATTAATGGTTTACATATTTCGTTTGCTATAACCTAAACTACATACATGTAGACTAATGAACGCCTTTGGTAAATGAATTGCATGGAAATAAGAACAAGAACTATTATATATATTTAATTTTCTTGCATTAATAACACATCATAATACACTGATACTGATGAAACATGCGATCAAGCATGTTTGTCGTTTAAAACTTTCATAGATTCAGTGTGTAAGATGGCGACTAATGAACTCGTCATACGTGCATGAATCGAGTAGTTGTTGTAAATTATGTATATGTACATCTGATTTGTACGACAAATCAACTTATTGACACGCAACACAATAATCAAATCCACGCAAGGGCGATGCTTGTAGTTTTAATGTTTCAATCATTGAATGGAACTATCGTGATTTCATAACGCTGTAAATTGCAAGGATGGTATTTAGTCGTTGGCATATACAGCCAAACATGTTTGACAGATTTGTGACTCGTGTGACGGGATTTACATAAAATCATTTGATTATCCCCACGCTTTTTGAAAAAAAGGTGGGGATATTGTGGTTATCTCCGCCGTCCGTCCGTCTGTCCGTCCGTCCGTCCTGGCCACTATCTCCTCCTACACTATTAGCACTTGAACCTTGAAACTTACACACATGGTAGCTATGAGCATATGCGCGACCCTGCACTATTTGGAATTTTGATCTGACCCCTGGGTCAAAAGTTATGGGGGTTGGGGTGGGGCCGGGTCAGAGATTTTCACTCATTTTTTTAAGGTTATTTTACATTAACTTCTTCATTTCTACACCGATTCACTTCAAATTGATACTGGACCTCTCTTATGACAATACGGTCAATCTCAACTATGCATGGCCCCATTACCAACCCTGGGGCAACACCCAGGTCAAACATTCGGTGTGGGGATACGCGTCGGCCTCTGCCGCGCCATTTCTAGTTGACNTGTTATTTTCATCTGATGGCGTCGTTTTGTTCGTGTCGACATTTTCATATGATGTAGTTGTTTCGACAGTTTTGGCAGTTTCTTCTGATGGCGTCGTTTTGACCTTTTTGTCCTTTTCTTTCATTTGCCCTTTCCTTTCATCTGATGACGACGTTTCGTCCGTTTCGATATTTTCATCTGATGACGACGTTTCGTCCGTTTTAACATATTCATCTGATGGCGTCGTTTTGTCCGTTTCGACATTTTCATATGGTGTTGTTGTTTCGACAGTTTTGGCAGTTTCTTCTGATGGCGTCGTTTTGACCTTTTTGTCCTTTTCTTTCATTTGCCCTTTCCTTTCATCTGATGACGACGTTTCGTCCGTTTCGATATTTTCATCTGATGACGACGTTTCGTCCGTTTTAACATATTCATCTGATAGCATCGTTTTGACCGTTCCGACATTTTCATTTGATGGCGTTGTCTTGACTGTTTCGACATTTTCATCTGATGGCATCGTTTTGACATTTTTGACATTTTCATCTGATGGCCTCGTTTTTACCGGTTTGACACAGCTGAAACAGATATAAATGATTTAAGTTACAATTATTTTAGAGTCCAGTTTATTGCATATACATAATTGCATCTAAATTTGGTATTAGATTAAATGTACTTTTTTTATAACTATTTTGTTTTTAACAAATGCACTAAATTATAAATTTATAATCGATGTTTGGTATTAACGGCTGTGAATGCAAAGAAACGCTTCTCCCGTGCTAATCTGAACATTAACACTAAGAAAATAACTTTAAGGGGCATATCGACGAGTATACCACTAAATACCGACACATATTATGTTACTTATACTATACTCACACACATGTTTATATAGCAGTAAAACTTAATTGATTTAAACGTTAAGAAAACAATATAAACAATGCCAACATTGTGTCGCAGAGTGGTGGAACACAATAACGTACCCAAGTCTATAAAGTTTTCATTGAGATGTATTTGTGCTGATAAAACTCGTTAGAACACGACGTTTTCCAATGTTCGTAAAATACACGTTTACAGCGAGGCCTAACGGCCTCGCAACGACAAGAAGTTGTGTGTCGGCTATGTCCAGTTGTGGGCGTGGTACTGTCGAACTACTCAAGTGAATAAGTTAATAAACATCGAAACAGTAAATGGTAACGATTGCAAATTCCGACGGGCCGTGTGCAGAGGAACGTGTCCGTAGGTAACAACGTAAATATAACGTATGCAACGGACGTATACTTCGATTACTGCGTATCGATGGGTACGACGTATCGTGTAATCCGAAACATGCCAAATATGTGCCACGTGACTTCTATGTTCCGTGCCGATTGTTTACAAGCTTTTGTCCACGGTAGTTTTATACAAAAACAAATCCCACACAATCTACGGGTAAGTAAGATCTCTTTTATAACAAAATACGATGTAATTAACACAATCTTACAAATTTTCATAAATTGTGTTAAGGATTGTTAAACAATTTCACTATTTTCGATAGCTATTTTTACGAAAGGGAAGCATTTCATTGTAAAATGACGTCACAATGCGGTGCGCTTGCTAGATGACGTGTTTACATAAATGGGCATGCCACTACGAATACAATTACTCGCTTAAACTTCATACCAATCAATTAAAATAAAATGTTGCGTTTTTCTTTGATATTTTCCTTTGTTTCTAATTTATATATTTGTATTTTCCTTTGCTCACCATGACCAAATTTAAGCTGAGGAGAAGACTGTTAGACACAATGATTTAAGTCTAATGGAAAAGGCTTACTATGATGTCTGAGAAAATGGGTTGTCAGTCTGCAAAACTGCAAGGATGTATGAAATACCAGAGTACACTGAGAGACATGAATCTAGTAAATCACTTTATTGTAATGCGCATATATATTTTTTTATACATATACAAAATAAATACACAAACTCGTGAAATAAAACGTAAAAGTTGTTGTATTGTGTTCAACTAACAATTACTCTTATGTATAACACCAATGAAGGATCTGAAGTTTAGTTAAGTAATCTAAAAGGGAGCTTATCGTGAATACACCGATACGCAGTACTCTTCATAACAATCGAAATGGCGTCAGACCGTAATTAGAAAGCAGCCGATATCGGAGATACAGTTTCTAATCATATTACAATTAAACTTAATTACACCAGAAAACGGTAAAAATGATAACGAACTGATGTGTTTTCTTTGTTTTATTACATTCACTCATTTTTATTTGAAGACAAAGGCTTAATACACCGATACGCGGTACCACCAGGCTATATGGATGTTAGCCTGTCATTTAACATGACATTACACAACAATTAACGGGTTGCATGTGACTACCCAAGACAAGGCTAATTAGTTGAACAAGCAATGGGCAGTGTTCGTTGACGTTGATCTATGATGTACATGTGTACATCAATTTACGTAGACACGATATTGAACTTGATGTAAAACAAAAATAAATTAAATCTATCCTAAGTAATCTATCTTATGTACTTTGTGACAATTTGTTTCCGTACACGGTTCAAGTAGGATTCGAACTCACACCAACAGACATCGCGCTCTACAAAATGAGAAGTCTCAAAACTCCAGTACCTTTGTGAATATTGCACGCACTGATAGCTTTACTTTATATACATCTTTTATAACTATACTACTACATCAAATATCACGCCATCGATGTGTTCCGGGATTTGTTTTATAATTGTAAAAAAATATATGTGTTTATAAGGAAAAATGTAGTTAGAAAGAATTTGAAAAGTACTCATCAAAAGAATCTCATTTTTAACATATAATATTGTATACGCAGTCGATATGACCCTAAAAGCATTAGGGTACTATTTATGAAATTTTATGTATAATACAATCCAAACCTTCTGCAATCTTAACATCAATGTTTTCTGTTTTGAAACTCTGATAAACGTGTAGAAGGATTGGTCTTGAACTTATTTCTAGGACATTTCTCACCCTATCACTGATTAAAATATGTGGCGTGTTCTGAAAAAACTGGGCAAAATGCTTGTGCGTAAAGTGTCATCCCAGATAAGCTTGTGCAGTCCGCACTAAACTGGATTTTCCCTAAGAAGAGACATCATTTAAACGAAAAATTCCATAAAAGCGGAAATTGTCGTCCCTGATTAGCCTGTGCGGACTGCACATGCTAATCTGGGGTGACAATTTACGCACAAGTATTTTGCCCAGTTTTCTCAAAACACGACACATATGTCACTTGTCAGTTACTGTCATTAGTGTGTGCACTTAGTACTGTGCTGGAAAATCAGCTCTCTAAGGAAATGTGTGAGGCTGTACACTTATCACCGTGATAGATTGAAATACCGTTGAAAAAAGTTTAAATCCCAATTTACAATTATTCGAAGCAAAAACAATCAAGGTGTCAACTTACTGGCAACCGCCCGGTACCACCTCATTCCTTTCGTAATGTCCTGGATCACACCCCCAGTTTGGAGGACATTCACGGTACTGACAACAGAAACTGCTGTCGCCTTGCGTCACATCCGGGCACAGTGTCAGCGCCAGAATAACCACCACGAGCCACACCTTGGCCTTCATGGCTGGAATGGCAATAGACGTTGCGTTTCGTGAACCGTATGAATATAAGTGCAAATCTCTATGCCAATTCCCTTACACAAGTCATTTAACCACTCAATGAGTTGGGATATTTGTGTCGCGTTCTGAGAAAACTGGGCATAATGCATGTGCGTAAAGTGTCGTCCCAGATAAGCCTGTGCAGTCCGCACAGGCTAATCCGGGACGACACTTTCCGCCTAAACTGGATTTTCGCTAAGAAGAGACATCATTTAAACGAAAAAGTCCATAAAAGCGAAAATTGTCGTCCCTGATTAGCCTGTGCGGACTGCACAGGCTAATCTCGGATGACAATTTACGCACAAGCATTTTGTCCAGTTTTCTCAGAACACGTCACATTTGTCTTGAAAAAAGTGAAAGTACCGATGACAAAGATATTTAGTTTAATTTTATAATTACTGAAAGATAGAATCATAGCCGCGACATAAATCAAATTAATATTATTAAACATTGTGCCGGAATACATGCCTAAATGAGAAAGTATTTAGTAAGATGAAATGCACAGATTATATTGTTTGTTTTCGGTGCAATTGTGCAAATATTATCACGCGGTGGCCCATACAAATATTATTTGTCTTCCTTAACAGTGACGATATAACACGTTATTACAACGGTAGCTCACCAATAATTTTTATATATCATGATGAATGAATCGTATTAATAAACGTTTAAAATACCAATAATGTAACTTAATTTGGTAGTATAAAACGATAAATTTATCTTCAAACGGAGATATGTTAATTAATTTACTCACCTTAAATTCGTTGTATTGTCAAATATTTATATTCGCACGTACACTTGTATATATGCTTGATGAACACAAACGTTATTGCCTCAATTTGAACGGTAGTCAAATCGCGTATTCAAGAAACCTCCTTAAATAGTGGCACGTGTTCTCCGTATGGCAGCTTGTTAAAGGGACTTTTTCACAGATTGCACGAAATGAAATGCTCACAACTTGGCAACAAAAGCTTCACAATACATAAAGGCAGGAAATACCGCTAATGATTATGCATATACCGTTTTGTTGACGTATTCACTCCCATTGACGGCACTAATAACGTGTTTTGTCGATTCATTTTATAACGCAAAGAAATACAACCCATATTGGAGTATTCACCGGCTTTATACGCTTTCAAACCTCTTTTGCCAAGTGTGTAAGAAATTGAAGTACAGACAGCAGAATGTATATCGGTTTTTATCTAATAATATCTGAATATAAGCAGCTTTAAAACCACGTGTAGAAAATAGTAACCGGTAAACGTATTCAATGCCTGCTGAACCTAACGCAATGTACAGTGCAAATGTCAGAATACCTAAACCTTTCAGTTGTTATGAATTTATTTATTTGTTTTGGCTTTTACTTCAAAGAGGACATTTTGTTTCACTACTGTTGAACTTTCTACAAACACCAATTGTAAACTTTACACTTTACAGAAATGTATCTTTAAATGTTTATATGACCTTTGTAGAAATGTTCGAAAGATGTCATTATGTGACGAGTTCTGAAGTTTTCTCTGATTGTTATAAAATTAAATAATTCCTAATAAGTACGAATGAAAAACACACACAGCCTACTTAGAATTGTATATGTCTTTTAACATGTTCTAGGAAAAGTAAGATGGTAGAATGTTTAATTTATATACATTCATTCATTGTTTCTTTTTAATAAGTGCATATGTAATTAAATGTGCCAGCTATCGCATGGATCACTTAGCTTAAATTGGTGTTCACAAAGACTATAATTTGTTCACTTGATGACATTTGCAAAAAATATAAACACCAACATTCTGCTCAAAGGACCGGAATACATGCCATTTAATATTTGATATAACATGGTTTTATTTCAAGACAAGCTCATGTTTTGTGTTGTTAACAATATCATATTTTCTAAAATACATTTGGACCTGCGTTAAATGCTGAATGTTTGGTTAAACGGCAACATTTGAAAATATTTGCAACATTTTCAAACATGTTTACAAATTTACATTTGCCATCTGCGTAACTGAATTTAATATATGTTTTGATAAGTATTGTTTTTGTTATTAATTGCATAATGCCAAAACTGTGAACGGGAGTATGTGATTTTTAACTGACAAAAGAAATCGGAAAGAAGAATCCCTGGTACAAAAACACAACGAGGGAATTGTATGGGGAAATTAAGTTAACAATAGCAAATGATTCGATTCGATACTCGCCAATATGTTTTTTGTTTTGATTGGTTTATGTGTGTGATTTTTTTGTTTTTTATTAAAGGTTATTTTGATATTTTCAGTGATTTATTTTGTAACAAATAAAGGACTAATAAAACTCCAGAAACATTATCAGCAGAAACAATCTTGTAACCAAACACTAGTATTTTAGTGAAGGCAACTTACCAATTCTCTGACAATTATAAACAACATTTTACTTCAATTTGAATAAAAGTGTCCTTTCTATTAACCGGATAGTGTCTTAACCACTCGGACTTTCAGACTATATATCGACTTTTTATACTTAATATGTTGCAACAAAATTTAACGAAAACAACAGAATCATTCCAAATTATTTAATGGTTTTGCCTTTTGAAAGCTTCATAATGTTAGCTTTTTCAAATGAGGATGATTTATAAGCGAAGCTGTATTTGAGGTATGAGTCTACGTCATTATTGGTATTTCGCTCCCTGATTTGTAGCGTTTTTTTATTATTGAATATGTGTGCAACAGTTTGCAAATTTTCATTTCGAAAAAAAGTGAACAAGTCCCTTTCATCCGCGCGTTTTTGTATTATGTTACCCGACAACGACAGGGCATGACGGCTGTTTTACTGGCCGTTCGAACATATTTCGGGAGTAAAATAAATATGGGACTAAAAGCTGATTTTTGCGTGGAGTGTGCCTTTTTTTTTTTGTTACAAACAAAGATGTAATCTGACGAATTATGAAATGGGCGAATCAGAGGCTAGATTCCTGTTACAAAATTATTTCTTCTAATCAGCGTAGACAACGCGGCTCAATAATTGCTCGAACCTATTGACGAATAAGCTAAATATGTACAGGTTGAAATCAATGTTGTCACGTAGTCGCTTATTGTTCGTTT
Source organism: Dreissena rostriformis (assembly GCA_007657795.1). NCBI lineage: Eukaryota > Metazoa > Mollusca > Bivalvia > Myida > Dreissenidae > Dreissena > Dreissena rostriformis. The sequence continues at coordinate 344,958 of VMBQ01000032.1, read as the reverse complement.
TCACGTTATGCGCATATTGCCATAATGACGAGATTTGCATCAATTACATTTTGCTACATTGCGAATAGGGCAAGTCCGTCCCTTTCCAATAATATTATTTACTCCGTATAAGGTAAAACGAAATATTCAACAACAACGCCATATACGAATTCTAGTCCAATTTAATATCTATTATAGTTCATATTTTCAGTCATACAATTACATTCTGATAACTACATGATTGGATCTTTACCGATCCGTTCGCCTCGAAATCTGTATCAAGTGTCTTCCCATTCTTACAAACCTTGTTTACAGTTTAACTTGCATAAAACCCCAGTTGGGGTCTTTCGCATGTATTTAAGTTTCAGTTCTGTAAAAGCTATTTTGCCTTCGATCAAGTTTATGTATTTTTTATGTTTACCTTAAGGCATATTCAGGAAAATTCGCTGCAAAACTTTGATCATCCTTTAACATATGAACGTCTTGACTATTTATTTAATAGAAAAACACTGCTTTATGGAACCGGATGTATCGCATAAAGATTGTTTCTATCATATGTTACACTTGAACAACTTCATTTATTTCCCCAACACCGACATCAGAACGGGATTCGTCCCCCTCAAGCACGACATCAGGAATGAGCGTTTCTTTTGCCCAATCCTACAAATAAATGTGATACATGTTATACAGTTGTGTAAATACAGGCTTTGAGGCTAATCGTTACAACAACACACATTTGAGGAGACATTGTTGTACAGCTTTGCATTGACCAATCAAAAGCCTGTCAACATCATTAGCTTATGGGTTTCTTAGACATCGTATAAGCAATGTCTTGTTTTATTACTCTGTTTATGACCTTCTCAATTAAACAGTAGTTCCCCGAATCCGAGGATCGCGTGTTTGAATTTCTGCCCGACCACATACCTGTGTCTTCAGAGGAATTTGTCATAAACTAATTTATGCCCAACCTCTTATTCAAGTATGGCACTTGTCAGTTAATGACGTAAATATGTGCACTAAATACTATTAAAAAAGGTTACACAAGAGAAATTTTTGCTAGGTGAACTGAATGCCGTTATAGAAAATTGGGCATAATGCATTTGCGTAAAGTGTCGTCCCAGATTAGCCTGTGCAGTCCGCACAGGCTAATCCGGGACGACACTTTCCGCCTTAACTGGATTTTCGCTAAGCAGATACATCATTCAAACGAAAAAAATCCATTAAAGCGGAAATTGTCGTCCCTGATTAGCCTGTGCGAACTGCACAGGCTAATCTGGGATGACAATTCACGCACAAACATTATGCCCAGTTTTCTCAGAACACGACATACTATGTCGATTAGGAGTGTGCTCGAGCATCACATTAACCTAATTAACTTATAAGACTCACCAAAGTTGGAACGAATTTTGAATTATAGATACAATCCAGCTATGTTGAGTTATTACTGATTTGTTTTTCAATTTTAGTGCGATCTTGTATTGTGGGGAAAACCGGAGAAAACCAAAACTGTCCGGTATGATGACCACCTACCAAGCTAACATGCTTCCAGGAACGGGGATTTGACCCACGTCGCCTATGTGAGAAGCGCATGTACCAATCATTGTGCTAATTAGATTCAAATCGTAATACGGAATATTAGTACATGTAATATATACTTGGAGTTCCCCAGAAGCACAGAGAAGAAAAACGATGATTCCAAATGCATCAAATCCTGCGCATGTGTAGAACACGTTTCGCCACTCATTGGCTGTCTTCTGAAATAACGAAAAAAAAAAAACTCTGTGCAGAACATTTCACGTATATCTTCAGGAAAAAGGTGGACCAACATTTGAATTGTAAAAACGTTCACATTTCTCATTGTAAGTAGGTTGAAATGAACGTACATTTGGAGTCATGTAAGCGGTGTATATGGGTGCAACCATGCCTGGTAAGGATGCCATAGTATCGGTTATGCCGCACAAAAGACCCGCATACCTGCAACAGAAGAATAAATGGCTTTGCATAACATCTGCGATATAAAATTTCCCGAAATCATTATGCATTCACATGGTGAAAAGTAAGAGTATCGGTATATAACCAAGCCTTATGGCTGTTGACTGTGCTCACAAAACTTCGGCTTAATGATATTACAAAAAGATAAATGTACATGTATAATGTTTTGCTGTCCGTTGTGTAAATAGAGCCCTGGCATTTGTAGCAACTGATTGAGTAGAACAAACATGAGTTGTGTATACTGGCAGTAGAAGCCAACTGTATCTCCATTAATAGTGTCGACTGCTCATATTCACTGCAATACACTTCATATAAACATGCTTTTATTTGCGTTTAAACATACACATATATACATGATAAATATTACTTGAATGCGTAGACTAACCCATTACATGTCTCAAGGATAATTGTTTTTACAGTACACTGTTCCAATAAAGTACGCCTATGGTAGGTTAACTGACCGTACATGTAAACTGTTGTTTTTTGTTGCATTGAAATTTATAGTATGTTCCGAATGTGTCTATATTCCTTTCGATCTTTCATGATAAATATGGTATTATTAATTTTTTTTTTTTTTTATACAAACTACCTTTTATGATTCCTTAATGACATACGAAAACACTATGACAGGTACAGATAATAATACTATTCAAATATCAGTTGACATTAAAACATATTCAAATTTGATTCAAAATGCATGTAAAAACATGGGATATCAATCACACTGATAGAAACTGTAATTCAAACGATTAACGTGAGAGGTTAAGGAAACAAAGATAAAAGAGTGCAAGTGTTTGAATTGCTTAAAGGTCTATTCGATATTCATGTTACAAGAGACATTTGACTGACTCTAATTATGAACAATGGAAACATGACTGGCTTGGTCGATTTGTTGTTAGTAAATGTTAGTAATATAGCGAAGGGAAATTTTAACATCCAAATAGTGTAACATGGAACTAACTAATTTCAATGAAATTGTTATTGGAAGGTTAATAGCTGTATACATTAAAATACTAGTTAGTTATATCACACTTATTAACATTTACGGTTCAAACAAAGATGACCCGTATGTTTTTCAAAAACTATTTAACTATTTATTGTCAAATGCTGATACAAATTGTATTATAGGCGGTGATTTCAATACCGTCTAAACAGGACTTGACAAGAAAAACGGTAATTTTAATACCCATAAAAACTGCAGAGAAATGCTATCTGAGTTCAGGTCCAACAATGAACTCAGTGACATATGGAGGATAAAACATCCAGACAATAACCAATTCACATAGCATTCTAACTGTAAATTACATATATTCTGCTGACTTGACTTTTTCTTGATATCAAATAACTTGTTTATTCTTATATCAAAATGTAACATTAAATCTGGATATAAGCGGACCACTTTCTTGTACAGTTAAACATAGATAATTAACTTTTAAGAAAACGACGTGGTTACTTGAACATTAATAATTCCATTTTACTTGATGTTGAGTACCAAAAAAAAATCAAACAAAGTATCAATGACATAACAAATTTTAATAAAGAATGTTATCCAAACACAATGTGGGAACTAATTAAGAGTACAATTCGTAATGAAACAATACAATACTGTTAAAAAAAGAATACAAAATCTAAAAAGGAAGAAGAAGTCTTAATTGCAGAAATCACAACACTACAACAAAATTTAATAAATTGTAACTCTGCTGATGCTATGAAAAATATAACAAACACAATACAAGTTAAACAACAAGAACTAGAACAAATATATTATCAAAAGATTAATGGATATATTTTACGCTCAAAAGTTATTCAGGTCGAAGGAAACGAAAACAATTCAGCATATTTTGCCAACATAGAAAAACGGAAAGCCGAAAAGAAAAAAAATATAAGTTGATTGTCGATAACACAGTATTTAAAGATAAAGACATAATTATACAAGCAGAAGTAAACTTTTGTGAATCACTTTATAAACAAAATCATATTGAAGAAAATGTTTCGGAATTTTTTAATGTTCCTATAAATAAACTAAGTAAAAAACAAAAAGTTAAATGTGAAGGCAAACTTACTGATAACAAATGTGGGTGTATATTATTAGAAATGGCGAATAATAAAAGCTCAGACTCTGACGGACTGACTGTTGAATTTTATAAAATATTTTGGCCAACACTGAAAGAACACTATACCAAATCAATAAATTATTATTTTGACAATGGTGAACTAATTGCTCTTCAAAAACATGGTATAATAACACTTATTCCAAAGTCTGATAAAAACTTGGATTACATTTTAAATTGGCGACCAATAACTTGGATTTCAAAATTGCAACTTAGTCTATAGCTTACCGTTTGAAAAAAATATTAAATCAAATAATTAGTTATCAACAAACAGGTTTCATGAAAAACAGATGTAGGTGAAACTGTTAGATTAATATTTGATGTCATTTAAATTATTAGGTTAAACATTTGACGTTGATCTACCTAAAATGATTGAGCGACAAACTAGTTTAATTAGAAAATATCATTCACATTGGAACAGAAGAGTTTTAACTACCATAGGAAGAATAACCGTTGTTAAGACCTTGATGCTACCATTATTTATTCATCTGTTCGTCTCTTTGCCACAACCCGGAGTTGCTATTTGTAAGGATCTAACAACAAATTATTTAAATTTGTGTGGTAGGACCTTCAAAAATCAAAGCAAAAGTTATAACAAGAGATTTTGAAGACAGGGACTTAAAATGGCGGACATAAATGCATTTATGAAAAGTTTAAAATTATTATGGATAAGAAGAGTTATTCAATGCCAGAACAGATTTACATCCTTAGCTAGAACGATAATAGATTTTAACACACTATTTAATACAGGCAGTTTATACGCAATCTCGGCTTTAAAAAGAATAACCTACCCCTTTTGGATCGATGTTTTGACAATATATTCTGACTTTGTTAAAAGTATTAACACCGATTATGTTGATAAACTTTTATATATGCCTCTGTTTTTCAACAACTGTTTATTAATCAATAATAAATATATTTTTTTGGAAATATTGGTATGATAATGGCATTTAGTATGTTAAAGATATTATTAAAGACTGTGGACAGTTTGTGTCATTACAAGAGCTACAAGTCAAAATGAATAAACCAGTTAACTTTTAACAGTATGCAGGCATGAAAAAAGGTTCTTTCTACATACTCTACTCCGGTGAAAAATTTCAAACTAGAACAATATTAAGAACATGCATATCCAATTTTGTCGACCTCTATTAAACCAATAATTCTAAAATCATGCAATAAATTATTATACAATATGTTAAAATGGAACTCTGAAACCCCAACATGCCAAACAAAATGGAATGAATACTTTGCAAATAATTGCCTACAATTGAGTACATGGACAAGTGTTTAAAAACAGGTATGATACATATATGCAATGGCTACAAACTAGGACAATCCACAGAATATTGGGAAAAAAACTCGTTCGTTCTTAGAATGGGCTTGTCGGATATTAATACATTCACTCTTTGCAAACTATCAGAGGAATTATTTACCCATTTATTCTGGGATTGTAACTCAATACAAAAACTCATTAAGGATATCTCTTATAGCACCTTATAATTCAAATATACATATAGTAATTAACTGCAAAATGTTGCTCCTGGATGATACAAATCACAGGTGATTAGCGTGTGGCCATGATATTAATTAGTAAAAACATCATTTTGAATGAATGAAAATTATAACGCAAAATCGACTTTTCTGAAAAGTATTTTTTACTATCAAATATATATATTACAAGGTATTTAACTACAATTGACCCGAATATAGGGTGCATCGATTTGAGCAGCCATTACTTCATCAATTGTAAAGCGATATCCATGGACTCGATCTTATTTAATGCAGAAATGAATTTCTTTTCGGGAAATGTACATATCTTGCAATATTTTTACAACTCTGGGTATTTTTTTTAGAAATAACACGATACACGACACGCGTGACCTACTCGTCATCGATTTCATCCGATCCAAGACTTAAATCTTTAAGAAATAAAGGGCATTTTTCCAGCAAAGTTCACGGACTTCGGTTGCATAATTCAATAAAACGAATAAAAAACATTCGTACCGTTCTTGCCGTTACATTATGCATCAAAACTAATTGTATAGCGCCTTTTGAAACCTTTGTGGACATTCTTTTCAACTAGCCGACATTGTAAACACACACGGTGCGCGTGCGGCGTTTTGTTTAGAGCGACAAGACACACCTTCTTGTTAGACCAATAAAATCGCTCGTTTCGGGTCAGATCGACGACGAGTAGGTCACGCGTGTTGTGTACCGTGTTATTTTTTAAAATTTGACCCAGCTATTTTAAAAATATTTCAAGGAAAACAAAATATTCGATTTCATTGAATATGAATAAAGTAACAATAAATCTTGACTGTTATTCTTTGCAGACTTCAAAAAGTCTTATTAAAAGACTTATTTAACAATTAATCTGGACTGTTATTCTTTGCAGCCTTTGAAAAGGCATTCTATAGTTTGAATCACTCCTTTGTCTAACATTGTCTTGAACACCTCAATTTCGGATCACAGCTAATTCAATGGGTAAAAGTAGTTTACAAGGATATAATTAGTATCATTATAAACAATGGAAACCTTTCTAGAAATTTTAAAATAGAAAAAGGAGTTCGTCAAGGTTGCCCACTATCGTCGTCCTTATTATTTTATGTTTAGAAATTCTATCGAATTATATAAATGCTAATACAATGATTAAAGGAATAATAATCAATGGCCAAGACATAAAGCAAAATTTTTTTTGCGGACGATGCAACTTTTTCAATGATTGATCAACAACGTCCTTTTAACACAAGTGGAAACCCTTAATAACTTTAGAAAATTATCAAGACTAAACCTTAACTCAACAAGCAAATTCGTTGAATTGATATCCCCCGCCAATTAAGAGCTTTGTCACAGAAACAAGCATTTTTTTCAAGATTCAAAGGGCCATAACTCCGTTATTAATAGATGGTGTACAATGCCATTTGGCGTGTATCATCCTCCTGTCCATATATATACTCATACCAAGTTTCAATGAAATCCGCCAAAGCAAAGATATTGCTCCGGACACAAAAGTGCCGGACGGACGGACGGAAGGACGGACAACGCCAAAACAATATCCCTCCACCTTTGGCGGGGGATAACAAAATCTACCGTTATGAGAATTGGATCTCTAAAAAACTCAAACTTTGAATATTGAACAGTTTTTTTTATTTAGACATCTGATGGGGCTAAAACTCTATGAATGAATTTTTACAATCAGCATAAACTTAATATAGAAAAAAAAACTTAATGCCGAATTTTTTTTAAAAATGAAGCCTTCTTTAACTAGTGGCAACATAGAAAACTCACCTTAATGGGAAAAGTTACTGTTATAAACACGTTTGCATTACCAAAGTTAATATATCTATCTTCAGTTCTCCCAAATCCAAAAAAGCAAGTAATAGATGGATTAATAACAAATATGTTTAAATTGATTGGGAGTGATAAACCTGACAAAAAATAAATGAAAACGATTAAATCAACCTAATGAAAATGGAGGCCTCAAACTTACAGACATAAATACTTTCTTCAAAGCCATTAAAGCGGGTTGGGTTTTACGATTCCTAGATATAAACAATCATGGAAAATGAAACTCCTACTACACGAAAAACTCGAAAAAGTTGGTACCAGTCTAATATTAAAAGTAATTTAGATGAAGCTATAATTCACAACGTAAGTAAAGAAAATTTATTTTTGAAAGATATGCTTACCGCATGGTAAACAATCAATAACCAACATAATTGTTCACAAAGAAGCAAATTCTATATTCCTGGAATAACAAAGATATAAAAATAAATAACAAATCAATCTTTCTGGTAAACTGGTTTGACAACGGTTTAAAAATAATCGGACATTTATATAATTATAAAAAAATACATATTATACGTCTAGTGAAATGCAATACTTATATAACATAAATCCACAGGAATTGTTATATTATTATTCACTATTGTCTGAGATTCCATAGGAATATAAAACATTATTGTATACACAAGGGATTAACACATTAACAATATCGGAAAAAACAATTGGTCATGGGATAGAGAATACCAAACAAAAAAACAAACCACTTTATAAAATACAACAAAAAACACGAATTACAATTGATAACAGTACTGAAATGAAATGGCAAAAACAACTGAATCCTAAAAAAATACAGACTGGAGATTAATATATACAATCCCACTTAAGTCAACAATCGACACATATCTACGCGATTTTCAATATACGTTCATATCTAGAAAAGTACCAAAATACATTTTTAACGAAATGCGGACTGAAAGCGTGTAGTTTGTTCGAGTGTTGTCAATCAAATATATATTGAAACAATTGACCATCTTTTTTGGGGAAGCACTTACATTCAAGAATTATGCACAAAACTGCAACACTTTCTGAAAGACGTGAATATTAAAATAAAATCAAGCAAAGAAATTGCCTGTCTTAATGGAAACATTTATATTTAACATGAAAATTAAAAAATTCATCAAAATTTAAATATTTTTCTTAATTATCTTAAGATAAAAATACAGACAGAAGCAATTGCCATTATTAAAAACAAATATGAAAATAAAAATAAAAATGGATCCACTTCATACAACAGAACTAAGGATAGTCTTTTTAAGTACATATAACATTTGATATAGGTGCCCATGCTCTCAACAATCGGAACTTGGTGCGTGTGTATTTTGTGTGTGTTTGTGTGTGTGTGTGTGTGTGTGATGCAGCGAGTGTGAATCCGCCTGATTGCATGCATATTGTTTACCTCTCATATAAACTGATTTATTGTGGCAATATATGATGTATGTGTGTGGACTATTATGAATGATTGCACTATATATTGACTGTTTTATACTTGTGTAAATCTCAAAACAATTCTGAATGAGTGTTCCATATATGTCATTTGTTATATTACCAATGTTTAATGTATGTACATGTTACTGATGTTTATGTAAATGTAAAACATGGTGAACAAAAAAGCTTAACTGACCGTCGTTACAAGACTGAAATATCGTTAAACAGAGCGACAAATCCTGAAAATACACAGATATGTCATGCATGCTGTAAAAATGTCCAACTCACTTTGGTGCGAAGTCCACGTCGTTTGAATAATAACTGGCCATCCCGAACCCCATGAACATGCCGGCTAAGGACAGCAGTGCCACCGCTAGGGAACGCTTCTCACACGTACAGAACCCCGTACCGATAAGACAACCGCCTGCGCCCGTGAATGCTATCGACATACAAGGTACATATGTGTATTAGGTTTTACGAATAAATCATATATGTATCAAAACTATTCAACATCTTCAGTAGTCATGGTCTTAGCATATCCGAAACTTAAAATTTACAGTTAATCCGCAACAGGAAACTGAAAGTATAATGTGTCAAGGTCTCCAGGAGCTGGTGAATACATTACGCATGGTTTGGGGATTGTACAATCAAATAACGCTTGTTTGTGCTTGTATGTGCTTGTATGTGTATGTTCATTGTAGGTGCTTGTATGTGTATGTTCATTGTAGAATTACATAGATGACGTACGTGTTAACATAATTGTAATGAATGTTTATAATGTTTCAAGTCGTTAGGTGTTGGCATGCTTTCAATGTGTCATTGTAGTCGATTTTGTTCTCAGTCGTTCTGTGGCCAAAGAACAAATATAATTATACAATGATGCATGTTTCGTAACTGTATGCTGCTTATATGGTTATTAACAAATCCACTTAACTAATATTCACAGTTGTTTTCCGACACACAATTAAATAAAAAAGCACACCATGCATGTAGCCAAGATCATAGCCTACATAATAAACCTTTTGTCAGAATATCATCGAAGCTAAAACTATGTCACACTATTTGGTTCGGGCATCATTAAACCGGTTCACCCCCACAAATGCTTTACATTCGTCGTTCTCAAGCGAGGGTTGCAGTTTTATTCGTCTGTGTTTTTGTGTGGTTTTGTTCGTTTTCGAATGACCATGGGCAAATTGCCATAAATAAATGAACCCTTTCTGATAATGAGCATATTTTAGTGGTCAAACATAAACGTGCGTGGGGTATGTTTACCGATAGTTGCGAAGAGTTTCCTCGTATGAGTGGTGTTTAGCCACCCCCTTATACGGATATAGTCAGAAGCATACCCAGCAAATAAGGTGCTCACGAACAGACAGATGTACGGGACAGCAGAAAGCGCTCCGTTCTGAAAATCATAATTCTTGATTGATTTAGCATTGTTATCGGTAAAAAAAGACTTAGAATAAGCATACACATATCTCATATTAAAAAAAGCGGATAGAAGCATGCTATGCACAATGTGGTCATAATACAGAATGTTCTGAAAAATTGGCTCAGACTTTAAAATAACCTACATTATGAAGCAATGAAATAACCGAACTGTATCCATGAAGTTTCGCATTTTTTTGTTTAAAATAATAACATAAAATAAGATTTGTCATTATTCACCTATCTTTTTTTCCGCGATAAATACAAACGCATTGTATCTAGTATTTAACTATGATAAACTGTATTTGTAACTAAATACACATATACATACATATATACATACATATTTCGACCGAAATTTCCTAATATTCTTTGCTTATCAGATCATACGGTACACACGCGGTATTGTATGTGTCAGTATGGTCTAATAAAACATACACATAACAGTTTCTGAACTGAACAAAGTAATTATTAAAAGATAGTTGTTTAAGTTGTAACTGCAAAAGATTTTAGAGTCAAATAAAGTTTTTTTTCTCAGCTTGAATAAACACACAATTGACTAATGGTAGGAAAATTGAATGTGACCAAACCTCCTACAAAACAAACACACAAACCATATTAAAAACTAATACAAGCATAATTAAGCATAGCCGAGTAATATTCTTTTGATAAATAACTTTCCTTAACAACAATTTGGCATACCTACATTTACATAACCGTTTTTAAACGTCACTATGAAATGACGAATAAGAAATTCTGCTAACCAATAGCGATTTTCAGCTAATATTATATTTTGAAATCAATTAATCGTATTTTTGGAAAATCCTTGTTAACGTTTTGCGTAGTTCGTGATAAAATATGCTTGTTTTTCAAATGTATAACTAAGCGAAAGATTGCGTAAGTTGAATAATTCGCATAGTGAACTAATTGGAAAGTATGTGTCTCTTAGAAATGTTGTCATTCCAAAATGGAACATTAACCATGCAAAATTCTAATTGATTGAGTCGGAAAACAATTCTTTGCTGTGGCCAATATGTATCCTGCTGAATAGTAAACATTTGAGATGTATTAGTCAGTAATATTGCAATAGCCATACAGGTGCAGTTATTTTTTAGAAATCCTTTTACGCACATCCTGCTCTGATAACATTTATCAGTTCTAGATTACGGAATCAAAAACACAACAGACCGGATGCAACTCCTTGACTTGTTATTTAATTTCAGTTATGGCGATGTTTCAAATGATTATGTACCTCAGTGTCTCTTTCCCACTCTATCTGAGTCATTTCATCAATCCTGTTTTTTAAGTCTCATTGGTTCAGTGTGGCATGATGGATATACGTTATCTTATTTTATACGCTGGTATGGAAAATGTTAGTTTTATGATAACCATCTGAACAGAGCAAAAGGCTGTTTTAATAGAAATTGCAGAAGGTGGCAATATCAATTTGAGACATAATAGAGTATTACATGAAAGACCCAAGTCCCATGATCATGGTCACAAGACAGATTGGGGAAAGTTCTTCTTTTATTAAGTATTCCGTTGTAATGTGTATTCTTTATATGCAAATTGTAAGCAAGTTATTACATTATTTCCCCACAATATTTTTTCTGATGAATGGACAGGGTATTTACATATACATAAAATTATGTTTCATGTCATTGACTTTACAAATTCTGAATATATTACATGAAGTATTGAATATATGTGAACTACATATTCAAGAGATTAATCATGCAAATAAAAACGATATTCATATTGCCATAAATAGAAACAATATGAAATTAAAGCGTCTCGAGCTGGAGACAACCTTGTTGACGTACCTCTCATTGCTGAAAGCCTATGCAGGCTAGAGGCAAAACAATATTGATTACATGTACGGGGTATGACCTACTTCATCTACACAGACAAACTTCTCTTTTTAAATCATATTAGTTATCAACTTTTCACTGTCGAATATATTATACGAAAGAGGAAAACGATATGTCGAATGTAAATAATATACGATGAGTGACTGTGGTAACGTTTACATGTAATAAACAATTTCAGATATGTTAATGGGCTTTTGCAGTCGACATCTACTTTCTAAAGTAAAAACCAACGGTAAAAAACGAAAATAAACATGGTTTGATAAAGAATGAAAAGATTATGAAACGCGCGTTAATAAGGCTCTTCGGATATTTAGGGTCAACAATAATGTAAATAATCTTGAGCACTATTTATCGGTTAAAAAGAACTACCATATATTGTGTAGAAAAAAAACGTATACGATATAAGGAAAATGTAGTAAACAAATTGTCGAGCACGGTCCAAAATCAGAAACTGTCTTGGGAGAATGTAAAAAATCGTCACCAAAATTCAGTGAAAGAGCCTAATATTTCCTGTGAAAAATGGTATGAACATTTTAGAGCATTGTTCAATTTAGAAAATAATGAAAATGATGAGCTACATAATATCGATATTGATGCAAATACTAGTGATTTTGATAAATTACAGAACGAACTTTTTAATTCTGTTATTACAGAAGTAGAAATCTTGCAAGCAGTAAAATCATTGAATCCCGTAAAATTAAGTGCGGGTGAATTATTAGCGAATCATCTTATACATAGCATAGAAATTATTCTTCCATATATAAAACTCATATTTAACAGGCTATTCACAGAAGGTGTCTTCCCAGAAAGTTGGGCTTGTTCAATTTGAATACCCTTACATAAAAAAGGCCCTACAAATAATCCCGATAATAATAGGGGAATATCACTAATATATGTTTTGAGCAAAATTTATATAAGCATACTGAACAAAAGGCTTTCGTTTTAACTTGAAGCATATGATAAAATAACTGAGTCGCATGCAGGGTTCCGAAAAGGATATTCGACTATTGACAATGCGTTTGTTTTGTATTCGATAATTAGTAAATATTTATGTCGTAAAAAACGCAAATTATATGTCGCATTTGTAGATTTTACAAAGGCATTCGATTTTGTCAATAGGAGACGGTTACTCTTGACTTTAGTGAATAATAATGTTGGTGGGAATCTATTACTGGCTATAAAAGCCCTATACAAGAATGTTAAAACACAAGTTAGGTCAAATAATACATTAAGTGACGTTATTGAATGTACTATGGGAGTACGACAAGGCTGTAATTTAAGCCCTATTCTGTTCTGTTTGTATATCAATGAATTATATGAATATTTAAAAAGTAAGAACATAAGAGGTATACAACTTACCCCAGATTATGTTGAAATATTTATGTTATTATTTGCTGACGATGTAGCACTGGCTTCGGATACAGTTTCAGGTCTACAACAGCAGCTAAATTATCTTCACGAATTTTGTGTTGTCGCTAAATTAAATGTAAATGTGGATAAGACAAACATTGTTGTATTAAAAAATGGTGGTCGACCTGCTTTGAACAAAAAATGGTATTACAATAATGCACTATTGGAATGTGTGCAAGGATTCAATTATGTAGGTTTTCATTTTTCGTCTAGCCTGTCTATGTTTAAAATGGCAGAAAACATGTCTTGTAAAGCAAAACGTGTCATTATATTTATTATTTCGTCCCTATACGACTATATGCCTATGCCATATCATTGCTACTCTAAGATTGTTGATGCTAAGGTGATGCCTATTTTATTATATGGATCAGAAATATGGGGGCTAAAATCTTTTGAAGTTGTAGTAAGAGTTCACACATATGCATGTAAAAGGTTTATGTCAGCACCAATGTACTCATGTAATAATGCTATTATAGGTGATTGTAGTAGATATCCAATACATATTTATTCATCAATGAGAGTTGTAAAATATTGGTTACGATTACTGGAAACACCATATTCCCGTCATACTAAAAAGTGCTATGAAATGTTGAAATGTTTTGATGACATTGGATACGTAAACTGGGTAACTTCATTACGAAATCACTTGCAATCCATAGGGTTTGGTTATGTGTGGGAACAACAAGCATTTGTTAATAAACCATTTTTTTGGATAAATTATGCACAACGATTGAAAGACATTTTTGTGCAGCAGTGGATAGAAGCATGTAATATTTCGTCAAAACTAAAAACATACAATGGATTTGAAAGTAACTTTGTATTTAAGTCATATTTAAATATTTTAACCGTACATTTCGAAACGCTTATGTATGTTTTCGAATGTCTTCCCATAAGCTCGTGATTGAACAGCGTCGCTATTTGAATATCGACAGGGACTAAAGGTTGTGTCCTTTTTGTAAAAATGATATTGAAAATGAATTTCATTTTCTTCTTTTTTATACAACATACGTAGACCTTCGTTAAATGTATATACCCATCAAGACTATACCCCCGCTACTAGAAATAAATTAAACAAAATCATGAGTTCTCGGGAAGAAAAGTTGATCAGGAGTATTGCTTTGTTCTTGTATCATGCTTTTGAAAGAAGAAATGCGTTACTGAAAAGCAGTTAATTATCAATAGCTGTCTATGCGATGTTATTTGTATTACGTGACTATGTGATGCTATTTGTATTATGTTATTGTATTATGTGACTATGCGATGTTACTCGTATTATGTGACTATGCGATGTTATTTGTATTATGCTTTTGAACGAAGAAATGAATTACTGAATAGCATTTAATTATCAATAGCTGTACCATTACATATGTATGTTTGTCTATGTGTATTGAAATGTGTGACTATGCTATGTTATTTGTACTTGCAAGGGCCGGAGGCCACATAGCAATAAACATTGAATTAAATTGAAATTAGATTGTACATAAGCAATTGTGAAGGAGAATGATATATGTCATGTTTGCTTTACATCGAACGCAGGTGTTCTTCAAACAACAAGGCGCCTTGCGTGTCTTTAAACATCATAGCATCCTAGTTTTCAGTTACAAGGGAATATCCAGTTACAAAACCTCTGTTTAACAGTGTGAAGGATATGACGGTATTTGGTAGGTATTTGTCGACGCGTTATTTCATGGTTATGATCACTTATAGTAGTAGGGCTAGTCCATTTGTATGTAAGATATAGTATTCTATTAAAATCACGTGTTATACGATTTAACATACACATCTGTTTAAACGGCTTGTTACTGAGCATTGTTATCAGAACAAAGGTTGAACGTCATCAAATTTACCAAAACAAACGATTTGATCCCAAGATGTAGTACATTTTAGACAAAAAGCAACAAAGACAGCACAAAAACGTATTTTACAAATATTAAATTCAAGTGCTAATGACGCAATGATTAATACGTAAAACGTTGTACATAATGTTCATCCCCGATAAAACTGCAGAGTCGTAGAGAAAACAGACACCTTTATTGCGTGAATTTAGAATGTTGATTTTAATGTGGTATTACATGTCGCTATGTGGTTTTGGATTTCGCATTCTTATCGCATGTAGATATCATCTGTTTCAATACGACAGACATGTGAGTGATACTTTTATTCAGCCATGAAACCATTTTATGGTGCATGCTTCATTTATAATGGCTATATAACATGCATATATAGTAACATGATGTCACAGTAAAACCGAAGCTTTTTACATATTTAAAACCGTAAACACATTGTACCGATACATTTTTATTTAACCACTTTAGATACCCAGTCTTTTTCATTAAATCTACAAAAATGAAGTTTATTATTATTTTAACAACTCGTGGTTGAATGTGTTAATACGCCCAATGATTTGACGTCATTGAAGATGTATATTTCTTTTATACCTTATGATAAAATATGACATTTCTGCAGTGAAATAACAGCAGTGAAAATAAACAAATAAACAAATGGTTATTTTCACCGATGAAAATAACAAATTTTGCCTGATATTTTTTAGATCATTTGTGTTTTTTTTAAACATTTAGAATCTGAGTTTGTCAACTGCGGAAGAACAAAATCGTCGAAAAATGCGATATTTGAGCATAATAAATGTAAAAATGGAAGAAATAATAGGATAAATAGAATATCATGTGAGTTTTGGATACAGATAAAGTTTATCATGCTCGGCTCGTACCAAACACTAATGACGTCATGTTGTGTATTGAAATGTATTGAAGCACGCCACGGGAGGAAGGGTAACTTTTCAGCGAAAGGGAAACAGCTGTTAATTATTTTCTTGAAAAAGGGGCATAAAAGAAACAGAAAATTTGTTCATGTCAGTGTAAGATCATTTGTTATTTCACTCATGATCATAGAAAAATATTTTTTTCACTCGTGGCTGCGCCACTCGTTAAAATATATTTTCTATGATCGATTGTGAAATAACAAACGATCTTACACTGACAAGAACAAATATCCTCTATATAAAATCAATGAATCGACATAACTGATAGCTCGTTTATTCATAGGATGCTTCGAACTATAAATATCGACCATTTATCGGCATAATGCTCCTGGTAATGTTAGTGTGTAGGTGACTGACAGAAGCTGTAAATTATAGTATCCAAGAGGTAGAACAGTCAGTATTTCTGAACGCACTAACTTTGTCCCTGACTTCAGTTTTGCCCCATTATGTATGTTTTACATTGTACCGACTTGTGAATTACCTATTTTTTTAGCATTTATGTTTTTCTCATTTTGCAATATTGTGACGGTATTTGTTACCTCTTCACACATATATTATAGCTTTAATTATAACAAGTTTACCGCTGAGTGTTAGACTTTAAAATATAAGTTTCCCTAGGCATATGGTTGAACAGTAATGTCATTTGTATTGCGTAATAAAAATGTAAATTTTAATAAATCTCTACACTGAGCAAGTTTTCTAAATTATATAAAAACGTGCTTATTGGAAAACTAATGCAAACTTGCCAGGTCGCCGACCTTCCCAGTGACGTCATCGACTTTGACCAATTAGGTCACAGTGACATCTTATAACGCAAAGGGCACGGTCATTTTATAGATGTGAACGATGTTACTAATGCTATTCGACGCGAATTGACGAGCTCTGCAAACGCGTCAGGTCGCCGACCTTCTCAGTGACGTCATTGACTTCGAGCAATAAAGTCATAGTGGCACCTTAGAACGCAAAGGACAATGCAATGTTATGTATGTTAACGACGGAACCAATACTATTCGACGCGTCTCGATGAGCTTTTTAATCGTCACTACTCTTCTCAGTAACGTGGCCGCCATGTTATTTGTTTTGGTGGCTAACGGGTTTTTTTGGAAAGAGCACATATTAAGGTACATTCATGGAAAATTTGGTGCTTGCTGACAAGTTTGCAAGATTTTGCTGATAAATGGACCTAAATCCCAAAGCTATTATGCCTAGCGTATAGAAAAAAGGCCTTGGCAAACAGCGTAGACCCAGATGAGACGCCGCATGATGCGGCGTCTCATCAGGGTGTGCACTGTTTGTTTAAATGAATTTCTGTAAGAAATATTCTAAATATAGAAATAAATATACTAGACATCCCATAGTTAGGAAATAAATTGATCCAATTTAGAAGGATGGGAGAGTCCACAAGGCATAAATGGGTTAAAGACCACTGACCTCCTGGATGTCGTATTTAAGAACCTCTTTCATGAATGTTGGGATGCTCGTTAACAAGGTGAAGTTGGTCCAGTCGTGGCACACATTGGCAATAAGAAACGCCCACATACACGGCGCCGATAAAATGGACCGCCAGGGTATGGGCCCAGTCTGAAAAGTGAGTGTATGCTTCCACGAGGTTTAATTGTACATGTAAAAGCTTTTCCACTACTGCACGGGCAGGTATGTATATAATTCTGTTATCCAATATGCGTTTGTATTTGCAACACAATTATTACCAAACCGCTGCTTATATGTTTTTTTAACAATACCTGTTTCTCTGCGTTGTACTCTATATTTTCAGTGATGTACTTCGCCTCAGCATTTGTGATACGAGGATGTTTCCCAGGGGTATCTGCAGCTATGTACCACCATGCGATCGACCAAAGCACCCCTAAACCACCTTCATAGAGTACATGCATTAACTTTTATAATGTTTACATATCGCTTTTCAGCCATTTCAACCCACGATGTTTTTGATTCGCCAATAAACGAAGTGGTGACGCCACATTTAATTATGATTATGTTGAATGTTGTGTTATACTGTTCTTTTGTTTTAAATAGGGAATTGGTTAACCATATTGAATTAACTGCGAATAAACATATATCTCCTGATAATGTTTATGGAGTTAGTTTCATTTTCCTCTTTTCTATATTATATTGATTTACACGTTGCTATATGTTTACAAGATTTAATAATGATGTCGTTCTTTACATTCACCAACAATGTCTGACTCTCTTTACTGATGTATTTCCTGGATCGTGTAATCGTGTAAGTGTGTTGTCAATTCAAGATAAAAATATAGCTGCAGTATGTTTAATAAAATTTGACTAATGATACAGAATTATTAGTATAATACGAAGGTCTTACAGTTTGTTCAAACATCGTCTGTTAGTTATTTCGATGGTTACAAATACAACAAAGAGGCAAATTAACAGATTTAAATAACCATGGCTTTAAAAAAATATATAGGTCTTGGCGAAAACAATTATGTCAATATATTGAAAGCTTCTTTGCTTTTGAGCTAAATATTCAAAATGTAAAAACAATTCAAATAGGGTCTGAACCATCTATCTAAGAGTCCAGAAAATATACATAAAAAACATAACAGCAACCAACCAGTAATGTAGAAAATTGAGGCCCAGCCGTTATCGAACCCGTAGGCACAAAGTAGCCCCGATGTTGCAAATGTAAGCACATCGCCTGCTGCGGTTCCTGAAAACATAGGTTACTCTCCACTTGCAATCACATACTGACAATTGTGTGAAGTTAAAATTATCGTAACCACAAAAGCACATAATTTATTTCATATATATTACTATTGGTAAAATTGTAACAATAACATTACTTGTGTATTTATCGTATAGATTATTTAAACTTCGTTTCATTTTCAACAGTTCAGTATGCATGCACACAAAAGTCGTCATAAAATGCAATTGATTTCAATCGAATATTGTACATATATCAACGACGACTCCGTTTCAGCAAAACGGCTAAAAAATCAATATCCCATATATATCAACTACATTTGTACATTGTATTGTCAAAGATTTAATCTCTACCTGCGTAACACATCATTGTTAGTTTGGCTCTCTCGAGAGGCGGTGCCCATCTACCCCACATTGAGTGCATAGCGGGCATTGTCATGGCCTAAAACACTCATATCCAAATGGTATATAAATGTACACTAGAAAAAGGAGAAGATGCCAGCAATGTCATAGCCTAAAAAGCACATCACAAAGAGATATTAATGTTCAATGGAAAAAGAAAAGAGTGTGTGTGTATAGCGAGAACTATCTTAGTCACATAAAACCGATATCCAGTCCTGTTGTTTTCATAAACAATACCTTAAGAATTGTCACCGTTCACATAAATCAATGTTAAAACGCTAATAAAGCAACAGGGTAACCTACCGTTAACAACCCAATCAGCACACGTAGCACATACAACAAGACTACGGTTGTACGGGCCGCGACTGGTATAAACATAGTCAAGACGGACGACAGAATAATGACGGTAAGTAAAACACGTTTCCCGCCATACCTGAAAGTAAGACTCATAATTCATTAATCAGTATAAATCGTGCGCACTAACTCGTATTGAAGTCTCTGGATTATTCGTTTGCGAGTCCCAAAATTCGAATAATCAGGTATTTCGATTATAATAGGTATTGGGTAATGCGAACGTATGTCAACGTTCAACAGACGAAGTTTAATAAATCCTTGTTACTCACTGTGCTTGAATACATGTATTGTTAAGCTAAAACATGAGCATAACACACAAAGAAAAAGTGTTTGTTTCTGTTGATATATTATTTGTCTCAGTATATGATACACTTATCAAGCTTTCGTGCGGTGATTTTCTTCGTTCCCACCATAGCTCGTATAAAAATATGCCGCCAAAACACACTCTGTGAAAATGGTTGATTCGAATATAAGTGTTAGTTTACATGATTTTGAATCCTTTACATTTTCTAAGACATTTGTTTACGTAAATTTATACATAAAATAATAATGCTTGCAGAAAAGTGCACTGGCTTTTAATAAATCATTATAAGTTCAAACCGAAATTCTCGCAAGGTCTGGAAGAACATAAACCTTGAGAGGAAGTTTCTATTTATAAAACGAATGGGCTTCATATACCTGTCGGCAATTATGCCCCCGGGGATCTGTGTCACTATATATCCGTAAAAGAAGGAGGCTAGCAACGTAGATTTCGTTGTGGAGTCCCAGTCAAATTCGGCTCTCTACAAATCATGAACAGCTTTTTATAGCATTTAACAATTGCCTGTGGTAAAGAAAATTAAAATGTTGTAATTTCAACACAGGTCTTATTATTTGACTTATAATTGCAAATTAGTCAGCAATATAAATATAAATTTTCTAAAGTAAGTCGATTATTACTTAATTCCACCTTAAGAATTTTCAGAATCATTCTAATTTAAATGAAGAAGTGGTTGTTCGTGTTTTTGTAATTTCGTTTTAGTTCAACACTTATCAGTAAACATGAAGTAAACATGAAGTCAACGACTGCCATAATAAACTTTATATTATGTTAAAAAGTTATCCTTAGATATTTTACATCATTCGAGTGTGACGCCTCATCGTTTTCCGCCTTGCAAACACCTTCGTCATTTGGAGAGGAAACGGTTGTATTCCATGTGTCATTTTTTCCGAAAAAATCATCGACAGGAGTCTTGATCATGCATACGATTCCAAAACTGAGATTAACCTTCAGTGCGTACAAGACGCCATATCCGAGAAATCCCATGTATGCCAAGAGCCACCTTTGGGAGCAGCAGCCTGGGACTATAAATGAAAATAAATGATACATAAAATGATACATAAATGTATATAATTATGTATATATGAACTAATGTTGTCTCGAGTTTTATTGAAGACAACCGAAAATATAACAATATAAAACAATATATTTTCGGGGGTCTACACAAAAACTTGAAACTCGAGACAGCGTTTAGTTCATTCGATACCACTCCACTAGATTATTATAAGTATAATAGATGTGTTTTAAAATGCATTTATTGATGTAGTGACAAAATGAAAATGAAGTATTGTTCGAAATTTTAATATTTTCTGGCTATTTTGACCCGACGAGTATGTAAAATTGTATGTTAAATTTGCATTCAACTATAAAAGCCATGTTTTAAAGTGACTTATGACATTCCTTGCATTTGTTTTCGATAAGAAAGCCAACTGTGTATTTAATTATGGCGGCCACTCGTTAGAAAATACACATGCATATGCTGTTTGTACACTCGAAAAGCTATGTATGTAAAAACGACTTTCACTCATTTAAGAAAAAGACCATTTTCACATTGCGATATCGACTTTTGAAGGAGTTGCCTCTCCTTATAAAATGAACCGATAACGAGGATGACGATGTTGAAGCTTTAATTGCCTAAATAGACATTAAAATGGTTCAGTGGATCAAAGATTCCATTAGATAACAAAATAGTGTTTAATTTGTGGTTTTACATTTCACAGTTGAAGTAACATGTAAGTGTCGTTTGATGTTGTTCCCATTCTAATTTTATAATACAGAATATACTTACCGATCACAAAAAAAACCTTTAAAATAATATTTACAGTAGTCAATGCTTTATGTTTAGTACACGTGTGTTCCAGAGTATCGAATACAAATAATACTATCTTCTACAGCCATTATTAAATTATGTTTTGAATTGTTTTATAAAATATATTTGTACATACAATGTGTTCCTAGATGTAATGTGTTGTAAAGTTTGTAACATGAAAGCAACAATGATGACAAATTCTGATAAAATGTTGTAATGTTCCAATATAAATAGTTTTTGGATATCGACGATGTTGTGTTTTAATTTATCTTGAACATTTGATGTTTGCTAAAAGTTGGACACTTTCAATAACTTGTAAAGAGAACAACCGTGATCATATATAATACGTCAAACAAATTAATATGTACACAATTAACATTCATAATATGTGTTACCTGAGACTATTGAAAGGCATGCAACTAATTTTACATTGATATAAATAAAGATTACGAGCAAGCAACAAATCGAAGAATTAACACATAAGTTTGATTTTGGTGGAACTTATCCCCCTACCCCCCCAAAAAAGGAGAACTTTTTATTGTCTTTCTACGTAGTTTAGCGTCTTCATGTAACCATCAGAGATCTATTCATCAATATCAATATTTAATAGATCCTAGTGCAAACACCTGTACACGTAATAACCGTATTTTCTCCCCAACGGAAATATGATATATATGTTGTTTTAAATAAAGTTTTATTTACTTTAAGCTATACTTAAATGATGATTTACTAGTAACCAAATTTAATATATTAAGTATGATTATGTCGTTATAGTGACCACTGGATTACTGCATTTCTTAATATAAGACCATGTTTCTGACGTGAAATTCACATGCCATCATATAATTAGGACCCAATCGATAAACACGTGTTCCTATAATATTATGATCTATTAGTTTATTATACAAGGTTTTTGAAGCAGTAAACCGACTGCAGTCTCACTAAAAGAACACTAGTCAAAACTGTACGGTTTCTTATTCTTCTTTACTATGAATTTGTTTGATATGTATAAGTTAATTTTGTTTGTCAATAAATTAACATAATTATTATTTTTTATAACTTGCGTAAAATTACCGCGTTATAAAAGCGCACAGTAGAAACCACTTTAGACATACATATCGCTAGCCTTATTTTGGATTCCTCGATAAATTATCGCTTAAATTCGGAATGTTAAACTCTGTCAGCATCGTTGTGTCGCCAAAAATGTGGAAGTACTTTAAGCAAACCATATTCTATATTTGATGTACGAAAGAATTAAAACGCAGATACAATAATTACTGGGAACGAAAGCATTTGGAATGTATAACAGATAAACTGTAGTTTGTTTTTAAGAAGCTAGTAGGTACTTTATGTGCACGCCATTAAGCTCTAAATCTGGTTACTTAAAATTATTAATACATTCGTTTCAAGATACCGCATCAATTTACATACCATCACTGAACTAATGTTTTGTTACTATTCATCTAATGGCTTATTCGTACCAATGGATAAAAAGTAAAAGAGAAGGTCACTCTGGATTTATGTGTCCAAAACAGCAGCGCCACTCGTTTACCTTTTTATCAAAGCAAAAAATATAAACGAGAACACACACTTCATTCCAAATTTCAAAATGGACTTTCGTTTAATTCAAATAGAAACGAAATATGTATAGAGACTAAAGAATCGTGTTTTTTTTTTTTTAATAATTACAACTTCGAAAAACGACATAAAGAAAGCTATTTGTTTTTCTGTAATTTGTTTTTATTTTTGTTATTGAAAATCAGAATACGAACTAATATGTGTTGACGTTCGTGTTTAGTTTTGTCGAATGCAAAACGAAACACGAAAAGACAATATACACACGGAACGGTATTATCGTATTGTTGTAGTCAACAACAACAACAACAACAACATTTATTAGCTCTTAAGCATAAAATTGCTTTTTAGTCAAATGTATAATATACACGTGTAAAGACATGGATGATAATAATTATGAGAATAAGGGAATAATTATGAAAAAAATGCAATAGAAGAAGTTTACAAATATTTTACTGATTTATAACATAAGATATGTTCCTTTAACATCGATAATGACAGTTGGTTATAAACTAATGTGACAAAGAATACACTATTTTGCCAAAATATTTTCACTTTAACATTGAAACGTATCAGTACTCATCAAATTCTGAGAACAAATAGTATACTTAGATTAATTAATTTGTTTCTAAACTGTTCCGTAAACAATTCGCATTATATATGTTTATTGAAAGATTTGTATAATGGACTTATTAATAAGAAATGGTATTCACTTTCTACGACATTTAGATTACAAAATTTACATTTTCTGTTGTCTCGAGCAATATTGTGGTATCGACCTCGCTCTATTTCTAATCTGTGTGATGATAGGCGGAATTGAGTTAGTGCTATTTTTTGTTGTTGTAATGATAACCATGTATGGTTCGGTATTAAACGTGTTCTTCGTGCGGCAGTATGTGTTTAGTCTTGACGAATTATCGATTTCACTGTACCAGTGTTGTTTATAGTGATCAAATAATCGTTGTTTAATTAAATTGTAAGTGTATGTTTGTTCAGATTTTTCTGTCAGGGTTTCTTGTTCATTCCATACATAAGTTAAACCTAGCTGCTCGAGTATTGATTTGATTTGATAAGCCAAATTTCTATTGTTGTATGTTATGTTTTCTTCTGCGTCATTGAACAAGAATGAGTATGTTATTTTTATGAGATTATCATTTGTACATGATATTAATTTAAACCAATATTTAAATATGTGCAATTTACGTATCACTGATAAGGGGTATCGTCCTAATTCTCCATATAGTGCTGATAGATTTGTTAATTGTTGACACATAGGATTTTTCTTAAAAATTGTGTATGAATAATTTCTAATTCTTTTCCTGAATCATGTCCCCAGATTTCCGCAGAGTAATGAAGAACGGGGGTTACTAATTTATCAAAAAGATTTATTTTTTCTTTGGTAGGGAGTTCATATTGGTTTACAGCAGAAAAAAGTCGATGAAGTGCTCTGTTACCGTGTTCTGATATTGATTTTCTTGTTTTATACCAGTTTCCGTTTTTAAATAAAGTTACCCCCAAATATTTGAATGATGCGACTATTTCCAACGGTTCACCATATAAAGTGAAGTTGAAACTTGTTTGTCGGTTCCTTTTTTTCAAAAATAACAACTTTTGTTTTACTAATGTTGAGTTTTAATTTGTATTTATTACAATAGTTTTCAATGTCATTTAACATTAGTTGGGGT
Organism: Dreissena rostriformis; assembly: GCA_007657795.1. Classification (NCBI taxonomy): domain Eukaryota; kingdom Metazoa; phylum Mollusca; class Bivalvia; order Myida; family Dreissenidae; genus Dreissena; species Dreissena rostriformis. The sequence continues at coordinate 319,794 of VMBQ01000032.1, read as the reverse complement.
GATGTGGGTGAAGTTGAAAATAGGACTTTGTCATCGGCATACGATTTTAAGAAGAATTTTATATCGTCGATCGATATGATTCCTTCAATATTAGAATTAATATTTTCAATAATGTCATTAACGAACATCATGAATAGGATGCTTGAGCAAGGGTCTCCTTGTTTTACACCAGAGTATGAATTGATATATTCGGATATTTCATTGTTTAACCGGACGGCTGATTTCACTGATGAATACATCGCTTTGAGTGCGGAAACCATTTTAGAGCTTATTTGTTCGAAGATTAACTTTTGCCATAGTAGTGAACAATTTATACTGTCATAACATTAAGCATAACCAATGAAAATGCAATATAATTTTTGACCAGAGTTTAAAACTTTGTTGATTATACTGTTCAGTATAAAGATACAGTCGACTGTGCTCTTTCCCTTTTGGTAACCAAATTGACAGTCAGATATAATTTTGTTTTCATCACACCATTTAGTCATTCTGTTTAAAAGTACCTGAGAATATATCTTTGATAAAATATTATTTAATGTTATTCCGCGGTAATTTTTGGCATCGCTCGGATCTCCGCTTTTAAATATTGGTGTGATGTAACCCACTCCCCAGCTTTCAGGATATTGTGCAGTATCAAATATTGTATTGAATATGGTTGTGAGGTACGGTTTAATAGAATTGTATGCTGTTTTAATTATTTCAGCTGAAATATCATCAGGTCCACTAGATTTGCCATTGTTTTGTTTGAAAACTGCTTGATATATTTCCGACTCTGTAATTGGTGAATCGAGTTGTTCAATTACGGTTTGTGGTGTATTTAAATTATGTTCGTTTATTTCATTATCTATACTATCACTTGGATCGTTTCCGATTAAGTCATTAAAATGATTGAACATTTCGTTAATTTGCGGTTGATTTGTATTTTTATTATTAGGTTTATAGCATTTTTTGAGTGTTTTCCAAAACGTTCTTGGTTGTGTTTTTGCAATGTTACATAACCTCGTGCTTTCATTCATTTTATATCTATATTTTGCTTTTCTTCGAATAACATTATAATTTGTTCTGTAATGTACAAATTGTTGTCTATTTGGGTTGGACTTATTCTTATTAAAGTTGTTTTTTGCGTTACGGAAATTGCATTTTGCAGTTCTACAAGTATTATCNTCTAGACAGTGGCAAAACTAACCATTCATAAAGAGTATATAGAAAGTTGTCCCGAGGCTGGTTTTAGATCTTTACAGCGAACTGCTTTCTGTGAAATTTGGAAAAGCTGTCAGTGGCACATTAGAATAGCTTCGCCTAGAGTTGAGTTATGTGCAACATGTGGTGAAGGCCATAGAAAGAACATTATGAACGCAATAGAAGAGAGTGAAAAGTAAGAGGCTGCCGAACACTTCAAACAACATGTGATAAATGCCCAAAAAGAAAGAGAACTTTATAATGACTGTGTAAAGCGTGCCAAGGAAACATACATATTTAATTCTGATAATTTTTAGAACAAACCACTATACTTTTACTTTTAGTCAAAATGTATCCATTCCATTATTATATATATCATAACTTGACAGATCCTTTAAATAATGCCTTGTAACAATGTTAATTAGTTTTTTTAATAATACGAGCGTATGGTTTTCATTACTTTTTACTTAACGAGTGACCTACAAAATCAAAATACGCCAATGGCTTCTTACCTCACAGATCAACCGCGTACACGACTGACATTAGTAGTTTAAAAATATGCTGTTTATATTTGACTGTTAATTTTTACATTCTTATTGGGTCTAATCATTTTTTTTAATAATGCATAGAAAATGTTGACCTCACTTGCATTTAAACTGGGGACATTTTTAGAGCATGTTTTTACGCATAACAACTGAGTCATCCAGGGTTTAATAACGTATTAGAGAATAAGTCCCTTAAAAAGTGCATTTCTTACTAGAGCTTTGTCGTGTTGTTGACGAATAATACGAATACTGATCAAAGTAATTCATTTTTATATCGATGTCTCAACTAAAAAAATACCAAGACGTGGCATTTTGTATTTTAATGTATTTCTTTTCCACGATTTTGTAACTCAAACTGCGTTATTTTGGTTTATTTATTATGTCGTTAGCACGCATTAGTTATCTCGTTACAACGCATTATTAAATTAAACATGTATAAAGTTATAATTTAAAACAACCTAATCAGTCGTTACTATGTGTTAGTTATCTCGTCCACAAAGCTTAATTAGTCGATACCGCGCTCGGTTATCTTGTCATCACGACTAAATAAATCGTTAGCACGAGTAAGATATCTAATATCACGACCTAATACAAATAAAGTGTTTGTTTATTTTAGTGCCAGTTGAGGGCCAGTTTATTAGACCACTTTACTGGTGAACATCTTTCCTCCTCCTTCATACCGGGCTCTTTGCAGGAAGGCAACCGGGATCCCTCAATTTAACTAACTTCTGGGTAGGCAGTACGAGTCCATCGTAGTCTCCATCCTAATGTGCCGCTGCGATACCTGGACGCTTCGCGCGGACAAAGAACGCAGGATATAGGCCTTTGAACATAAGTGTCTCCGAAGACTGCTCAGCATGGAGCACAAAACAAACGAGAACGTCTGGAATATTACTCGAACACTTGTTGGCCCAAGCCCCTCCTGACGACCGTCAAACGACGAAAGCTGGCTTTGTTCAAACACGTCACCACACACGACTCTCCGTGCAAGACTGTGCTCCAGGGCACGCTTGAAGGAGTCACCGTCGAGGCCGTCAGAAGATAAGCTGGATGGACATTTTTTTCAAACTGAATGTGAAACATTTGATTATAAGTGAGATTGAGTTGCGCACAAAAAAAACATTATATTTTCCGTACAAACATTGCAAGGTCAAACAAGGGTGTAAAAATGACTGTTGTGTTCAATACAGTGTTGTGTTTAGATGGTTTTTATTATAATAAATATGATCATATAAAACAAAACAGGCTCACAAAGCTACTGTGTGCATAAGATATATGACATACTTTGATAATTTATGCGTCATGTTACAAAACTAGTTTTTTGAAATAGTTTTACCCTCATAAAAATCATTAAAAATAATGCTCATCAACTAGCATGCTTTGTGTGCGCGTCTTGGTAGTCCTACGGTAAAAAAAATATGATATTGCACGTTTAGAGGTCAACACCAAAAACATTTTACATTGTTTAAACGTTTAAAAAATGCACACAAATAAGACTATGTATTCCATAGAATTGTCACTAAAACAAAAGTAATTATACGCTTGCAGTATATGAACATTTATCGTTAAAAAAGCACGACCAAACAGTTTCAATGTTTTTGACGTTATTAAGCATTTGATATTGATATGTGTTTAGGTTGATTTCGCAAACTGGCAAATTGTGGTTTGATATACAACATATAATTATGGATTACGAACTATTTTGCCAATAATTGCTAGCAAAAAAATTCTTGAGGAGTGCATTGTCTTGAAGGGTGCGGTGATTTTCAAATATAATTCAGTTAACCTCAGGGCTCCATTGTAGGTCCGTTACTTTTTAATGTATCGTTAATAAAATAGTATTGCTATTATATGATATGTATTATGTATAATAATACTATGTTTGTTTGAAAACATATCAGTAACTCTATGAACATTCATGTGAATGTTCTACAAAATTATATAACAATCGATAAATATTCATATCATTTCTGACTTTAAGTTGCTTGTTCATGAAATGTGTGTCTCTTAAAAAACAAGTAAAACTTATTAAAATTTGTATTTCCTACAAACTGTATTGGTAAATGTAAACAGAAAACAAACATTTTAAGAAATAATAAAAATTAATTTCTATAAAAATTCATTTCATTTATTTGAAGTAGCGAATACATGTCTTCGGTAAAAGAAAGGTTGAAATCTCGTATCGATTATAAGATACTAGCAGACGATAATAATCCATGAGGAAATCGAGTTTAATAGTGACTTTCTGACGTCACTCATAGGTATATAAACCAGAGCCCCATACCTTCTCGTTCTTTTCGAAATAGCTTTCGCTGAAACAACTTGTGTATACATGATGTGCGTGTTCATTCATATATCTACAATGTCGGGTAGAGGTCAAGGCGTGCGGCGACGGACAGGAAAGGCCATAGCGGGACGTGAACAAACAGGGGGACGGGGGATGCGAGCGGCGGTCAATCCGGCACCGGCGGTGGAACCAATGGCCAGACGACGTAGAAGGGCTGCGGCGGAAACGGCGCCNAAGATGTGGCATTTTGTATTTTAATGTATTTCTTTTCCACGATTTTGTAACTCAAACTGCGTTATTTTGGTTTATTTATTATGTCGTTAGCACGCATTAGTTATCTCGTTACAACGCATTAAAAAATTAAACATGTATAAAGTTATAATTTAAAACAACCTAATCAGTCGTTACTATGTGTTAGTTATCTCGTCCACAAAGCTTAATTAGTCGATACCGCGCTCGGTTATCTTGTCATCACGTCTAAATAAATCGTTAGCACGAGTAAGATATCTAATATCTCGACCTAATACAAAAAAAGTGTTTGTTTTCTTATAGTGCCAGTTGAGGGCCAGTTTATTAGACCACTTTACTGGTGAACATCTTTCCTCCTCCTTTATATCGGGCTCTTTGCAGGAAGGCAACCGGGATCCCTCAATTTAACTAACTTCTGGGTAGGCAGTACAAGCCCATCGTAGTCTCCATCCTAATGTGCCGCTGCGATACCTGGACGCTTCGCGCGGACAAAGAACGCAGGATATAGGCCTTTGAACATAAGTGTCTCCGAAGACTGCTCAGCATGGAGCACAAAACAAACGAGAACGTCTGGAATATTACTCGAACACTTGTTGGCCCAAGCCCCTCCTGACGACCGTCAAACGACGAAAGCTGGCTTTGTTCAAACACGTCACCACACACGACTCTCCGTGCAAGACTGTGCTCCAGGGCACGCTTGAAGGAGTCACCGTCGAGGCCGTCAGAAGATAAGCTGGATGGACATTTTTTTCAAACTGAATGTGAAACATTTGATTATAAGTGAGATTGAGTTGCGCACAAAAAAAACATTATATTTTCCGTACAAACATTGCAAGGTCAAACAAGGGTGTAAAAATGACTGTTGTGTTCAATACAGTGTTGTGTTTAGATGGTTTTTATCATAATAAATATGATCATATAAAACAAAACAGGCTCACAAAGCTACTGTGTGCATAAGATATATGACATACTTTGATAATTTATGCGTCATGTTACAAAACTAGTTTTTTGAAATAGTTTTACCCTCATAAAAATCATTAAAAATAATGCTCATCAACTAGCATGCTTTGTGTGCGTGTCTTGGTAGTCCTACGATAAAAAATGATATTGCACGTTTAGAGGTCAACACCAAAAACATTTTACATTGTTTAAACGTTTAAAGGGACTGTAAACCACGAATTACGAAAAAAGAAAAGTTCTAAAATACCGTATTTCTTTACAATTATTAGTTTATATCGATTACAATATCACAACTGGTATATAAAATTACTTGAAAAAAGTTTTTTTTATTTTTTTATTTTTACTTTATTTAAGTATTTATTTATTTTTACTGGGTATGCATACCCAGTAAAAATAAATAAATACAAAAATACATGATTCATCGTCACGTGGTAAACACAGGAAAGCAAACTGTGCATGCGTAGTGAATTGTATATATTTTATATATAAAATGATCAATATACTTGAGTTATTTATAGTGTGTATATCGTTATGTCACCTATTTTCGCGATTGAAGATCGCGAAATTTTATTACCGAATATACTGAAAATATGATTTTTTTTTCAAGTTATGTAATATACCAGTCGTGATATTTTAATCAATATAAATTAATAATTGTAAAAAAGTACGGTATTTTAAAACTTTTCTTTTTTCGTCATTCGTGGTTTACAGTCCCTCTAAGAAATGCACACAAATAAGACTATGTATTCCATAGAATTGTCACTAAAACAAAAGTAATTATACGCTTGCAGTATATGAACATTTATCGTTAAAAAAGCACGACCAAACAGTTTCAATGTTTTTGACGTTATTAAGCATTTGATATTGATATGTGTTTAGGTTGATTTCGCAAACTGGCAAATTGTGGTTTGATATACAACATATAATTATGGATTACGAACTATTTTGCCAATAATTGCTAGCAAAAAAATTCTTGAGGAGTGCATTGTCTTGAAGGGTGCGGTGATTTTCAAATATAATTCAGTTAACCTCAGGGCTCCATTGTAGGTCCGTTACTTTTTAATGTATCGTTAATAAAATAGTATTGCTATTATATGATATGTATTATGTATAATAATACTATGTTTGTTTGAAAACATATCAGTAACTCTATGAACATTTATGAAGATGTTCTACACAATTATATAACAATCGATAAATATTCATATCATTTCTGACTTTAAGTTGCTTGTTCATGAAATGTGTGTCTCTTAAAAAACAAGTAAAACTTATTAAAATTTGTATTTCCTACAAACTGTATTGGTAAATGTAAACAGCAAACAAACATTTTAAGAAATAATATTATACACCTGAAGATAACATAGTACACCACAATTAACAGAAATACAGCCAAATGACAATTAAAACGTATACAGTTTTAATATTGATATTATTTTACACAATATCTGTTATTTAAGGCACTTCCCTGTTTGGGATGTCGTTTAACAATTATGTCATCGTCATGTCTTGGCAATATTGATATTGCGCCTTTGTTTAATAAAACTGTAAAGCTTCAAAAGAAACTTGCTCGAAAGCCAGTGCTCTTGCACAAAAAGACTTTAAACCTTACATTATTCATACGGGGCATTTACCTTATACACATTTACTTTGCCGGATGAATGTAGATCAATGAATTATCGTGTACATGAAAGATGGAACTTAGTCTGGTTACATACGTGATTAGTCACTGTGACTGAATAATTTATTTGCAGAAACGATCATTTCTTATATTGTTTTGTGTCCTTATATAAACTGTTAAATGACTTTGTTTTTTGTTTGTTAATGGCTCCTTGTTTACATTCGTTATGTGACGTTATGCTGAGCATTCCCTTTAACCAATGGGCATGCACACAGAGCACACGTGGGAACCTTTTTATTGTCCAACATTTCTTTATAACACATGAAAGCGATAACACATAACAGCTCTGGATGATTATTAAGTATTCCCCAATTAAATGTAGTTTTCATATCCGCTCTTGTAAATATTCCACGAATACCCATTGAAATAATATGCCATTTTCTTTTTTGCTACAAAAATTATTTGTTTATTTTACCTATATATGGTAATGCATTTGCACAAGAAAAACTAGTAAAACTGTTTATTATGAAATTCAATATAAATGAAAAAAACAAACAAGGATTAATGTATATATTATCTAGTAAATTTTACTATGAACATTCCGTCTTCAGTTATTGGTCGTACATTTAACAATTATGGAGTAATTAAGTGACGCAAACGAAGTTTTGGTGGGGGTGTACTGAAAGCACCAGTTTGTCGGCTGGACTGTCAAGCTGCAAATGTTAATATTTTTTTCTCTGATGGTAGTTTCTTGATCGATTTATTTTTAAGCTTCTTTTTTTTTTTAATAATATACGCGTTTATAGATCACGCGGCCTGTTTTATCATTGCTAGTAAAATTTTCATTTGGAAATATTATCGCCTCAGTTTATACGGTTATTCTTTTTAGGTACTAAAATCATTTTCATTTGCATTTTAGTATATTACTGTCACATAAACAATCAAGTAGGTAATTTGGAGCTTTTACACCCAATATTGCTGCTTCTTCCTGTAGGTGCGCGATGATGATTTGAAATATTAACTATATGATGCTATATTCTTAAATCTTTTTGTAAAAAGAAGGGATGTAGTTGATGCGTGTTAGTAATTTCATTTTATCGTGCCTCAAAAAGTTGTAACTCTGTTGCTCTGGTCTCTTTCCTACCATTGCGTAATTAAATATTAATTAATTGAATGCGGTTTTATTCCCTTTTATTACTGTTTAATTTGAGTTGCAATGCTATGAGGTTAGATTTTATTTACACTTATATGTATCACGAATATTGCTGGGCCAAGTGTGAGGTTGAGCGCTCTATAACCGGTTAAAACCCCCAGTGCTTAGCATTGACCGTTCCAAGGCGGTGACCCCAGCTTTATTTTACTATGTGTATATGTTATTGCCGTACTGTACCGTTTTTGCAATTGGTTTATTGCCATAAATAAAGGACCACGAAGGTGAGTATGATAGAAATGCAATACTGCTGCAGCTTCTGGAGTTTCACTTCTTTATATTGTATCGCGAGACAGTCTCTCAGCGTTCTATATATAAACAGGAAACGTTTAAGATGTGTTTTCTATACTACCGGTATGTAAACGTGCAGGACAAGAAAACTACGTACCTCGCAAAAACATACACACCACCCCCTACATACCTCGCAAGCATATACACACCACCACCTACATACCTCGCAAGCACATACAAACCACCCCCTACATACCTCGCAAACACTTGCACACGACCCCTGTGTATTGTGTCGCCATACTTGTGCAGAGTTATGTATCCTTGAACTTAGGCAAAGTTTGGATACCTATATTATTTAACAAGTATACGTTGTTGTGGTGGAATCGTCTCTTAGTTTTCTGTTTTTTTTCAACGTGAAACTGTATAGGTATATTGTTTTTATGTTTTCTATGAAGTAGTACAAGACGTTATTTTCTTGTATGTTGCGAGATTATTTGCATAGTTATGTGCCTATGAACACATGTTTGATACTTATATCATTTAGCATGTGTCACGAACAGTTTTCTTTATATCAAAGTGACACTTTATTTTATACTTTGTAGAAGTGCAAAAGGTTATTAGTGTTTATGTCACACTTTTTGGTGCGCCGTTATTTGCCCTTGAATTAAGGCAACTTATACAATAGACCAACGCGAAGCTATTTTTATGTATGATCAATGTGAAGTAGCAAACAACAAAATGTTGAGATTAATTTTACTTTTACTTAACTGATGCACATGCTGGAAATAAGCCATTTCGATGTACGCAGGGTGCAGGATCACGTGACTTTGTGTGGTTCAAACATAAACGTTAATGGATGTTAACCTAACGGTAAGTGGTGTTTTGTTTCAAATAACTTTTTAAATTGTTTTTCTTACGAATGTCAACTAGTTCATAAAAGACAGTTTTGGATGCTGCTTATGACAATGTGAAATACATCATCATTTATTTATTTAATAAGCATGTGTTCACGTACACGTTTATGCTGCACGCAATGTAAAATTTTGATTTCAGACATATTCATGAATCTATTCTTAAATGTTAAGATATCGGCAAAAACTGCAAGAATAACTGTCTTTTATGGACTAAAGATTTTTGCAAATGTAGTTCAATAACTTAACATATTTGCAAAAAATAAGTTCTAATTGGTGTGTTTACATTCTGTCCAGTCCGTGTGTAAAATCATGTGAACCCCGTTGACCCTGCACCATGGGTGTATGTGTCACCTTCAATGACTGTAATGGTAACACTCTCGAATCTACGTCATTACATCCTAGAAGATAATGATATCCAAAGAAGAAACACTCGCATAAAATTACTTGTAGTTTCATTTCAATAAAATGCGTATTAACAATCTCAGATTGATATGATGTTAAAAAGTAAAAAAGCTCAACGATGTTTCTATCTTTATAGCTCGTTTGTTATTTCAAATTAATGTCTATATTGCTAGCGGTTGTGGTTTCAGATCAATATGAAATATGAGGAAATTTTCATGCATAAATTGTTGTTTTAAATGAAGCTTACCTTAGTGTACTTGTTCGTGCCTTATGGCATTAAATACGATGTAAGTCTTATGGTAAACAGATTCCAGCTTAAATGGATATTGTTTTATTTGTTTGCGTAGTACCGTATGATATTTTTGTATAAAAATGTAAACCCAAATCAAATTGCAATAAGGGAAAGTATCCTTTTCTGTTACATTATTCATTTCCGAGAATTGTTGTTCTGCAAATTGTAAACGGACTTGTTTACAGATATGTATGAAACCATTTAATATATCAATATTTACTTAAATACAGGTGACGCAAATCAAAAAATCCTGTGTAACTGAGTATTAAAACATATATTTTGTTGCAGTATAATACAAAAAAACAAACAAACGATTAAACATGCATTAGTAATTCAAATTTTTAACTCTACAATGCAGGCTCTAAGGCGCTCTGGACGTTTTGACCGCGTTCTGTACCTTCCTTTCAGAGACCTGAACACAGATGACAGATATGTAGTGATAAGTAGCTTTGCACTAATTATTTGTGTTTTGTAACCTCGCATATGGATTAGCTCGAACTTCATCCCTGGAGTGAGTGTGTTCTGTGTAGTCAAGCTGCAGTCATCGAAGTGGTCAGACGTTCAAACTAACGAAGAGGATTGTTTCTCATATCTCATGGTAAGGGTCCTTTGCATTGATGAATTAGGTTAGGTAAATAGTTTAGATATGTGCGCTCCGTCTGCGCTAGTTGTCCACAGCAGACCTCGTCACCCGAACGCGCTAACGGACAACACGGATGGATTTTCGGGAACAAAGGTAACAACTATTTGGGTCGACGTGAACAGTTTCTTTTGTGCAACTAGTTTATTGATAGAGCTTTGATTTTGTTAATTTAATTTTTCATTTAATAAATGGTATGTAATAGAAAAGTGTTGAAATATACAACACATCATATTAATTTATCGATTTGCACTCGCGTAAGAGCCCATAAAATAAATTATTAATTGTCACCTGTTCAGGAGATGATATGAAGTAAACAACACATGTTTGCAGCATTTGAACATTAAAAGGAATACTTAAACACTTAGTGATATAAGGTTCTTGTCCATTAAACAAGTATTTCCGCCATGGGGCAAGGAAGATTTCCTTATGTGTCTTAATTATAACCATTTTACCCGCTCATCGTAAACTTTGCTTAGAACTATAATTGTGTCATGATTTTTGCGCTGATATCAAAGATGACTGTGGTTTCTTTTTTAAAAAAATGGCAGCCATGTGCTGGGGTTATTTTCCTTATGGAACATACCTTCTTAGAGCAGTTTAGTTGCGTGTGGTTTCAGTTGAGCGCCTAAGGGCCTTTTTCTCTCTTTTCTTCAGAAATTATATTGAGAATCATTTTATAATATTAATTATAAAACAGGTCATTTATTCAGGGAATATATCGTCTGCAACATGATATTTTAAGAACAGCTGCGTCGGAAATATATCGAAGAACATGATTTTCAATTTTAATAAGTTTTCATTGATTTTGTCTTAAGGGGTGTTGCGGCAGTTTATTTAACCGAGGATATAACACCGATGCTATTATTACAACCCAATAGTTTTGTTATCAGAATCATCACAAATTAATGACCGAGTAGGTTCATAATAGGTACTCAGTGGTTCGATCCCAGGTGCGGTTAACTTTTTTTAATTCTTTTTTTCTTTCTTTTATTTCATTCTTGTTTTTTTCCTTGAGCTCTTTAGTCCTGTTGTTTACATTAATAAATTTAAAGCATTTAATCAGAAACTTTAAAATATGCCGAAATCTGTCAACAAGTCCCTGTTATTGATGATTAAGGTCGAGTTTGATACTGTATGGTCTTATGTTTGTGATTAAATATTGTATAAGTGTTTTTTTTTTAAGTAAGCCGTTGTGATCCCAATTAAGATTGTAAACCATATATTTTTGTTTTGCATATCTGTAACAGTCTATGTACCGGTACTTGGGTTTCGCCTAATTGCTGTATTGTATGAAATTTGACACAGACGGTAGGGATAGTTAAACAAAAAAAGCTCTGTTAAAAGTGCGGTGACCCCCTTTTTTTTTTTTTGTTTTATGATAAAAATACGTAGATGAACATATTTGAGCAGTTTCGCAAAAAGTTATTAGATAGAACTTTTTTAAATTCCATTTTTGTGGTTAAAATAGTAAAAAATTGACGTTTTTTTGGGTGACATAAAAATTATAAAAATTAAATTTCTTAAAATTTAACTTGTGTTCTCCATTTTTTTGGTTGTTTGTGGTTTACTTAAATGGTATATGATATATATTAGCTTATATAAGCTCTACATGTTTCCAATTTCATAGGTTATTAATCATTATTATGCAATTAGAGATTTTTCAGTTTTAATGAAAAAGTACATATTATATAATGGTGAATAAAATCCAAACAAAGCCGGTGACCCTATGTTTTTATTGCATTTTTCATTTAGTATTTGTATGTAGTATTTGAATAAAAATTTTGAGCAAAAGTTATTAGATGGAAAAAAATCATCAAAACTGCCGCAACACCCCTTAAAGGGAGAGTTGCTTGTATTATATATTTTTTATGTTTTGTTAATACCCAGTTACTGGTATAAAATAAAAATAAACGAATGGTAAATGAAGTTTAGTGCTCTTGATCATCTGTTAAGTCAATTAGGTATGGCCTTTAGCCTAAGGGACGTTTTATATAATGTCTCAATTGTATTTCTCATTACACGACTCAATAGGAAAAGTTTTTTTTTTTTTTTTACATAAAATGTTATTACACGTCTTGCTACACAAGAACACTGCAAAAGTAGTATTTCGTCAGATAGTATTGTACAAGAGTCTCAAACATACATAATGTAAACAACAATGGTAAAATTACCGATAAGAACATGGTGGCTATTCAAACCCTTGACCTATTGGTTTAAAAAAAACGGCCTGTCACCTGATTCCTAACTCAGTTCATAAACCCAGACATTGAGGATACATAGGCTGAGTATGGAACTGTTGTCCGGAATTTCCATCGTGTTAATATATTTCACTTGAGTATAAATGTCAATAATGTCTTGTTGTGTATGTACTAGATATGTTAATTTACAGGCACTCATTATCGCTGGATTTTATTGAAATGTTCCTGGCAGTCTTAATAAAAAGAACCTGTCACCGTTTCCGAATGTGTGTACGTTTTTATTTCAAAAATAAACATGGTATACATTTGCATAGCATATAAAGTTACAACTATGTCACGTTGTTCCGAGAAAGGATTAGAGCGAAAGATCGAGATTTTATAAGGTTCTTCTCCAAATGCAGTATTTGAAAGCACATGTGTAGCATTTCTTAAGGTGGCAGGCGTGTATTTTGACAGTAAAAAATATAAATATAGTTTAACAATTGACGTAAATGTACGTTTTCTAGAAAGATAGAGTTGGTTCATCAAGGTTGATGCAATATTTGTAAAGACATATCAGACATAAGAAAAGACAAAGCGAAACTATTGAAAGAAAAATAAGACAAGGAAGTTGTTTGTCTTGACAGACAGCTAGGTATCAAAACGTTTACTACATTTAATGTACAAATGAGCTGCATCGAAGATACGCGTGCTTTTCTCCAATTTAATACTTGCATCACCAAATAATGCAGTTTGTATAGTTGGAGAGGTATAAGGAGCAATTGTGTTGAAAAGAACTTCTCTTTGGTGTGTAAATCGTTGACATTGTAACAAGCTTTTATTCTTTAGTGGTAAACTACATTAGTTCAATAAACATCTCAGTGCATGTATAAGCATATCTATGTATACTATTGATAATAATAGTTGAACACTGTGTATATTCTGAAGTGGTCAGTGGATTGCGGATAATTCGTGAAAACAATTTGAAAACAACGATGGATAAAAGCACACGCAATATAATAAATACCTATCTAACTGCAAAAGTAGTCAATTAGATAATGTATTATATTGTTATTTCAGTGTACACGCCCTTCCATTTTGAAGAAGGCACCATATAGAACTCGCACTGTCCGTCCGTGCGTCCAGCTGTCGTTCGGATGTGCGTCCAAAAATTCCTGTCTCAACCATATAACTTTAAATATATATTGAATAGTTTTTAAATAAACGAGCCATATGTGAACTGTCATAAGACGGCTTATCGCGTGTTATACCTGTCTCCATACGTTAGAGGTCAAGGTCGCATTTAAATATCAAACGTCAAATTCGGCCATAAAACGGCTTGTCCGGACTTTAATCTTATCTTTTATCCTGCAATTGTAAACTAACATGCCACACATGACGTCATGAGGAGACGGCGTGTTACACACGTTTACATACCTCAAACGCTAAGGTCATTCGTAGATTTCAAATGTAAAATATGGACATAAAACAGCCTGGAGTGAAACTTTTATTTCATCGTGCAATTTTATTAAAATAATTGTAAACAAATGNTGCTTAGCATTGACCGTTCCAAGGCGGTGACCCCAGCTTTATTCTACTATGTGTATATGTTGTTTCGTTTTGTGCCGTACTGTACCGTTTTGGCAATTGGTTCCTTGCCATAAATAAAGGACCACGAAGGTGAGTATGATAGAAATGCAATACTGCTGCAGCTTCTGGAGTTTCACTTCTTTATATTGTATCGCGAGACAGTCTCTCAGCGTTCTATATATAAACAGGAAACGTTTAATATGTGTTTTCTATACTACCGGTATGTAAACGTTCAGGACACGAAAACTACGTACCTCGCAAACACATACACACCACCCCCTACATACCTCGCAAGCATATACACACCACCCCCTACATACCTCGCAAGCACATACAAACCACCCCCTACATACCTCGCAAACACTTGCACACCACCCCTGTGTATTGTGTCGCCATATTTGTGCAGAGTTATGTATCCTTGAACTAAGGCAAAGTTTGGATACTTATATTATTTAACAAGTATACGTTGTTGTGGTGGAATCGTCTCTTAGTTTTCTGTTTTTCAACGTGAAACTTTATAGGTATATTGTTTTTATGTTTACTATGAAGAAGTACAAGACGTTATTTTCTTGTATGTTGCGAAATTATTTGCATAGTTATGTGCCTATGAACACATGTTTGATACTTATATCATTCAACATGTGTCACGAACAGTTTTCTGTATATCAAAGTGACACTTTATTTTTATTCTTTGTAGAAGTGCAAAAGGTTATTAGTGTTTATGTCACACTTTTTGATGCGCCGTTATTTGCCCTTGAATTTAGGCAACTTAAACAATAGACCAACTTGAAGCTATTTTTATGTATGATCAATGTGAAGTAGCGAACAACAAAATGTTGAGATAAATTTTACTTTTACTTTACTGATGCACATGCTTAAAATAAGCCATTGCGATGTACTCAGGGTGCAGGATCACGTGACTTTGTGTGGTTCAAACTTAAACGTTAATGGATGTTAACACAACGGTAAGCGGTGCTTTGTTTCAAATAACTTTTTAAATTGTTTTTCTTAAGAATGTCAACTAGTTCATAAAAGACAGTTTCGGATGCTTCTTATGACAATGTGAAATACATAATAATTTATTTATTTAATGAGCATGTGTTCACGTACACGTTTATGCTGCACGCAATGTGAAATTTTGATTTCAGACGTATTCATGAATCTATTCTTAAATGTTAAGATATCGGCAAAAACTGCAAGAATAACTGTCTTTTATGGACTAAAGAATTTTGCAAATGTAGTTCAATAACTTAAGATATTTGCAAAAAATAAGTTCTAATTGGTGTGTTTACATTCTGTCCAGTCCGTGTGTAAAATCATTTGAACCCCGTTGACCCTGAACCATGGGTGTATGTGTCACCTTCAATGACTGTTATGGTAACACTCTCGAATCTAGATATAAGGTTCCTGTCCATTAAACAAGTATTTCCGCCATGGGGCAAGGAAGATTTCCTTATGTAGCTTAATTAAAATCATTTTACCCGCTCATCGTAAACTTTGCTTAGAACTATAATTGTGTCATGATTTCTGCGCTGATATCAAAGAAGACTGTGGTTTCTTAAAAAAAAATGGCAGCCATGTGTTGGGGTTATTTTCCTTATGGAACATACATTCTTAGGGCAGTTAAGTTGCGTGTGCTTTCAGTTGAGCGCCATAGGGCCTTTTCCTCTCTTTTCTTTAGAAATTATAGCGAGAATCATTTTATAATATTAATCATAAAACAGGTCATTTATTCAGGGAATATATAGTCTGCAACATGATATTTTAAGAACAGCTGCGTCGGAAATATATCGAAGAACATGATTTTCAATTTTAATAAGTTTTCATTGATTTTGTCTTAAAGGGGGAGTTGCTTGTATTATATATTTTTTATGTTTTGTTAATATCCAGTTACTGGAATAAAATAAAAATAAACGAATGGTAAATTAAGTTTAGTGCTCGTGATCATCTGTTAAGTCAATTAGGTATGGCCTTAAGCCTAAGGGACGTTTTATATAATGTCTCAATTGTATTTCTCATTAAACGACTCAATAGGATTTTTTTTTTGACATAGAATGTTATTACACGTCTTGCTACACAAGAACACTGCACAAGTATTATTTCGTCAGATAGTATTGTAAAAGAGTCTCGAACATACATAATGTAAAAAACTAAAGTAAAATTACCGATAAAACATGGTGGCTATTCAAACCCTGGACCTCTTGGTTTTAAATCGTGCTGCTTTAAACAAACGGCCTGTCACCTGATTCCTAACTCCGTTCATAAACACAGACATGGAGGATACAGAGGCTGAGTATGCAACTATTGGCCGGTATTTCCATCGTGTTAATATATTTCATTGAGTATAAACGTCAATAATGTCTTGTTGTATTCATGAATGTACTAGATATTTTACAGGCACTCATTATCGCTGGATTTTTTTGAAATGTTCCTGGCAGTTTTAATAAACAGAACCTGTCACCGTTTCCGGATGTGTGTACATGTTTAAACCAGCTTTTAGTTTAAACATATTTTATTTCACAAATACACATGGTATACATTTGCATAGCATATAAAGTTACAACTATGTCACGTTGTTACGAGAAAGGATTAGAACGAAAGATCGAGATCTTATAGGTTCTTATCCAAACGCAGTTTTTGCAAACAAGTGTGTAACATTTCTATAGGTGGCAGGCATGTTTTTGACAGTAAAATATATAAAAATAGTTTAACAATTGACGTAAATGTACGTTTTCCAGAAAGAAAGAATTGGTTCATCAAGGTAGATGCAATAGATGTAAAGACATATCAGACAGAAGAAAAGACAAAACGAAACTATTAAATGAAAAATAAGACAAGGAAGTTGTTTGCCTTGACAGACAGCTAAGTATCAAAAAGTTTACTACATTTAATGTCCAAATGAACTGCCTCGAAGATACGCGTGTTTTTCTCCAAGTCAATACTTGCATCACCAAATAATGTAGTTTGTATAATTTTGAGAGGTATAAGGAGAAATTGTGTTGAAAAGAACTTCTCTTTGGTGTGTAAATCGTTGACATTCTAACAAGCTTGTATTCATTAGTGGTAAACTACATAAGTTCAATGTACATCTCAGTGTACGTATAAGCATATCAATGTATACGATTGATAATAATAGTTGAACACTGTATATATTCTGAAGTGGTCCGTGGATTGCGGGTTATTCGTGAAAACAATTTAAAAACAACGATGGATACATCGACACGCAATAAAAAAATTACCCACCTAACTGAAAAAGTAGTGAATTTAAAAATTTATTCTATTGTTATATCAGTGTACACGCCCTTCCCTTTTGCAGAAGGCTTCATATAGCACTCGCACTGTCCGTCCGTGCGTCCAGCTGTCGTCCGGATGTGCGTCCAAAAATTCCTGTCTCAACCATAACTTTGAATATATATTGAATGATTTTTAAATAACCGGGCCATATGTAAACCGTCATAAGACGGCTTTATCGCGTATTATACCCGCCTCCATACCTCAGAGGTCAAGGTCACACTAAAATATCAAACGTCAAAAACGGCTTGTCCGTACTTTAATCTTATCTTTTATCCTGTTATTGTAAACTAACATACCACACATGACGTTATAAGGAGACGGCTTGTCGCGTGTAAAACACGTTTATATACCTCAAACGCTAAGGTCATTCGTAAATTTTAAAGGTTAAATATGGACATAAAACAGCCTGGACTTAAACTGTTCAATTCATCGTGCAATTTTAACAAATGACAACCATAAGGAGACAGTGTGTCGAATATATCACTCGTCTCCTTATCTCTCCTAACCCACATCACCTTGCCTCATCTTGACCTTGATATTGACCTGCCTTTTTCCTAATAATAATTCAGAACGTCCTAATTCATGATTAACACGAAATAACGCGTTTTGTCTTTAATTAATATTGGTTCTTACAAAGCTTGAATACTTGCATGGATGAGGGTTACACACTTTTACAAATCATTTCATTTTTACCTTGACATTAACGTACTTTTGGACTTATTCAGATGGTCTTTAATCTTTACTTATCGAAAATGACACTTTTGTCTAGCTTCAATACCGCTGCTACAAAGCTTTGATACATGAATTGATTTTATATTTGAACACCATGCGGCATTAAAATTTACATACTTTTAGACATGGACTTGTTCAAAAAGGCCAATTAATGAATACACAGAGGATATGTATTGGATTCTATTTATTTTAATTCACGATTGATCATAGAGTTTTTTTTCTATGATCACGAGTGAATTAAAATCGATATTCCACCAAATCCAACAACATTTCTTTTTTTTTATGCATTTCTTGCAGTTTATTTACATGCTTAAAGAGTTTGACTTGAGAAATTCGCTGGAATAATGACGTCATTAGGTCAAATAAATGACGTAATTTCACAGTAAAACAGTGACAATTATCGATAATTTTCACTGTTATTTTTCACTGTTTTCGATCAGTTTTAATTCACTTGTATTTCTCTATAAACTACCGGAAAGCATAAAATAATGACAAGGCTTCTACGGGAGGCGCACGCGTTGATTGAACGCATCATCTTGGTTAAGAACTATAATAGCAATTACTTAATACAACTAACAACTCATACTAAACAATTTACAATATACACATTTATAAAATCACGACCAGTATACGGCTGTAGGAAATAATTATATTCACGTTTACATATAAGAGCATTCAATCAACTTCGAAATTACAAAAATGGGATTATTCATATTGTCTCAATATATCATATAAAATAAATATGCCATGAATGCGGCAATCATGCATGTCAAGTTTGGTCCCCGAGAGCGCAATAATGCGAATAATAAATGTCGGGCTATCGGGACGATTTTCCAAGACATTGCTGAATTCATATCTGGTATAACTTGCCGAAGCACACGCACATTGCTGTCCGCAAACAAGCTATACTTTATTTCATATACATCGAGCGAAATGGAATTACGCATTTTAGTTCGACGCCTGAATTTAGCGATTCTTAGACTAAAAACTTTTTACACTATTTGTTTTCAGTCTAACAGTAGTTTTGTATGATTATTTTGTTGAATGTTTCGTCAATAGACTTTAAACGGCACTGGTATTAAATTATGATGCCGGTTTTACGGGCGGTTCTCTTTTCCAAATCAGAAGCCTTCTGTTACACGATAAGAACTGCCGGAAATGCATGCGGAATCTTGGACTGTTGTACGCATACAGAAACGGATTGACGGCGGATTTCATCCAGAGGAAAACGATGAAAAACGCGTACAAATGTTTGTTCACGCAATCATCACAGAAGGATATGAGCACAGTTGTGATCGAATAGGGCGCCCAGGAGAGCAAGAAGGCCGCGACAAGCATGGCGAGAAACTTGACCGCCTTCCGGTGGTGTCTGCCAAAGTCGCAGGCCGCTGGAGGTTTGTAAGCAGCTGTCTCTGTTCGATTATCCGGGTTTATGGTTGACACCGATTGTACACGAATACCCGTGACCGGATTAACCTTTGAGCGCTGCCTTATTTTAACAAAGATTAAAACATTCATTGTAGTCATGCATACGAATGGGCTAATGAAATCAACGAACGCCGTGATCGTTGTGAAGACATGGTCGTACGCGAATTCCGTATCGCAATCCATGTCCTTAACGGTCGAGTAGCCCACCCAGGCGTCCCAGCCGATGATCGCGGGGGAGTACACTAGGAAGGAGATGAGCCAGGCACCGACAACCTGGGCGATTTCCATGCGCCGTGTGATCCTGATCATGTATGAGGATCTCATTTGGATCAGTAGCAGCCGATCTAAACTGATGATCAGCATCATCATTATGGATTGTACACACAGCGTGTAGTCGCACACAAGGTACACCTTACAGATGGCGTATCCAAACGGCCAGGTGAAGTTCATGAGAAAATACGCCGTGAAAAAAGGTAAAATGATCGCGGAGAGCAGTAAATCCGTGATTCCGAGATGAAACAAGTAGAAATCGTACACGGAGCAGAGTTTCTGATCCCTCAAATACGCTGTCACTGTCATTGCATTGCCCGTGATCGATATCAACATGAGCACCGCCAAGCCGACCGCTGCCGGGATCTGTATACCTGGGATCATAGCAATGTTAACTTCGTCTTCGTTGTTGTAGTCCTCCCCAGGCGTTGTTGACATGTCTAGAGAATTAAGCATGTACCGCTGGAACACACTGTTTTGTTAAAGGCCTGCACAAAGTTCGCCGCGTTCCGATTGTAGCGCTTACGAAAAATCCTCTTTGGTTCCTCCCTGCATAACGTCGTTACGAGAGACCGCAGACTATTCCTTTCGTAGTCTGAATGATAAAAACTAGGAACGAAGTCAATTTATGAACGTAAAACTCGATACCATTTTTAATTGCATGTCGGCTCCTATTTATCAGCGGCGTGGATGCCATGGCGACACCAGGCAGATGTAAAGTACTTCGCGGAATATATGTGTCGTGGTCTGAGAAAACTGGGCAAAATGATTGTACGTAACGTGTCATCCCAGATTAGCCTGTGCAGTCCGCACAGGCTAATCCGGGACGACACTTTCCGCCTAAACTGGATTGTTGCTAAGCAGAGACATCATTTAAACGAAAAATTCCATAAAAGCGGAAATTGTCGTCCCTGATAAGCCTGTGTGGACTGCACAGGCTAATCTGGGATGACAATTTCGCACAAGCATTTTGCCCAGTTTTCTCAGAACACGACACATATTAGAGGCTCGATGCGCAATTGCATGTTTAATGTAGTGTCATAATTGAACTCTAGTTAAATCCTCGGCATTGATATATTACTCAAGAAAACGCAGATGTGCTTTGGTATAACGTCAAAGAATATGCCACACAACAACCGTAAACATTTGGTGTTGAGTATAAATATAAATAAAAACCACATATGCATATAGATTGTTATGTTTTACAACGGTGTGCATTAACTACAGTTTTATGTAGTTATGGAAAATAGTTATAAGCTTCTAACAGGGAAAGGTTATGTCTTTATGATGATCATATGTCTGTTTTCAAATACTTGTAGTATGCGATTTTTTTAGCCGGTAAGTAAAATTGTTTTACGACTAAGCGATCGACCATTTACATGTGCTGGTCTGAAAAAAATAAATAAAAAAATTTAATTGTCGGACCGTTTAACACGTTCGATACTCTGATATGTTGACTAAAATACCATCAGTGCGTAAAAGGTCCGCAAATGTTCCTCATTATGTACGCTTGCTCGAAACTCGTTGTTTTTATAGAAACAGAACGAAATTGTCCTTGCATAACTTCCATTATGTATATTCTTGAAAGCAGTAAATAACCTGATCGCTGAGCAGTGCTCTGTCGGTTTGAATAAGTGGTAATTAATGCTCGATTGGTCATTGTCGGCTCGGGTACTACTTAAATGTACCCCGGGTACTCTTAAGTATACTTAAATGTACCCCGGGTACGCTAAATATACTAAAACGTACACGGCCAATTTAGACTGTATCCGAGTTTGATTTCTGCACAAAATTCGATGTCGTAAAACGCCCTGCGGAATACAAAACCTGTCTCAGCATACTTTTTTGAGTATGTGTTTCGATAATATAGAGGTCATTTTACAAAATATTGACATGAATATGAACATAATTAATTGGAAAGGCCGACATTTGTGCGGGCCGTTGTAGGTATGGGGGTATGGGGGCTGCTGTCGCTGTTCAACTATCCGCATCCGCAATATTACCGACTTGAATATCTTTGAGCGCGGCTGTATGTTAACGTAGATTCGACAAGGTCGCCGTGGCGTAGTGAAAATGGTGTCCGCCTAGCGACCGGGAGGTCAGGGTTCGATCCCCACAGTTGGTGCCTCTCCATAGACACCAAGTACTAGTTCAAGACCCTCGACACGGACTCGAGCGCGTTTCAAATAAGCCTTAGGCTTTCGATGCAATCGAGCTAAAATAAATGGGTTTAAACTAACGTAGATTTAACCTTCAGTGACGTCATACATACGAATGAGATAATGAAATCGACGAACGCCGTGATCGTCGTGAAGACGCGGTCGAACGCAAATTCTGTGTCGCAGTCCATGTCCTTAATGGTCGAGTAGCCCACGCAGACATCCCAGCCGATGACAGCGGGGAACCATACTAGGAAGTAGATGAGGCAGGCGCCGACGACCTGGGCGATACCTACGCGCCGCGTTATCCTGATAATGTAGGAGGATCCCAGATTGATCAGTAGCAGCCGATCTAGGCTGATGAGCTGCATTAGCATTATGGATTGAGAACTCAGCATGAAGTCGCACACAAGGTACACATTACAGAAGGCGTCATCGAACGGAAACGCAAACTCCATGAGGATATTATTTTTTGTTGTTGTTTTGCATGCTATTGTTTGCATGACAGAATCGATTAGATGTAGATTTGTATAATCGTCCATTATGATTGCATACCTTTAAAACGCTGTACGTATATGGCAGGAATTTAAGGCATATTTAATTTAGATAAGTTGGATGGTGTTTATTGTTATACCATAGCTATATGCATGTATGTATATTAATAATCAATAATGTTTTGGAAAGAAAGACTGACATTATGTGGGATTTTAATGTATGCACGTCAGGGTAAATAGCTAGTAAATGTCCATGTAATTTTTAAATAACGTGATTAATAATGATATTTTAAGATATTTATGTTGTTTATTTCTTTTAGATAAAAGAATCACATGCAAGCATACAGCCCATTGTTCAATTGAACATTTTGGAACTAGAAAACAATTACGGTTTCGCCAGAATCTCCTGTCAATAAATTATACATCGATAAGGCGCAGTCAATATATTTGAAGTAATGAAGTTTTTCACCTCAACAGATGAGATACATTTAGATAAATTTAGATACACATTCAGTCTATAAAAACAATTTTTAATTACGTGAATACATCTAGTACCAGTGTACTCAAGCATTTTAAACAATGGAAAGAAAAAATCAGTTAAAAAATAGTTATGCATCACAGATTTATTTTTAAATTTTGGCACATGTAAAGTACTATAGTTTCTGTACATATTACAACATAAATCTAAACGCTTAGCTTATCTAAACGCTTAGCTTTGAATGTGTCAGGTATCACAATTTATCATTAAAATGTTGACACCGCGATCTCCGAGCTAAACGGTCGATGAGTTCTTGTGTGTAGATAAACGGGCAGTAGTTTTGCTAGACATTCTGACACCTGGCGCATCACAAATACAGTTTTAAACGAGTTTTTATGTTGCTAATGTAGTAATGTTATCGTTACATACTGAAGAAGTTGATGGTTCGTTTGCCTGCGTTGATAAGATCAAAATATATATAATGATTTTGTTTTCTTCATTGTATACTAGTGATGAAACTATTGCTATCTTCAAAGAATTGATAATGATATTGTTTTATACATCGTAGACTAGTGATAAAACTATTGCAATCTTTAAGTTTTAATTAATTGACGTGAGTTAGTTATTTTGTATACCAACATGTGGCAGTAGTTATAATCAATGACAAAGCTACCACTCCAAATTCCCAAATGTAATACCTCCAACCGGGTGCGATGAACGCCCTTACAACTATATATTCAGTCTCTGAGGGATCTTTATGAAGTTATTTTCGTCGTTAAAATGCCGCTCTGCAAAACTGTTTGTATTGGTATTTTATTGTGCACTTGGATAATTGCATCGGAAAAGCTTGTGTCACCCTTTGAAATGAAAAACGATCTTGAGGAAATCGAAGCAATCACAGGAAAGCCAGAGTTCGCTTTGCTTTTAACCGTGATGCAAGCACGACTAGATGATTTAGAAAGGAAAGTTTCTGAACTAGAACAATGTCGGGATAGGATTTCTTCCCTTGAAGATGAACTTGCAAGGCAATCTGGAAATTGTGAAACGATTTGCACCAAGCATTACTTACCTAAGAATCACCAGCAGAAGACGCGGTTTTCTAGTTAAAACGAAACACGAACACCAACTTACTATGAAAGTACTACACACGGTCAATCTAACAACAGTGGCAACTCTCAGAGCGGCATAATCATTTTGAATGAACTTACGAAGATGCATGCACTAATAAATAAACGAAACAAACGAGCGATAGCAGGGGAAATTGCATTCTCGGCGTACATAAGTGCGTTTATTCAACATTTGCCAGCAAACGTCGCGATTAAGTGCGATAAAACAATTCTGAACGACGGAGGAGCATACAATGTTAACACCGGCATTTTTACCGCTCCATCAGATGGTGTCTACATGTGTTCCTTTACAATTAACAGCTACACCGAGACGCACTTGCAACTTCTGGTAGACGGGGCGAATACGGCTGATGTTGTTTCCGACCCTTATCAGACGAGAACAACATATGAAATAATGGGCTCAAACACAATGCTTGTCAGGTTGTCGAACGGCCAAAGAGTGTGAATACGAATCGAAGACACGAAATAACGATGCGACGTCATTAAAACATGATGCGAGATTGCTAGAATACGGCGCGAGATAGCGGAAGAACGATGCGAGATCCCTTTATTAATGTCGCAATGTGGCATCGTGTACTCGTTATCTCGACTTCGCATTTAACTTCGGGATCTCGCGTCCCGGTGGCATATGCGCTGATCTTTTTGTTTATAAAATATAGTTTATGGTCTTACAACGCAATAAAGCCTTATCAATATTAGGGACAAATTAAAGACATTAAAGCTATCTGTGTAATCAGTCAAACTTGACTTAACGGCCACCTGATTTAATTTATTATAACTTATTTCATCAGTCAATAAAAAAACACACACTTCAAGACGAATTTAATATCACATGATTCAGTACAATCCTCATGGACAAGTGTATATGTTTTAATATCGATATGTGATATATAAATACACTATTGCATTTAATGTCCACAGTATCTCACATTATTTGAATACGTCCATTGGCAGAGTTGTCTGTATCCGAATGTTTACAAAAGAGTCGTTTGATTTAAACTTAATTTGAGTTGTTAGGATAAACACAATGTTTTATAGGATTTTTGTTAATGGCAACATATTTGTCATGGTTGTAATGAATTTATAATTGTAAACGCTGAAATATGCATCAAATAGCAGTTCCTTAAAAAATCAAAACCGCGTTGTTGAAATTAAAAAAAAATACATAAACTAAAAGGAAATCAATCTAAATCGAAAATAAACTGCTCAATGCAAATCTAGGCAAATAAGAGCCGATACTTGCATACACCACACGACAAAACAACAACTAAAACGAATATATTAATGTATTTAGACCTATTAATACTGTTCTCATATAATACAAGACACTCACCATGAGGCTTTTATTTTGTCCACATATGTTAAATTTGATTTCACGTATAAGTATCATGTATCGATCGAGTTTATAAATGCTTTCTGGCTTCGGCAAGTAGTGTTCATATGCTTTCGGACACCCTCTGATAAGTAAAACACTCAATACTTAGATATTCTATCCCGCGATGATCGATACCTATAATCTTTGAAATGTTATTGTTTGCTTATCGGTATCGATCAGATTACGTAGCTAAATGATTATTTTTACCTTTCGAAAGTTGGCGACTTTTGACAGGAAATAAAGGAGCCTGGTATATGAGAACGTGTGCAATTGGCTGATCGTTTATACAGAATTGTTAAAAGCATATATAATATTATACACAAACGGAAATTCTGTGTCAAAATCATAATACATTGAATATATTCTGCGCTATAGAGCTTACATAAATTGAAAAGCAAACTATGACAATCCAATTGGAGGATTTCAAAATAAACAAAACATTTCATTAAGTGACCGTCTATCAAATTCTTCAAACGTATTTTGATTTGTTTGAACAATTGTTGTCTCGGGTGTAGAAGTATCATAACACGCCTTTATTTAACATTTTCTCTCCAAAATAAATTGTTAGTCATTTAAAGTGTTCTCAATACAGAAGGAAATAAAATAATAACACAAACATGTTCTTTGGGTCACCGCTTCCGAATTCCAAAGAATACCTTAAAATGTAAGAAAACAAAACACTTGGTAGCAAGGAGACGTGTTAGTTCACCTTGTATTTATACATAGAAAACTTCGAAATATGATAAGAAACCGATTATCTGATTTTAACATGATTTCAAAGAACTGATCCTTGGGTATCAATCTACCCAAGTGTTTCATGTATACAAACCAAAACCTGTATAGCTGAGTAAACCCGTTAAATATTAACACCCGGATACAAAACGTTAAATCTTAATCAATAGGTACAGGATCGTCGTTTTATCATGAATTCGTAACGCGCGATTACAGAGGCAATGTTGACAATACTGATACATGTTTCTGCTGGAAAACGCTACCTATACTAGGATGGAAATTGATATTCGAATTGATAGTTAGAGAACAACGAATTATCGTAGCATACTTTTATTTAACGTGTTAGTAATTCATACATTTATCCAATGCAGATACGGATGTTATTATTATTATGAATCTAAATTATAAATAGAAATTCAACAACATTATTTTTAATTGCTCTTCGTATAAGATATAACTATGTCTTAACGTGTTCCCCAAGTTTTTCTTTCCACAATATTACTTTAATGGTTGGAATCGGATTGAAATGTTTTGTTTGTTCTCTTGCAAATTGATTTAAATGTATTTGATAAATAATCTGTATTGTCTTTGCTCAATATGTATGCGTCTTTTGTATGCAAATTTGATTTTTTTTTTGTAATTGCAAAAAGTGATAAAAAGTCAACACTTTTAACAAAAATTGTATAGCTTGTAAGCCTATGTTTCAAGGTTAATTTTTGACAACGTATGATACTGATACTGACCAATAAACACATATTTCAGTAATTGAGTGAAAAACATTTGAGTAACAAAAGTTAAAATTAAATTTCGAGTTTTGCAAAACGTCATATACTTCTTTTGAAAGCACTAGCAAAGCCTATAATGGCTACTCCAGGTGTACAAAAAAACAGCAAATTAGTCGAACTACAACATCACAAAAACATAACCACGATCAACACCACGAAACAAAAAACATTTATAGAAACAAAAACAGCAACATAACGAATAAAATTACGAATAGATAAAAAAAAAGTTCTACAGCAACATAACATAACTGCTGCTGTTATTGCTGCTGTTGCTTCTGCTACTTCTGCTACCACTTCCACTACCACTGCCACTACCACTACCACTACCACTTCCACTACCACTACCACTACCACACCACTACCACAACCACCACCACCACCACCACAACCATCACCACCTACACCACTACCACTACCACTACTACTACCACTACGACTACTACTACTACTACTACTACTACTACCACCACTACTACTACTACTACTACTACTACTACTACTACTACTACTACTACTACTACTACTACTACTACTACT
>VMBQ01000032.1:248941-286441 GCA_007657795.1 Dreissena rostriformis | reverse complement strand
ACGTATCTATAAGTGGATTGTAAATGTAGAAAGTATTGACACGTGTGTTTACGTATCTATAAGTGGATTGTAAATGTAGACAGAATTGACACGTGTGTTTACGTATATTAAACCACAAGGATTCACGTGACATAACCGCAAATGCAGCAAAAACAATCTTTATTTTACAGTTTCGCAACGATTCACTGCTGCTCGAGGTGTTTATATGTAATTTGAAAGCGGAAGAAAAATAAAATCTATAGAAATTGGCAAGTTACCTGAAACCAAAACGGATACCTGAAACAAATGTGCGTTACCGGCTAATACATGAGGCTGCATCACATCATATCAGAAAAGACTAACTCTTTTGAGGTA
Source organism: Dreissena rostriformis (assembly GCA_007657795.1). Taxonomy (NCBI): domain Eukaryota; kingdom Metazoa; phylum Mollusca; class Bivalvia; order Myida; family Dreissenidae; genus Dreissena; species Dreissena rostriformis. The sequence continues at coordinate 286,087 of VMBQ01000032.1, read as the reverse complement.
AGTGTTTTATTTTAGTTTAAAAATTCTGTACTTAGTCTTTTCATTTTTTACAAAAACTATCTTGCACGGAACAACTCAGACATTTTCAATATCATTATAAACGACTATTTTAAAATTAAAACTTATGTTTGACCGATCCATATGTGAACTACTAGAAAGATTGTTTTTCATTGTTTCATGTTAAGCATGGTTCAGTGCCCCAGATAATTATTTGGGTTATATGGTTTACACCCATTGATTATGAACAATAGGGTGATTTCTGTTTTTTAATTGGGTTAAATATTTATAAAAATGTATACCTCAAAATCATTGCTGCTTTACTTCTGTTGCACAGACTGGGTTCAGTATGCACATTTTAATATTTTTATCTGTCTGATCAACGCAAACAATTTCTAATCAGGGATATGACTTTTTACACTTTTGACAGGTTTTTTCAGTCACGGACTTTCCGTCGTGTTTTTTTTATGTCAACTCGCTACTTTCAACTGCTGCACACAGAGTTTCTAACAAATCAATAAAACTAATGATTCGGCACATATTGGCTCTTGCCTACTTGGTTGGAAAAAGTTTGCGATCGGCAACAATCGCGGACGTCTATCGACCTCGCTTAGACATTTTAATAACGCACCGTTAAAGAACTGAAAGTACAGACGCTTAACATATTCATGCACGTCGTAAATATTTTGGTCAGACGCTTTATTTGTTATGAAATTTAGTCCGCAAAGCGTTTGAATAACTTAGACTGTTTTGCTCCTCCGTCATCCAGGCTAACTTTCGAACGAATAAAATCGTCGCCGCGGTAAGATAATTATTCCAAAGAGAAAACACAGAAATTGAGCAAATTATTTTCGACCGAGGCTTGTATCGTACGCATAAAATTTAAAGAAATAGCCTAAAAGTCAAATTCATTGCGTTTTCAATACGCATGATATTAAATTTCTTTGTGTTTTTAAATAATTTAATAGGGTAAAAAACGCCGATACGCAGCTTATCTGGGGCACTGCAGACCTTGAATGTCATTTTACCAGTTTCAACCAAATGACTCGATCTTGCATTTGGTTCCCAGCATCATCAAACCACTGACACATAAAGTCCTCATTTCTGAAGGGGGTCCAGTCCAACTGACCGCTTGAGTAGGGGCTTGGCAGCAGCTGCTGCATTTGACATGGTTCTGCTATGGACATTGTGGTGGTGTTTTTGTCTTGTTGGTGGTTGTGCTGATTTGTTTTCTTCTATAAATGGAAAAAAGTTGTTCCGAATGCAGTAGGGCTGTATGTGTGTTCCTTTGAAGTGTGAAACTAGTTGCCTTTTTTTAAATTTGATATGTTGATGTTTTCTGCTTGGAGGTCACACTGCGCCAGCACCTTCTGGTAGTGATCATTTAAGAGGTTCACTTTTTTAAAAAACATCCTTCTCAGGGTTCCCTCTGGGCTTAAACAAGAAAATTCAAAAAAGTTATCGCCAAACTGGGGCCACATTGATCATAGACGATCATGTTTTAATAATACAAACAACTAAGCATTTCATAATATGTTTAATTATTTAATTTAATAAATGCACATTAGATAAGTTCATTTAATAACATCACATTTAAATAGTTTATTTACAGCATAATTAATAAGTTATTGGTGTTCTTGTTGATGGACACCTCCTTGGCAGCCTACATATTTTGCCGCAGTTTGGATGTTTCAGCAGCTAAATGGTGATATAAAAATTCAAAACAGGAAATATAATAGTAAAATAATAGACTATGAATAAAATAATGTTCACATCAATGTAACAGTATGCTGCATAAATGTTTCCGAATTATTTATTTAAACATAGAATCATAAAGATGTACATCATCTGAAAGGGAAAAAAGGAATATCAAACATCAGAAAAAAGCATCTCCNGTAGTTGAACAATTTATCGTAATACAACCATACAATTAAGTGATACGGATTAAGTACAATATTGCGCGTAAGAAGTTATTATGAGATTATTAGGATTTCAAAAACCCACTGAATACATGTTGCAATCATTCGCATAAATAATGACATTACTCATGCCACACGCAGCTGTAAATAAATATTAACCACTAGGCATTGCAATGAAAATAGCAATAAAAAAGAATATTAATTCAACTGAATTATTGTTTAACTGTATTGCTAGTAAAATGTTTTCCTGAGCATAATTCGAATGCATCATAAAATGCAGTAAATAGAAGATTCAGTGAATAGCCCATTTCACTCCGAATAGTCATGAATATTAACGATTTCAGCCGATAAGACTCCGAACAGGCAACTTGCTGGCCAATGAAATGCTGGAATAAACATGTACAATTAATCTATTAATAGTAGCAATATTTGTAAATTCACTCTGTATCCACAATGTTCCCGCGCCAGCGAAACAGGTAAACATGAGAGAAGCATCTCTCCAATACACTACATAACTAGTGGTTTACAACTGTTGAATTNTTTAAACATTTTAATAGGGTAAAAAACGCCGATACGCAGCTTATCTGGGGCACTGCAGACCTTGAATGTCATTTTACCAGTTTCAACCAAATGACTCGATCTTGCATTTGGTTCCCAGCATCATCAAACCACTGACACATAAAGTCCTCATTTCTGAAGGGGGTCCAGTCCAACTGACCGCTTGAGTAGGGGCTTGGCAGCAGCTGCTGCATTTGACATGGTTCTGCTATGGACATTGTGGTGGTGTTTTTGTCTTGTTGGTGGTTGTGCTGATTTGTTTTCTTCTATAAATGGAAAAAAGTTGTTCCGAATGCAGTAGGGCTGTATGTGTGTTCCTTTGAAGTGTGAAACTAGTTGCCTTTTTTTAAATTTGATATGTTGATGTTTTCTGCTTGGAGGTCACACTGCGCCAGCACCTTCTGGTAGTGATCATTTAAGAGGTTCACTTTTTTAAAAAACATCCTTCTCAGGGTTCCCTCTGGGCTTAAACAAGAAAATTCAAAAAAGTTATCGCCAAACTGGGGCCACATTGATCATAGACGATCATGTTTTAATAATACAAACAACTAAGCATTTCATAATATGTTTAATTATTTAATTTAATAAATGCACATTAGATAAGTTCATTTAATAACATCACATTTAAATAGTTTATTTACAGCATAATTAATAAGTTATTGGTGTTCTTGTTGATGGACACCTCCTTGGCAGCCTACATATTTTGCCGCAGTTTGGATGTTTCAGCAGCTAAATGGTGATATAAAAATTCAAAACAGGAAATATAATAGTAAAATAATAGACTATGAATAAAATAATGTTCACATCAATGTAACAGTATGCTGCATAAATGTTTCCGAATTATTTATTTAAACATAGAATCATAAAGATGTACATCATCTGAAAGGGAAAAAAGGAATATCAAACATCAGAAAAAAGCATCTCCATTCAAGTTGTTAAACAGTTTCATTTGGTCATTTGGACATGATATCCATCAACTTCTGTTTTCTTTTCCAATTTCACAAGTTTTTACACAACACCTATTGTTAAAATGCTTTCTGTTAGGTGTGGTGGTTGATTTCAAGGTTAAATTAAATTAATGTTTCTCACACCTATTTTTTGACAGAAAGGCCTAGGATAATTGCCACCATCCATTCTGGTGTTGTCTGAAATAACACAAAACATATTTTTACATCCTTTTTTTTTTTATAATTAACTTTATTTACCTCGTCAATAGGTATGTGTAGGTCGAGGCCATCCTACTCCATACCTTACAAACATTATGTGTTAGTAGCAATTGAATACAATTGTGTTATAAGATAGCTAAATGGTTTGCAATTTATAAACAGAATGCAAGTTTATAAACAGTGTACAATGAATGCATGTGTACATAGTAAATGAAAATCTTCGTAAAGGCACAGAAAATACAAGAAGCAACTATACTTTCTATATAAGACAGGAAACGTTATACATAGTATGGATATTTGTACTACACATATAATTGTTTTCTAATCAAAATGGTAAATAAAGTGTAGATTTGAAGAAAAATATGTGAAATCAACACCACAGTGTATGGTTGAAATATTCATTTCAGTGCACAGCAACGTAAAGCAAACATTTATAGTTATGGGTTCATTGTATTAATAATCTTACAACTGAAAAATTTGGAAATTCCAATTATTGGGAGATGGTGTGTTTTGAATTTGCCATGCTAGTTGAAAACTCCTTTTTAGCCCTGGTACAAATTGCCAGGTTCAGCAGATGGACCTCACACCATGAATTACAGAAGATCAAATTTGATTTCGAGACAAAAACAGAGACATACTACGGACCAGATATTACTGTTTTGTTATACGTACATACGAACGGCGATACAGTCGAATTACATGATGAAATGATAGATGGCTAGAAAGAGCATAGTTCATTCTTTAAATTAGTATAAAGTTACTATAAACGAAATGATGTATCTGAATAGGCCGGATTATAGAACACTAAATCAAACATATGTCCAACCGGGGTCATCGCCCGAACTGTTAATATAAAGCGTTTGGGTTAAAACTGTTTTCTTGGAGTTTTCAATATAGGACACGTATTCATTATTATAATTAGGAGAGACATGCGTTTTTGACCCCTAAATATTTAATAGAAGACACGTGAGCAATTGACTGTAGAATGCATAAAAAAAACGTACATGGAACATTAACAAGAAACAATGAGTAAAAATGGGGTCACCGTATTAAAAGTCGCTGAAAAAAAGCAATTAATTCGCCTCAAATGCTTCATGCATGTTTTCGTAACTATTTTGTTCTGAGCGTTGCATGTCAAAGCTGAGCTTTGATTAAATGATTCATTTGGGTATGACAAATAGGTTTGTACATGTGTATATCGTAGAAAGCTCTACCGTAAACAATGCTGAAATAGTATTCATCATACAAAAGAGTTCTCAGTGTAGAGGTTACATAGGTTTTTTTGGAACACGCTACTTAAATAATTTTTAGCTTTTAATTTTGTCGTTAGTTTAAATCCCCACATGGCAAAATAGAGGTGGCAAATAACAGCACAACACTGATAATATATACGCGATTTCTTTAGTATCTACCGCTTTTTGAGTCGTAAAATACCATCTTCTCATAACAAAGAAGAAAGTGAATTTTAACATCATTCTTAGAATTATGGACAAAAACAGATAAATACTACGGACCAGAAATTTGTTTGACTATAAGAAGTATGTATTATACAAATTTAATCGTTTTGGTAAAATATCCTAATATAATTATTTCATATTATTGTGGTTTTATCATTTGTATTATTTGTATAATACATTGTTTTTTCCCTAGCAACATATTATTATTATATTATTATATGCCAGATTTATCAAGCGCCCTTTTCATGTAATAATACACGTTCAAAGGCGCTGTAAAATAAATAATTACATATCATAATCTTGTGAAAGCATAAAATATCCATAACATAGTAAAACAAATTAAAATCTAACTAAGCATATGGGAAGAAATACTCGTAGCCTGGTAAAACAATAGAATCAATAAAAATCGTCAAACGTAATATAACTATTATAAATGGGATTAAAAAAATAAAACATTTTCATAATATATAAATATATATAATAATTACGTCAATATTAAATAAAATGCGCGTCTCTTCAGTCCTTGCTGAAACCACCCGTACAAAGCACTTTGGTGAAGCCGTGTGTACGTGCAATTTCTGGGCAAAATTGACTTGTTTCTGGCATGACACAAATACAAACGGAGTTGTCATGGAAAATCACGCGTTGATAATCGAATTAAATGTTCTGCTGTTTTAATAAGTTCTATTCCAATTAACATAATTGACTGAACGTGATGAATAAAACGCCCGTTTTTATCCACTTTAGGCGACCACGAAACGTCGAATATTGACTATACTCGAAACCATGGAAAACTTGTGCGCTGTATGTGTAATGTTCATAAGGCATGCATGGTTATAATTGTGGTTTAACATTTCCATGCAGATTTGTGTGTAATCTTTCTTCCAATACGGATTTGCTAATTTTGCACTTCAACCATTTATGATATGTTTTTTTTGGCTTTATGAATACAGTTGCTACGCATAATTTTCGACGTACATATCGTATGTGATGTATGCATATGTATTCATTTTTGTTTTACTTATTAACCCGGAGACTTTTTCTTCCGATTATTTATGCATCAATTACTTCCGACAGCTTTCTTCGGATTGCAATAGTCGAAGGTGTCACGTATATTGTATGACGCACACATCATATGCGATGTATACTTCCAAATTTGTGTTTACATCACATTTGTTAATACGTAAGGCATACGTATTGGTATTAGTATAGCACCTAATTCTTTCCGAACACATTTCTTCGGATAGCAGTACTCACAAAACAAACTTCATGATCTGCTTTATAATTCTTTTCTTGTCAATTATTCTTTTCATATCTTTCACTTCTCTCCTTAGGCATCGGACACAAAATCGGACATCAATTTACATCAGGGCTAATCTACAAATGTCAGCATCTGAAACAAACCATGTGACGGCGATTTCTCTCAAATGTGTAGGTCCATATCCTCCGTGACTAATTTACACACCCTCACTATAGCTAGTCGTCGTCACCAATGTCAATACGATACCAAAAACATGTCCAAGTCACACAAGATATTCATTTTTGTTTGTGGCAACATATCCAACAAAATGAGTCGACTTATCCAATCATATAACGCCGAACAGCTAATCTCGCCTGATACCCATTTCACTGAAAATTCCAGCTCACTTATCGATCTGATAATTTAAAAAACACGTCACACATAATCGCCAGCTTTGTAGGAGACCCATTCATTTCTGGACTTATACGTTATCACTGTCCTGTTGTTGCTATCCTCAAATTTGACAAACCGAATCCTACCTCATTCAAACGCCGCATTTGGCTTAATGATAAGGGCAACTACACAGCATTTCGAGAAAAATAAAACTTTGTTGATTGGTCAGATGTAATTGATAGAAATAACCTCGAAAATGTAGCTGAAATAGTTTCTAAAACAATTATTAAAGCTGCCGCCGAAACAATAGCGAATTCAATTGCAACTAGATGACCAAATGAAATACCATGGTTTAATAATTATATCCGTAAACTTATTAGAAAACGCAAATACCACAATAAAGCTAAGACTACAAACACGGCTACAGCCTGGGCTAACTTCAGAAATCAGGTAACAAAAACAATACAAAAGTCTAACTTAGAACACACACAAAAGCTGATAACACAAATAAACACAAACAACCTAACATCAAAATCATGGTTCAAATAAGCGAAAAAATTAACACAGCATCATAAAAAATCAAATATAATACCTACACTCATTCATAATAATGTTGAAGCTTCTTCTGACATAGCTAAATGTGAACTTCTAAATGAATACTTCTGCTCATCATCCTTTGTCGATGACACAAACCAGCCCCTTCCATATTTACACGACACAACTAATCATAGCATTTCAAACATTTTGACATCGCCTCAGGACGTTATTGATGCAATTCAGTCCATGGATCCATCCAAAGCTAGTGGACCTGATGTACTGAGCCCAAAACTCCTACGCGAAGGTTGTAACGAACTAGCCTTACCATTTTTAAACTACTNAGCCCACCATATTTGATGTTCTAGAGTGTCCTTTCGCCACTGTTCTTTGTCTTTCCACTCTGTCTAACTCTATTCCTGCTGTATCTTTCATATATCTTAATATATGCTTAAGCAGCTCATGCACGCTTCAATGTTAAAAAATACTTCTAACTGGTTATTGCTTTAAAAGGTTGCATGTGTTAATTTCTTAAACGGTCCAACAAACCTATGGAGAATAATTCATATAAGTTTTTAGTAACTTGTTTTCTAATCCATTATTGTATAAATGTAACTCACATGTCATGTTCAAAGTATCAAAATAAATACTGTTTAAACCAAAACGCCCGTTGATGTGGAACATTTAACTGAATTTCATTTATTAAAAGACGTTACAAACACGAAAGACGTTACACTCGCGCAATCCATCCAGATTGTTCTGGTAATGGTCACTGTTCACAGAATGGGAACCTAACTGCTGCAAGGAGTTTGATTTTCACGACTTCTGCTTGGCGGCACTTTTTTCGAAGCAACAGAGCGCGACGTGTTAGTCGGCGTCAGTCCATATCCGGTTGAGCGCGAAACCGCCCCTTTCGGCGAGGTGGCGTAATTGGGCCTCCGTGTACTTGCAACTGACGTTCTCCCCCTCGTGGAGGCGCAACCTGTCGTCTGCCTCAAATGTCAGGGACAGGCCGAGTCCAGGGATATCCATCGTCTGGTGTTTCGTGGAAACCGCTTCCATAATTGCGCCGCTTACAGTATCGTCTGCGATGCCGCACACGAATCGCGCCTCTAACCGGAAGTTGTCAGTCTCGATCTGACTTCCGTAATCACGATTCAATCGCCACAGAGCGTTCAAATACAGCGGATCACCAGAGCCGTCAGGGCCCGGTACGCTCTTTCAACAACTTGCGGTTCCTGAGTGACGTCAACAGCAACTAGCAGACGATCGTCACCTGTCATGGACTGCGCTATACATTGCAATCTGGCGATCTGCGTTTGGTACGCTTGGTTCTGGAACCCGCCTCCCATCCAAATGATCAACTTCCGGCCGAGAATGGTCCGTATTTTCTCGATTCCGACACTGTATTCCCCGGGGACGGAAATATATTATAGAAAATATATTATTTAATAAACAACAACACTTATAACACAGATAGTATTTATTCGTGATACATAAACACAATCTAATGGCACTACTGTTCAATACTCATCCGCTGTAATAGTTGTTTCGCCGCTCACACTGGCCTTATCCGGACCCAGTATTAAGATTTCGTTCTGAATAGGTATGTAGTACACAGGTGTCGATTATATGGCCCACGGCAATGCCAGATTTGCAAAAGTTAACTGTTGTATCTTGTACATCTTGACAAAAACCATTTCATTCCGATGAAAATATAACTTAAAGCACTTTTGAACTCTTTCAAATCCATTACTGTAAAGGGACTTGTTCACAGATTTTGGCATGTTTTGAAATTTGTCATTAACTGCTTTAAATTGATAAATATAAACATCGGAACTCAAGAGCTCCAGTATAAAACAAGAATAAAATTAAAGAAAGAAAAAAGTTATCCTCACCTGGGCTCAAACCACTGACCCTTGGGGTAAAACTCTAGCGCTAAAACCACTCAGCCATCCACGCTGCTATATTTTTTCGATGTATTTTATACTTAACAGAAGCAATCCATGTATTTCAACAAAATATAACGATAACAACAGAACTCTCCAAATTATTCAATTGTTTCGCGTTTGTAACGCTTGATAATTTTCAGGTTTTTAAATCGTCAAAAGCTACCAATAATTGATATTTTAGAGCATGGTAAATGTTCAGTATTATTGTCTCCTCGCACATAACATAACTCAAAACAATTTGTTTCAATTTTGTAAATTTACAAAACTGGGAGCAAGTCCCTTTAAATGTTGATTTCCACACACCTTCAACTACGACGTAGTTTGATTGTGTAAAACTTGGCGAAGTCATGTCAATTCTGCTTTCTGCATACCGGCGGAATATACTACATCATGCAGCTGTAGCTAGTCAAGCACACCATTCTTAGTACACGTGTGTTTATATGTCATCACAACACAACAAAAACGAAAACTCAATGCAACAAACCGTTCGAAAAATACATTCAATCTGAATTTATTGAACAGAGCATCGTCGAGAATAAGGGAATATGTATACAACGAACAGATAATTTAAGTATGACGTGAAGAACATGTTTACCAGTTTACTTATTGTGGTAACGAGACAATAAGGGATCGGGTCTGTTTGCTTTGGGATCGCGTTCGTTTTAGGGAATTTTTTTAAGAAGCAGAAAAAGCCCTGTCCAATGACTCTGGTTTTAAATCCCGCCTGCTATGCCGGAGTCCACTCTCCTTACTACTTTCAGACTTATCCTCTGCACCATCTTAATCAATTGCTTGTTTGAGTTTGCGCTTCTTTTTTATTCTTCTTGTTCTTTTTTTCCCGGAGTCCGCTACTGCCAAATCACGTTCAACAATTTTTTTCAGAACCATGTTTAAACAAGTTTTATTTTTAATTAATATATTGATCAAATAACACTTATATCTTAATATAAATACTTACCGTACTTCTTCGATTACCCTTTCACACAGAGTGTATGATCCTGGCTAGCTTATGAAATGAGTCACTTGTCCTAAATAATAAGACGGGAGTGTCTCTCATAGTGTTGTCTCTGAGGTTTCAATATTCCTCTATTATTGAAAGTATTGTTTTACAATAATTTGCGAATACAAATGAGAAACGCATTAAGATTATATTGCAAAATTAACTAAAATCAATTTATTGTCATCTTCGACTTAATAGTATGTTATTATGGCATTGACAACGACACAAAAAGAGGCTTTATACTTTAATGTGAAAGACACTATATGTTGAAATCTAATTTTTATTTCAATAGATATTATTATAATGAAATGTTACAGTATGTAAACACAATCCACTGTCAACTGTTAAATAAGCTGAACTGTTGCCTTTCTTTGCAACATCGAACGTATTCATTCAAAATATAATTTGATATGGACAACAATTAAAGTCATAACCATGTTCAAGCATTAATTCGTCTGTCGTCTGTCCCTTCAGGCAAATTCTAGTATGGGGTCATTACAGTCGAAACGAGTTTAAACGAAAAGAACTAGTTAATGTTAAGGTTTTTGCGTACACTTGTATACACTTTAAAAGTTAGCGAATGTATACACAATGTATTAATACGATAGGAATTTTACATTATTATTATTTACTATCTCTGCTGTATTAATTGATTACATATGACAGTTATTTAGTTAAAATGTTGTCGGTATTGTTATAGAATAAATACTACTTTTTATCACAAAAAACGGGTTAGCTATTTAATTGCATTATCTTCAAATATTAAAAGTATAATGATATTGGTTTGTCTGACTAAGATAACAAACTACCCCTATAGTTTGAATAACAATTATGTGTAATCCGAAGTAGTACGAAATCGAATATATCAGTTCATGTTAACAGAACATTGACATTTAATTGGATTACAATATGATATTGAATTATGTGGTATAGCTCATACAATACATGCATAAGTGTCCATTTTGATTAAATAACGCGTATTTTGTCTTGAAATCACAATTTCATTTTGCTGAAATGGTAAGCATTAATACTACAGCGCTTAACCATATTACATAGAGATTTACCTCCCAATTCACCTAACGCCGTACATTGTGAACTAGTTTCACCATTTAAAATGTATTAGCCTTATTGTGAAACGAACGTGCTTAAAATAGCAAAAAAATGATTATAGCTGAAATTGCGGTTGTTAATAAAAATAAAATAACGCTCAACCAGATTGCGAATACAATGGCATATGAGATCACAAATAATTTGATCTTACAAGACAATTTGGTGAACATTGCGTAATTATAATACACATAAAAATGTTTCTTCATTGGAATAACTTTGTGTTTTTCTTGTCTTAAAGAATACTGTTTTGTCAACCGTTATTAACTTATATATATATTTTTTTATAATATTGAATTTCACCAAATAATACTAAAAGGAACTTTACAATTTATATTTTTTTTAATCCAAAAAAAGGCACTCCTCATATGCAGCACGTATATGACAACGTTAGCAATTACTTAAAAATATTTTGATAACGAATTATATATATATATATATATATATATATATAGTTTTATCATAAGTGAACGGCAAACGTATTTAACGTGAGGATCACAGAGCAGATAACAATAGTATTTTGAGACTGAGTATATTGGTTGCGAGTTTCCTAATAGCAGTAAGTGTGTTGTGTGTGTCTAGCCTCATACAACTGTCTGGCATGAAAACCCGTATGCGTGTTTTCCGTCATTTTTGGAAAGTGAAATTTAATAACGAATAATAAACACAATGGTAAAAAGTTCGAAATTACGACATGCTACCTACTAGAGGAGTGGCAAATGTAGTTTTAATCTCTTATACAACTATTTGAATTATGCTACATAACGGATCTGGTTCGCTTTAATTTTAAAAGCAAGATTCGATATTTCGTTTTATTTGCGAACTTTCTGGGCAACATACTGACGATTTTGTTTCAAATAATCGATAATGTTTTTCCAGGATGTCTATCGTCTTCATATATGATCTTCTTTTACAACAACTAAGTCGGGGAACCGAATTAAATTTTCAGTATAGGCCAATTTTTGTGAGGACCGTTTAATATTGGAAAAAAAACTTGGAATGTTTCAACAATGGTTTCGAATTCTACTTTTATGAAAGGACCTCACTGAGTTTTATTGTGATCGACGTTATGTGTATTTATATGGACGTTATATAGTTTTTCATCATATTTATCGAGTACACAGTTAATTTAAACGAGCACATGTTAGCTGAAAGTTTAACTCTTGATTCGACGTCTTTCTTGATAAATAAGTGATACGTTTAAATGTATCTTTCCTAACTGCTTTCCAAACGGTATGAACAACTTTCGGATGCTGAACATAAATTCGCATTATAAGCTTAACCGCCGGTTACAGGCTTGCATGTTTGAAATTTATCTACAAACTCGCAACATGTTAGGTATTTTCTGGATGTAAACGAGCAACTATAACTCACATATAGCATTTAAATGTTGCATAAAGGATAAATGGTGATTTTATCTAGAAAAAATCGGGAAACCAATATAAGGTGGCTTATAACTTCCATGTTAAAGAATGCTAATACAATAAACCTTTTTTTGTGTTTTTTTTTGTATGGAAATGATCGGGAAAACAGTGTTTCAAATGAAACAATCTTGTTTTTTTTTGCGTTTTCGTATACTGGGTTGTATAAAAAAACACTGTTATCATAGTATAATGAAGAAATATCAAAGATTATCATTTCAAAATGTAGTATGCCTTAATGTATGTTATTAGTATACATATATTTCATCTTAACTAATAGTTAGGTTTATTATATTGTAATTCCTAAATTACAAAAGCACGCTTTTATTTTATAGCGATATTGTTTCTTTAACAAAAGTCAGGAAAAAATTACAGTCCGTCATGTTGACCCCTATTCAAACGGGGATATTTTCTAGTTTGAATATACCATGTGTATGAATAAAAAAACTTGTCACCGGAATCATACGACCTACAGCTAAATGACATAACACATTGTTCATACATTGTCTAGCTTCTTATTACCTGATTTACAGGTTCAAAAGTCAAACTACACATCATTTCCATTGAGAAAAGACAACTATGTCAATTCTTATTTAAGCATGGTTTCAATTTTAGCGCCTGTTCATCGGATTGAACGTGTAAGCCCATGGGATCGATTACTCCGACTTAAAACTGTTGGCGTAATGGATATGGCGTCGCCGTGGCGTAATGGATATGGTGTCCGCCTAGCGACCGGGAGGTTACCGGTTCGATCCCCAAAGATTCTTAATCTTCCCCATTGACACCAAGTACTGGTTCAAGTCCCAGGAAACGGACTCGAGAGCGTTTCAAATAAGCCTCAGGCTTTCTATGTAATCGAGCTAAAATAAAAAGGTTTAAACTAAAAATTGTTGCGAGTTTTAAAGCTGGTTGAGATATAATGTACAAGAGACAAGCACGGGTTTTAGTTATCATGTCACCGGTCATCAGTTTTCTGCTGGTGGACATATGCTCACCTAATTAAAACGGATTTATGTATATATATTTGAACGGTCATGATTAGGGGCGGTGCCATAGACATTAAATGTGCAACACAGTTGTTTCTGTGTGCTGTGGCCAATATAGGACTGCTTTTATCAGCTATGTAATTCCATTTTACATTACAAATGATAACATTTATATTAATGAGGTGATTGCGAATGAGCACTTGTAAATCACTTGGCGTATTTATAACGGGGAAAAAAAACAACAAAAAACAACAACATGCAAATGAAGTCGGTTCAAGAAGACTAACACTAATGAACAGTACCAATATTTGAGAAACGATGTTTTAACAATTAATTTCCGAATGTTTTTCCTTATTTAATCTTTTATTATAAAATCAAAACCTAAACAAAAGGCCAGACTGGCCTTTGTTGCACAAAAAGTTTATGAATAAAATCATTGATCTAAACAATCCCTATCAATACATATTTGAATTAATCAATTTCAATCATAGAATATGTGTGGATTAACATTTGTTGATGTTTGGTGTAAAAATGTGTTATTTTGCTGAAAGTGAATTTGTTAACATGTGTCCAATAACTGTACATAACATTTAATTATACTTGTTACCTTTTTTACTGTAATTCTATATTGAGCATCATAAAACTTGGCCCTGATATTTTGCCAATAACCAGTTCATGAAATTAAAAGGCTGACTATGGTTAGTTCAGATTTTAATGGTTTCTGGTATTCATCATCAGATAACACAATTTATGTGTGCGTCAAAGAAATTTCGTATTGGACCGTTCGAGGTTTATACGATCATTTTTTATCATTTCCGAGTAAACTCAGAACGATGAGTCTACATGATGTTGAAACCAGCCCTACTTGCAGATCTTGAAAAACGTGCTTTATAAATAAGTGTCATATCTAAATAGGCTTGCAAAAGCATTTGTAAATATTCGCTGATGACTTATGTACAGATAAACACGATGTTTACAGCTAGCGTCACAAAACGTTATTAAATAACGTGAACGCCCGTGCTCGTGTTAGGACTTTACGTTGTTATGTATATTGAACGTGAAAAATGCACATACAACCATGTGTGTATTTATAATAAAAACATAATTAAACAGCGTTATGTACCATACGGTGACATATTTGTACCCGTCCAATATTATGTCAGCTGTGTAATCGTTCAAATATATCAGCGCATGGAACATATCGCTGTTAAATAATCTAATATTATTGCTGTTACTACGCGTGAAAAACGATGTTATACGTGCTTTTTTGTTTATTGTATATATTTTCTCGCTGTTGTCGTGCTTGAGTATTGTAGTAAATGCCCATCAGATTTTTTTTTTTTAATATACCATGATCAACATTGCGATAGCCACGATTAATGTCATTATGTCAAATTTATATTTTAAATAAAATTACCACTTATAAATATTGATAATAAAATCACGGTATGTATGGTAAATGATGTGCATACGTATAGTTTGTACTATTAAAGTCTATATTCACTATGTTGTAAACGCCATATGTGAAATATTAATTCGCTAATTGTTTAAAAAGGATAAATATTGTGGAATTGTATTCTTCCGCCGGCGTAATTACATTCAATAAAGAAGATGTAAGCCTTATCGGCGTCGGATACTGATTTATTACCGTCTTCTCACTAAATAAATGTTATATGAACTCGATACCACAGACTGATTAATTAACCCATTAATGCCTAGTGGACTCACCCATCCTTCAAAATTGGATCAATGTATTTCCAAAATTAGGGATGTCTAGTATATTTATTTATATATTTAGAATATTTCTTACAGAAATAACCTAAAGCAAATAGCGCAGACCCTGATGAGACGCCGCATGATGCGGCGTCTCATCTGGGTCTACGCCGTTTGCCATGGCTTTTTTTTCTAGACGCTAGGCATAAATGGGTTAAACGTATGATATTTGGATACCTAAGTTCGAAATTGCTTCAACTCAGAGATACGTTAAGGGTCGATAAATCTGGAATAAGGTTCACTTAAATCATCTCACATTTTACATCGGTCACAACTTGTTTGGAATTAGTTAATTATCTAATGGTACAATAATTGTATGTTAAGATACATTTATTTAATCACGTTTTAACATGATTACGCCGAACAAATATTCCATTATCCCATAAAATATTCAACATTGATATTTTCAACAAATATTTAAAACGAATTCAGCAGGGTTTCATAATGACTGAATCTATTTTAAAGCATGAGTGTGTATATTTGCCAGTATGATTAATTCAGACATTATTTATGTAGAAAATATGCAATATATAGGAGTTATTTTTAAGTTAGTTAAACAGATCATTCAAGCTTGGAGCAAGTGTTCTTTAATTACAATTAATGCGAACACATCCAACAATGATTTTCGCGAACACAAATCTGAAAATCAATATAAAGAATCTGTTTTGAAACCCATGGGTGAACATAGAACATGGTATCGTGTAAATTATTTACATCTCGAGTAAATGCCATCTCTGCTTTCTATCTTGGTCCCACACGCAAATTAATTATTGCCCTGGCTCTTATGCTTAAAATAACCGACGTCATCAGACAGAATTTATTTAATTCAATGACTGGTGCTGGAATGGTGATAATTTGATTGCGTTGTGAACTGTTCGCATCATTTGGAATCTTTACACGACATTGTTATACGAAGTTGTTTCACAGAAATACCAAAGCCGAGTTTAAACTTATGTTTTATATTTGCGTATCAGCCACAACTTGCAATTAATTACAGTGTTTACAACAGACATGCATACTATGTTGTGCGCGTTAAGTAGCTCGTCTATCATTTCGATAACATCTATCGATTGTGTTCACTTTCGAAATAACCCGTGATGCAGTAAGTGCGTTGTTATTCCATCCAAATAGGTTGTTAAAACGTCAACCAGCTAAGATAATAATCCACTATGTTTGTATTAAGCAGTGCATTAGTGTTATATTTAATTTAAATACCTTTAAACTCGTGTAATGTCATATTAAAGGATACACAATACAAATGTCATATATTTGTTAATATACTAACTTTAAAACGCCTACTTTCAAAAAGTATTTGTATGAATTAAATTAAAAGTGCAAAGTCAAACACTGTTTACGTGTGGTAATATTAGTTATGACTGGCATAAAATTGCGACAATAAACATGTTTTGGTCTGAACAAGTAATCAAACATGAAACTTACAATAACTATAAGTAAACATCCACACTCACAATACAAGGATACTCCCCATATGACATTTACAACAATTAATGGAGGCAACGTTAATTAACTGTCAATACAGGCCTGTCATCGTTCTTGCGTGCTTATGATGCCCACGCAACAATCGCTCATTGTATAAGATTGTATAAATGCTACTACTGCATCAGTAGTATCCTAAAGCCGTAGTATACGACATGACCATACTTGTTTTGAAATATGATAAAACACAATTATTATTAATAATTAACAAATTGTTAATAAGTTTCGCCTTATAGTCACAAATCCATCAATGTATAAAAACATATTCACTTTTGTAGAACCTTCTATACTGTACAGATTTATTCAAACAAAAATTGATATGTTTTTGCAACACATACGAGTGAATGATCTGTATCGGCGTAAGCCTTAATTTATTGTTTTGAAGTAAATACTATTTGATGGGTTGTACCGCTTGAAGAATTTTAATATTTAATGACATACACTGTTATTACGTAAGACGTTATTTTAAACGCCGTAGTGGATCACCTTTCATCCAAAGATCAATCTAGCTGCGATATTGACCAATACGGACACAAAAGGATGGTTAAATAATTTTTTATTTATATTGATGCTTTAAATGAAACAAATGGTCAATATACACTCAATAGGTGTATAATATTTAAAAACACTTTCTTCAATATCTACAAATTATATCTACCTATTCACATGAATCAAGATGTTTACATACAATACCATCTGTGAAAGAAGTATAATATTTGAAGATAATACACTACGAGTGTTATCAGATAATGGCTTAATATTGTTCCAACAAATGTTAAACCTAGAAACCTGATCGTTATCCTGCGACACAATAATCAAGAACGAAAGGCTTGTGACGGTTTGTTATTACTGTGTCGACATTATTATGTCTGGTAGACACAATTACATCATATTATACAAAACTATTTTCATCGTTTAGATATTGTTATGGGAATAAGTATTTTTTTAATGCAAGTTTTTTTTTTCCTCGATAAAAACTTCATGTAACATTTCTATATCTAGCATCATAGGAAAACACCAAGATAGTGATATGTTTGTTAACAATGCTTTCAACAGAACAGTTGTATTGTAATTTTAATACATGTATATCAAAAACATAATACTCGTTTAGTATAGATACAAAAACTCGTTTAAATTATATCTCAGACACAAGAGAAGATATATTCCAATGTTGGATCTCCTGAGAAACTCTTATTTCCTATGGGATTGTTTTTAAAGCCGCACAGAAATTGTATTTTCATTTTTTATACAGACACATACTTAATATGATTGCACGACGCCTATCTTTATTGCGTCGAAATCATACCATAAAACATAATAAAGTTCTAATTAGATAATGACATATCTGAATTCCGGGTACCTTGAGAGCGATCCTGATATTAACATCAACATACGTACGAGAAAAACAAAAGCGGCAGCGACAACAACAGCTATTCCTAAACCAAAACCCGAAGCTCAAAAAAATGTAAATATCAGCTTTCAAACGTACAACAACAACAACAAAACATTAACACAAACACACACAAACAGATATTAGGTAAAACCCAAAAGGGAACATTGATTATTCTTTCAGACAGTTCGATCGATGCGTGGAATGTTAACGTAATCAGTAAAAATGCATACACTGTGGAAAAATATTATCCAGAAGATTGGCAATCTGCAATACAGTTATATCAATGGAAACGTTCAATTACTTATTTGGCATGGTGACTGACAATCATGATTAAATTCAGACTGTCAGTGAAACTGATGAATGCTCTTTCTTGAGATGCGCATTGTCAATGTATCCCAGGATACAATAAGACTCATTTTCCATGAACTACCATGGGCTACCATGTTAGTTCGTGTTAATAAGCCCATTGTATACTGTGCTAAATCATGTTTTGTGAAAGCTATCACGCCAACTTACCATGGTAAAAAACCATGAAATACCATGTAAAACATGAATTACCCTGTTCACAAATACAATGCTAATTTGTGGTTGTTTATTTACCCTGGGTTGATTTGAAGAATTGGGTCGCCATTAAACAAACAAAATGCCTATTATGTTATATCGTGGTGATATGGGCACGAAATAGTCCAATTAATCTCTTTGTTATACCAATCATGATACTTTTATTTGTATGAAGTATTTTTTCATATGAATACAGAAAGCTACATAGTTCAAAACACAGTTAGGTGTCGTACAAATAATAAATTACATGTGTTACACTTTACGCGTGTCGAAAAGAAGACATCTTTATAAACAAATATGTATATGCAATTCCACTTAGTATATACATCAATCAGCCCATTACGGTTGTAAAGCAGATACATGGCGACTAGTAAATA
This sequence comes from Dreissena rostriformis, assembly GCA_007657795.1. Lineage (NCBI taxonomy): Eukaryota > Metazoa > Mollusca > Bivalvia > Myida > Dreissenidae > Dreissena > Dreissena rostriformis. The sequence continues at coordinate 266,756 of VMBQ01000032.1, read as the reverse complement.
AAGAAATATATGCAAGTCTTATCTGTAGGGATACGGCAAATTACATCAAATTTAGTGTGTCTGATCTGACACAGTCAATTAAAATCCATTAGAAAAGTCAAATTATTAATTAAATAGGAAAAACTCATTGAAAAGATATTGGAGCGGAAATACCTAAAAATACGCATGTCCATCCAATAGGGATGCTAAAGTGTCATAAAATGCGGAGTATAAGTGTCCGGGATCTAATGCGGAAAATAATAACTATGTAAAGGGAAATAATTCCATTGGCAATCATCGGAGTATAACACGCTGACTATGTGCGCATGTCCATCGTAAAAAAGAGCATATAAACTGTCGTCATATTTATCGCAGGCGGAAACGAATCATTTATTACAAAATGACAAATTAATAATCAAAGCGCGATAACATCATGAACAATAATTTGACTTGAACGATCTTACAAGTATGAACATGACACCGTGTAGCGGTGACGAATCCTAAGTTTCGTCAAATTCGGTGCATAAGTATCTGATAAATCGGGCAAAATATAAAACCCCATTAGAAGCTGACATATAAATACTAACAGGGCAATACCTCCATGAACAATAATTGAACCAGAACTATCTGACAACGATGAGCATGTCCACCATACAGGGATGCTGCATATCAAATTTGATGAAATTCCTCTTTTATTTGTAATTTATGTCACTGATATATCCAACTCTTTAGTGAGCACAGTCAAGAAGTCTGTTTACCGATGATAGTTCATTAGCGTCTCTTCTACTGACAATACAGTTATAGAAAAAAACACCCAATCACGACCTTTTCCAAATTTACACATAGGCTTAACAGCAGCTGTTTATTGTCAACCAACTAAAACAGCGGTTGTGTTTTCACTTGCTCCAAGAACCCTAACCGTCCAAAACGACTAGTTGATAATACTTTACTCTCTTTTTTCCACTCACACAAGTACCTCCGTCTCACCTTAAATTAAGACGTTACTTGGTCCAAACATGTTAAACATATAACATCAACCGCATCTAAAATGTTGGGTTCCATTAGAATGTTAAAATACAAATTGAAACGCGAAACGCTCAATCAAATGTATAGTTCATATCTCAGACCCACACTCGAATATGATGCTGTGGTTTGAGACAAACCATGACACGAATCGGCTAGATAAGATAAGACGCAGCTCATAGAGTTTCAGTTTTAAGGAAATGGGGGTCACTTAATGATCGTCAGAAAATTCAAAAATAGTTTTTGTACAGAGACATATTAAACATTTACTTCCGCACTATGTTTTAACGAACTGTTCCCTCCGCCGCATTCTACGTGACCGCATTATGTACGAATCAGTGTGAACTATGCAAAGGTTACGCGATTTACACTAACGCACTTTGCAGCAAACTGGTATTATTGTTTCTTAGGTTTCTTCGCTTCTGTTATTTTCTTGCTTGTTTTTGTAATCCTGCTGAATACAGGTTATCTTTCAAAAAAGTTTATTGGTAAGATGAAACAAAAAATGATTTGTATTCTTTGGCATTTCACACACATAATCAGCGGTTTTGGGACCTAAAACTTGTGAACAAGTTTTGTTTTATTACAAAAGATGTGCGCACAAAAGCAAGAGTACATGAAGTCGATGGTATTACAATGTACGCATCGGTAAGAGTTCCCGCTTGAGCAGGCAAAAAACAACACGCAAATAATAAAGTTGGAATTTGATGAAATATTTTTGTATAAACAAAATATTGGTATATAGTCATTACTATTTATGATGATGTTTCACAAATGGGACAAATAACGATGCAAAAATGTTAACTAACTGTTTACTTCTATTTACAGCCGAACACACTTTGCAGCATCGAGTGTAAAAGTTATGTATAAGTATGCGTTTTCAACGTCTCACAATGAGCAACGGATTTCAATCTATGACTGATTCGACCAACACAACTCTTGATACACAGTGAACATACACTAATATGTGCATGTTTGTTTTCTTTTTCAATTTCAGAGCAAGTTTAATCATTCGCTTTAGCAGTAAATTCTACGGTAGGTATATTTATTGACTAATGCTGTCTTTGCAGATCATATTGAGCATCTATTTATTTACGTGCATTTTCAATGTTGATTATTGTAAAGTGTGGAGGGACGAGAACACAACTGTGCTCTGCTCATTGTCGATTATATTAGAGAGAACAGTTGTGTGATTCTGTAAATCCTGCACGTTGATATGAATGTTCCGATAGCAAACGGAGCCAACTTATAAACGGAAATAAGAGCACCGGTTGTGTTTATGTGTGTGCATTACCAGTATATTGTGTATTTATATTAAAGTAACAATAAAGGTGACGATCCGTAATTATTTACCGATTTTTAAATATTTTTTTCGTATTTTATTTATAAAGGTTATCAAAAAACAATATATATATATATGCTATTGGACATTACCATAAAAAAAATGAGCAATGCAACTTGTTTTGAGCTCAAAATACAGTGTCCTCCAAGTAAATTGTGTTTACAAACAATCAGTTTGTTTACATCGCTGTTAACTTGATCATGCCGAGCGATTCAGAGCCAGTTTTCCGATAACAAATTTTGATTGGTCGGCACAAGATATTGTGTACACGTGAGCAGGTCAAGGGTGTAAGGCCAGACATTCAAAACAAAAATGGCATCGAGTTCAAAAAGATAATGTAAACTCGCCTGCAAGCATACACACACGGTCGCTAATACATGTTCAACTATATTCGACATACACCTCCAACAAGAATGACAAAGGCTGAGAATAACAGACAAACTCTTCAATAGGAGTGCAAATAACAAATATTAAAAACATCAAGCTGTACTTCGATTTACACACATGTATATATATATACATATACATACACACACACACACACATATATATATACATTTTTGTAAGATTACCATAGTGTGAACGTAAGTACAAATTGTGTATAGAGTACATTTGTACCAATGTAGCAAACAACAAGATGCATATTAATTGCTTGTTCTAGGTGGTTTAAAACCTATATAAATCAGGGTGAGTTGTATATAGTATACAAAAACACTACACGAGTAAAGTGTGTGCTTGAACTGTATTTGTTTAGTCATATTTTTTTTTAAATAAAGCGTTCTTAATATTAATTATGCCTAATGTGACAAAGTAGCTTTTATATAATCACACTTCATTCAGCGAAATACTGTGGTCATTGAAGCGTTAATCTCTATCGTGACACAGTAGATTTTTATATAATCACACTTTGTTCAGCGAATCACTGTGGTCAGTGAAGCGTTAATCTATATCGAACATAACATAACATACATGTTGTCTTTCTTTGTTTACGAGAATATTGTGTTGTTTGTACTACGTCATCAATACATGCGTACTCTACGAAAAAGCCGAGGAACATCGGAGATAGCGAAAATGTACGGAAATTGCAAAATGTAAACATTTCTACAAATTATGAAACGGGCATATTTTCCATAATTCTTGACAACGTTGCACCTAAGCTGTGTTTTTATCATTTTTTATGCAAGAGTAACTAAAATCCGGTAAAAATTAGACCAGTTTATAGGCGTAATAATTGGATTTGTCACCTTTATTGTTACTTCAAATACATTTCTTCGCATTGCAATATAAATAGATAATCTATAATCAAATAAGAACAAAGTGCACATTGAAACTGATAAACCTATTGCAAGTGCTCACAACATAAACCAAAGCAAAAGCAAGCTTTAACATTAAAACATGATAAAAGGTCAACGATATTGGTGGTTTAAATACTTTACATGTGGAAAAAGTGAACATGCATTTAGATTTCAGAACAAAGCAATTACACTTTTTTTTCTTATAATACTATTCACATTTTTTTTTTATTATTTCTTTTTATCACGTACAAGTACACTTATGTTTCAATTAAACGGTCTTCACATGGCTCTATAGTATACTCGACAGAATATTACTTGTTATTTGGTTTGTTTATAAAGTGTGCGAATGCCTACAAATGGTCAAAAGATAACACAAAACATATTCTTCCATAACAACCATACTCCTTAATACAATGACAAAGTAAAGGAAATATGCATATGTTATATTGGAGGGTTCGATTGATACGAATGTTACCTAATCTCAAATTGCATGCCTTTTGTCTCACACTTAACACATCCCAAATACAGGAAAATGCTGCATCTGCAATATTATTTCATCAGCGAAAATGATTAATTGTATATAGACTGACAATCGGAATTGCAAAATTTGTGTTGGATGTCTGTCTGTTTTTTTTTTTTTTTTTTTTTTTTTTANTTTTTATACAGAGATCTATATTTAGATAACTAGCCTATATATTTATTATTTAATGTTGAACGCAAACTCATCAATTGATTCCCTAAGAGCGACACCAATTATTTAATTCATTAAAAAACAAAGGTTCTCAATTTAAGTATACGAATTGCGTTGAATATTGAAATTGCTGTTTCGTCAAAACATACATCGACATGAAAATAAAAGGTGTGTTTGTGTAATTCAAAGTTTATGATGTCTTTCATGGCCTGGGGTTACATTTTGAGTAGACACGGTGTGTGTCCCAACACTCCCACCGTATTAATTGATCAAACTCAAAAGTTGGGACTAATTCTGATTTATAGCTTCCGGAACATTGTAACCAAAACTATTTACAATGAACGGATATTCTAAAATTAAATTATACGGCGTAATATAGCTTACAAAAACAGTATCAGGGCGAGACAATGTGCAAATATCAATTGCTCAAATCATACATCTATTCATTATTGTTTACATTTTAAATAGCTACCACAAAAACAACAGTGCAACCGCTCTTTGTGAAATAATTTTCCTGACTAACGGGACAAACCTGTAACTACTCCACACTCTTATTATATGGACAGGTTGAATAAATATTGTATTTTCATACGACGTAGCTACCACATGGCTGATTCCTTAACGTTGTATGGTGGTTTGAGTGCCTTTATGAACCGGAGAGCTATACCAGCGGGAGTGTTAACTCCTGACATTGCTTCTTATGGTAGACAGGTTGAAACGACAAGTCGGAAAATAAACCACTGATGACGACGGATGCTCTCGGGCCAGAGTTTGCATAATGACGGTGTAACGCTTTCCACTCCAACGAGGGACACTTTTGGATCTTTGCGTGATGGTGCCCTGTTTTGTGGTTCCAATCGGGCTAATACAGTGCCGGACCCCATGCCTCGAAGGGGTCCAACCCAAGCTACCGGAGGTAACCACGTATTGCTGCTGCGAGGAGCCAGGTTTTGAAGGCGGGTAAATGGACTGCCCATGAAAGAACTCCAACCGTTCGCAATTTTCAGGATTGGCCACTCAGCGCCCCTGTCAGACTCGCAACTGGACAACCAAACACTTGGTGCAGTCATTCCCACGTCACGACGGCCTCAAGCGCCAGAAGAAACCACGACGAAAGGGAAGCACTACGGCTGTCTGGAGGACCTACATCGCACGGCTTCATTTGCACAGAGAGCCGGCGTGTCAAGCTGAGTAATCGATAACAACAAGAAGAATAAATACATCGGACGTAGTACTTTGAAGCTGTATTTTATCATCGAAATTGACTCAACTGTTAGCCAACGGACAGAACGCAGTAGTTGTGATTGACAGAGATAGACACAAATGAATGTTATATCGAAATGCAGTTATTAAGATGTATTTCTTGAGACATACGTCAAGTGTTCGATATACATGCAACTGACAAACTTAATTCAAAATCGGGTTGTCGTAATACTCAATTAATTTTTTCCGTGGGCATGAACAGGCAGATGGGCCATTAAACTATATGTGTTATGTTTATAACTCTGCCAAAAGAAATGGACAAGTTGAAACACGATGTCTTCATGTAATTTACTCAGTCCAAATTTATCTAACTGGAAAACACAAGCACACCAAATTGTTGTATTTTTTAGAAACGTTGCTGGATATGTGTGTTTCTCACATAAAAATTGCATTAAAACAACACACACACTATTGCAACATTCAACACTCAAAATCAACGAATATTTTGTAAAACATGTCGTAAAATAAAGTTGACCCATACAAAAATCAGTGTTCCTTATTACAATTCCCTACATTTCAATGCCATATGTGGTCTGGTAATAAAGATTTAACGAGATACAAAATGCTCGTTTTTATTTTGTGTGGCACACTATATTTCATTTTAATTTCCCGCAACGATTTCTTATTATACGACACACACACACTAGCATGATGCATGAACATTTATTAAGTACATTTCCCCACAAAAAAAACCCAAAAGAGCATTTTGTATATCGTTAAATCTATGTTACCAGAAATGAAATTGATGAATGTTCATCAGGAATTCATTAGAAAACATTCGTTTTTTTTCCATCAAACAGAGTTCTATGTAAATCCTTAGAGACATGTAAAACACTGATTGAATTATAAAGTATTTGATAAAGATCAACTGGTGCATCATGTTCATTCATAAGTGGTTTACGTCTTCAACATAGTCTAACGTTGTTTTTTGCACATTATAAGTAAAGTGTGTTTGTGCGATAATAGTATTAAATGTTCTTCCAAATTTTGCGGGGATTTCAATAAAGAATTTGCGACTGTATGTAAATATTTTATCTTTTGTTTTCAAAAGCCGAACAAAAAGGCCATTACATTTATATTAGATACACCATTACATTAGTTTATTGTCGTGTTATACGTGCTTTTTAGTGTCTGATTACATCGGTAAAACTATGGGTTACAATTGAGAAATTTATGACCAATGACATGTTGCTGAACACATTTGTCTTCGAATCACGATCGCCATCTAAATTGCATTGCAGGCCAATGGTTTAATTGTTAATTCTGTCAATAAATAAATATTTATCATTCGTGCTTCATTGACTATTTCCATTTTGTTCACAAACAACTTCCACTGAATTGCATAGCGACTACGTTGAAGTCGGAATAAATGCATTTGTCTAAAAACCGCCACCTCGATATGTGGTTCTGTAACACTACATTAGCAGGATAAAATCTTTCATTGCAGGTATCCAAGTATGCGTTGTCTGTAATACATTTTATGTCAAAAATGTATGCACACATAATTTATAATGGTGTTCATTTACGTTGGCTAATCGAGCGTATTCTTGAAGAGTACAAAGATACGAAGTTGGAAAGCAGCCACGTGCTGATAAGAACGTGCGAGATAAAGACGGCTATGTAGGGTTTAAATGTTTAGCAATTTGATGCAAATTCTAGTTAATACCAAGGTCAAGTAAATACATATTGCTGCTGTTTGTCTAAAGGACTGTAAACTTTCTATGTGAACGAACATATGAACGTATATCAGTGCAAATGTAAAAAAGTAAAATACAGTAAATGATTACAATAATCATTGTGCAATTTCAATCCTTCACATGTTCTACATAAAACAACATACATGAACAACAAAAGGTACACGTTCGAAACAAATAATTTATTCATAAATGATATACATGAAAAACAATTGTTGTTTAGTATTGAACCTTTTATTTGTGTCGCTAATATATTAATTTCGGGTGTTTTCATATATACGTTTATTACAATTATTGTCTTTGTAGATAATTAAGATGAACATAAGCATAGCCTTTTTAAAACATTAACATGAACGAAATAGAAAGTTAGTGTGTCGCACATAACATAAAAATAAAATCCGAAATAATTAACTCGTTCCATTTCAATTAATGTAATTACTTGCAATTAAATAATGTTCGCTGTATAGCTTTACTAAGCGCTTTAAAGGGACGTGTTCACATATTTTGGCATGTTTTAAAGTCACTTTTGTCATTACATGCTTTAAATTGATAAATACAAACATTAGAACTAAAGAGCTCCAATATAAAAAAATAAATAAAAAAGGATAAACAAGTGATGTGTTTGTGAAACACTATGTCCCCTTTTGAGCGATTTTGACCCATATATTTGACCTTTGACCTTGAAGGATGACATTTACCTTGACCTTTCACCACTTAAAATGTGCAGCTCCATGAGATTCACATGCATGCCAAATATCAAGTTTTTATCTTCAATATTTGCAAAAGTTATGGCGATTGTTAAAGTTTGTGCAAACAAACCAACAAACCAACAAACAAACCAACCAACAAACACACAGAGCTAAAACAATATGTCCCCCAGTATAGACTGGGGACATACACAAAAACAAAGAGAAAAAAGTTAACTACACCAGGGCTCTAACCACTGACTAATGGAGTAAAAGCCAAGAGTCGAAACCACGCAGCCATCCGTTTTCACGTGTGTGTATGTGTAATTCAGAATTTATGTTCGGGTCGTTATTGAGTCGTTACGACTACATTATGTGCGGACCTGATCATCCGTCTTCACATGGGTTGCCATTTATTTTATACTTTGTATAAACATCCACGTGTTGTTACAAAATATAACGATAACACAAGAAATCGAAATTTTAAAATCGTCTGAGACGCTTTATAATTTTATCAATTTCTAACGATGATTTTTCGTAAGCGCAAGTGTATTTTCAGTATTAGTCTGCGGCATTACTGTTATTTCGCACAGTGATGTACATTGTTCATTTATTTCTTGAATCTGTGACAAAAAGCTGAACAATTCTCATTTTGATAAACTGTGAACAAGTCCCTTTAAAATCCAATACGCGTCCAAGTGTAGGAAATGTATATTTTATATACGTCAATGTTTTGAATATGTTTGGACTTGCAAAAGCAAATATCATTACAATGTATTCATACGGATCTGTAACGTTAAACATGTTGCACACAATAAACCAATAGTAACAACTGTTTTTTTTTATTGTCGTCGATTTTATATAATTGCTACCAAATACAGTTGAACACAAACTGAAACTATAATCAATGCGGTGATAACATGTTTAAAGCATATTTATTTGCATTTTAAATATAATCTTCGTTAAAATACGTTCATTATTATTTAAGCAATGAAACTTGTGTCATATGAGGCAACGACTTCATCGGGATACATCTCGCTGAAGACTAGTATTGACTTTGCAAATGATGGGAGACAATGTATTTGTTGGGGTACTTTGTGTAAGTCGAGATTTGCTCCTAATAATGTAAGATTGCGCTGATGGTAATTGCTTTTTCAGGAATTTATATTATCTGGACCTCAGCAATTAAAAAACCCTTCTAATCTGTAGGTACATATAACGCTTACCCCCTTATTTTAGCAACGGTAGTTTCTATTGAAGAATTATACTAAATAGTTAATATGTTTTCTGAGTTTTAAAGATTAAAACAAACATCTGCTTGGTTATTATCCCAAGTAAAGTGTTTTGTTCGAAGGCTAGCGGAGTAAGTATGTGCAAGATATCGGACCCATAAGAAGCTGGAGACAAACATTCCTATTGATTCATTTAAAATCCTTTCGAAACCACTCACAATATCAACAGGAATTATTTAAATAAAACTGCCTGTGTTACATACAGTGGGTATTTGTTGTTTGTATGTACAGATTATATTAGGATTGTCCAAAGTTGTGGAGTTCCGGAATTAGAACTGGAATGCACAACAAGAAGGAATATGTCTTATATTTCTTAAAGGTAACACGGAACTGTGTGTGTTTTGCGTGGTAGGTGCGGCGTATGTAGGAAAGTATTTAATCTTCTTTAATGGTTTGCTTGTCAGCATAGAGAGAACTATTTGTTTGTTAATGTCAAAAAACAATATATTTCTAAACGATAAACGAAGAGTTATAGCAAATTGAGGCGATAATACTGTCTTTTTAGAGACATGCATATCATTTCGAGATACAAGTGCACTTGGAACAATGGTCCTTATATTTAGGAAATTGTATACAACAGCGCGAGTCCGACGTGTATAATTTGCCCAAAGTCGTACAATAAATCTTAACATGCAACCTAGTAGTTACGACGATTTCTTCCCTCCCCATTATAAATTTGACATGAAACACAAACGTGCAGGAGGTCAATTTCACGTTTATATTTGTATTTGCTTCACTTGAACTCCTTATTTACGACGTATCTCACTCTTTATACAAGTCTGTTTTCCAGAAAAAAGTGAAAACAGTAAAGAAATCTTGACTGACGTTTGTCCATGTTAGATTTGACTGACATTTGCCATTACCAGTCTTGGTTGACATTTGATAATGTTGATGATGAATTGTATAGTTAAGTAATGAAGCATTACTTCAAAATAAATTGTTTTTATATACTAGTATTTACTTCAATAGGTTCCATTTAAATACCCTGTTTGAAACAATAATTGCAAAATACTCCAAGGTCATGTAATAAGGAATGTACCGTATGTTGGTCCTAAAGAATGCAGACTCTTGAGAAATAATAATGGATTTGTTTCGTATATTGACAATATCCTTATATAAATAAACAAATTATTTTACAAACTGTTAAAGATTTTATTTACTTGTAAAACTATAATAGTTGGAAAAATCTAGAAACAACAAACACATGTACTATTTTCATCGTTTGGATATTGTAATGGGTATGGGTATTTTCTAATGCAAAGTGTTGTTTCCTAGCCACATGAGTGGTTTCGATATAAACTTTATGTAACATTTCCATATCAAGCATCAAAGGGATATACCGAGATTGTGATATGTTTGTTAACATTTTTTTCTCAAGAGGACTGCTGTATTGTAATTGTCATAGTACATGCATATCAAAAACATACTAAACGTTAAGTATTTATACAAAAACAAGCTTATATAATATCTTAGACACAAGAGAAGATATAATCCAAGGTTGAATCTGATAAGAAACTCTTATTTTCTATGAGATTGTTCTTAAAGACGCAAATAAGTGGTAATTTTGTTTTTGATAAAGACACATACTTTATAGGATTGCACGACGCTTATCTTTATTGCGTCGAACCATAATTTAATAAATCATAAAGTTATCGATGCAAATAATGTTAACTTAAACAATAAAAATGAATACGCTTTGGAAAAATATTATCCAGAAAATAGGCAAATGCTAAATCGTCAATACAGTAATATCGGTGGAAACGTTCAATTTCTTTTTAAGCATATTGACTGACAATCGTGATTAAAACCAGACTGTTAGTGAAACTGATGAAGGCTCTCCCTTGAGACGCGCTTCGTCAGTGTATCCCAGTAGAAATGAACTACCAAGGACGTCTATGGACTACCACGATAGTTCATGTGATTAAGACCATTGTATGCAATTTTAAATCATATTTTTGTGAAAGGCATCACGACTTTGTATTGCCAACTTACCATGGTAATAAAACCCATGAAATACCATGTAAAGACATGAATGGCATGTTCACAAACACTCTGAGTACTCTACTATATAGTTCATGGTTGTTTATTTACCCTAGTTTGGGAATGCTTTGTATTTTGAGGTGTCATTTAACAAAAAATGTATACCATGATATATCGTGGCGATATGGGTAAGAAATAGTCCAGTTAGGCTTATTTCAGTACAAATCAGGATACTTTAATTTTTGTGAAGTATTTCGACATATAAATAAAGAAAGCTACATAGTTCAAATCACATTTGAGTGTCGTACAATTAATAAAATACATGTTCTACACAATACGAGTGTCGAAAAGAAGAAATATTGATAAACAAATATGACTATGAACTATGCAATTCCACTTAGTATATCTATCAGCCCATTACGGTTGTAAAGCAGATGCAAAGCGACTAGTCAATTAAGACAATATGTGCATGTCTTACCTATAGGGATACTGTAAATTGCATCGAACTTTGTTGATGCGATATTACATAGAAAAGTAAAATCCATTAGAGAACGTCAAATTATTAATCACAGGGCAATAAATCCTTAAAAAATTATTGGAGCGGAACAACCTGAAAATACGCATATCCATCCAAACGGGATGCTGAAGTGTTATACAATTCGGATTATTATTGTCCGGGATCAAATGCGATAAGAAATTATTGTTTAAAGGAAACTAATATCAAGAGTAGTCATCGTAGTATGACAAGCTGACTATGTGCGCATGTCCACCGTAAAAACAAAGTGCATTTAAACTTTCGGTATATTTATCGCGGGTTGAAACGAAACATGCATAAGAAAATGACACATTTATAATCAAAGTGCAGTAACACCTTGAACAATAATTTGACCGGAATAATGATGTACATTTGCCACCGTGTATCGGTGGCTAAATTCAAGTTGTGTCAAAGCCGGTTTATTAGTATCCGATAAATTGTGCAAAATTTAGACGTATTACTAATCAAATGGAAATAACTCCCCGGAAAATAATTCAAACGGTACCACCTGACAACGATCAGCATGTTGACCAGTAAGGGATGTTGCATATCAAATTTAATTAAATTCAACTGTTATATTTAATTTACGTTACTGATCTATTCAACTCTTTATTTAGCACAAGACGACTATTTGTCGATGATAATTCATTTACCGTCTGTTCTACGGACAATGAAGTTATAGAATCACGACCATTTCCAAATTGACAAATGGCTAAACAGCTTCTTGTTAATTGTAAACCAACTAAAACAGTTGTGGTATTTTTTTTATTAAAGAACTCCTACCGTCCTAAATAACTATTTGATAATACTTTATTATATTTTGTTCACTAAAACATGTACCTCAGTCTCATCTCAACTGAAGACGGTACTTGAAACGAACATGTAAAATATATACAATCAACCGCAACTAAAATTTGGGGTTCCATGTGAATGTTAAAAGACAAATTGAAACGCTCAATTATATTTCCTAGCTCATACCCACACTCGAATATGCTGCTATTGTTTGGGACAATTGCAAAAACAATGAAAACAATCGGCTAGATAAGAAGACGCAGCTCGAATAGTAACAGGTTAAAGGCGGTCTATAAGTACAACTTATATTCTTAAGGAAATGGGGGGGGGGGGTCATTTAATGATCGTCAACAAATGAATGGAATAGCTTTTGTATTTATACACACTAAACATTTCTTCCGCACTATTTTTTTGTTTAAATAACTTTTTCCTCCGCCGTTTTCTACGTGACCATATTTTTTACGAAACACTGCGAACTATACAATGGTTACTTGATTTAATCCAAATAAGAAATATGCACTGTGCAGCCGACTGGTACAGTTGTTTCTTATGTTTCTTCGCTCCTGTTTTCTTGCTTGATTTTCTAATCGTGCTGAAGACAGTTTACCCCACCCCTCCCCCCGAAAAAAAGTGTATTGGTTAGTTAAAACAAAAAAAAAATGTGTATTCTTTGGCATTTAAAACACCTTATCAGCGGTTGTCGGGACCTAAAGCTATTCTACCGTTGAATGGACAAGTATTTTTTGTAACTAAAGCTTCTACTACGAGTGCGGACAAAAGAAAGTGTACATGTATTACAAGGCATAACAATGCATGCAACGATAAGGGTGCCGCAGGTCACAGACACGCATATTACAAATTTGACAATTGATGCAATATAAAAAACAATTGGCTGAGAGTTGGTCATATGCATGCATTCAATTTAAATAAACCCTTTGTTATATGTGTACCATATACACCTTTTGTTCAAGTTCGTTACAATTTAGTAAGTGTCATAACTGTATATTCATACCACAAACAAGCATTACACTTAATTGGAGATAACAACAGCACACAGTTGTAATGTTTGTGGCACTATCACAGACAGAAACTAAGGTAGAAAATGGGAGAAATAACAATACAAAAACGTTAATTAACTATTTAGTTATATTTAATGCCGACCAATTGCAGCATCTTGTATAACAGTTATGTATAAGTATGTGTTTTCAACGTCACACATTAAGCCACGGATTTCAAACTATGACTGATTTGACCAACACAACTGTTTATACACAGTGAAAATACAATAATATGTACATGTTTGTTTTAAGAGCAAGATTAAATTATACGCTTTAGCAGTACATTCTACGATTGATTGACCAATGCTGTCATAGTAGATCATATTGAGCATCTGTTTATTTACGTGCGTTGTCAATGTTGATTTTATGAAGTATGAAGAGACAAGCACACAGCCGTGCTCTGCCCATTATCAACTGTATTAGAGAGAATAGTTTTGTGATTCTGTAAATCCTGCACGTTGATATGAATGTTTCTATAACAAACAGAATCAACTTTTGATCGAAAATTATAGCAGCGGTTGTGCGATTTCGGGATATGTGTGTGCATTACGAGTATACATTTAACACATTTCTTCGCAATGAAATAGCAACAGATAACATATAATCAAATAAAAACAAAATTCAAATTTATACTTATAAACCTATTGCTAGTGCCCATAACTAAAACCATTGCAAAAGCAAGCATTACAATTAAAACATGATAAAAGGTCAACGATATTGGTGCTCCACCTACTATACATGTGGACAAATTGAACATACATTTTGATTTAAGAACAAAACAATGACACTTTTATTTATAACACTAAGTGACTTAAATTTCACGACTCTGTAAATCCGATTTTTTTAAATAAAAAAAACTTGATTTATTTATCACGTTCAATTATGTTTCAATTAAACGTTCTTCAAATGGTTCTATAATATACTTATCCGACTATCACTTGTAATTTAGTTTGTAATAAAGTGGGCGAATGCCTACAACTGGTTAAAAGATAAATCAAGACATGTCCTTTCATAACAACCATACTCCTTAAAACAAGACAAAGTGAATGAAAGATGCATATGTTATATTTGACGGTTCGATTGATACCAATGTTACATAATCTCAAATTGCATGCTTATTGTCTCGCACTGAACACATTTCCGAATATAGGAAAATGCTGCATCTGCAATATTATTTCATCAGCGAAAATGATTTATTCTAAAGAGACTGACAATCGGAATTGCAAATTTTGTTTTGGATGTCTGTCTGGTTTTCCTTATGCAGAGATCTATTCAGATAATTGGCCAATAGTTTAAATGTTGAAAGCGAACTCATCAATTGATACCTTGAGAGCGACACAAATGCTTCAATTCATACACAAACATTGGTTCTCAAGTTAAGTATATTTTTTAACGCATATGAATTGCGTTGCATATTAAAATTGCTTTTTCGTCAAAACAAACATCAACATAAGCATGAAAGCATGATAATACAAAGTGTATGTGTGTGTGTGTTATTCGAAGCTCATGAGGTCTTTCGGCGCCTGAGGTTCCATTATTTGTGGAAGCGGAGTGTGTGCCAGCAATTCCACCTTATTAATTTACTAAACTCGAAAGTTGGGACTAATTTTGAATTATAGCTGCCGGGAGCGGGGATTGAACCCGGAACATTGTAACCAAAACTTTTTATAATGAACGGATATTCTAAAAATAAAATATACGGCGTAATATAGATGACAAAAACAATATAAGGCGAGGGAATATGCGAATATCCATTACTCAACCCATACATCTGCTAGTTATTGTTTACACTTGTAATTAGCTGCTACAAAAAAAAACAACAACACGTGCGACCGTTCTTTGTGAAATAATTGTCCTGCCTAACGGAACATACATGTAACTACTCCAACGTGTCATTTATATGGACAGGTTGAATACATTTTGTACTGATGTATACGAGTAGCTACCACACGGTTGATTCCTTAACGTTCTGTGGTGGTTTGAGTGCCTTTATGAACCGGAGAGCTATGCCAGCGGGAGTGTGAACTCCCGACATTGCTTCTTATGCTGGACAGGTTGAAAGGTAGAGGGCAGACAAATATCATCCACCTCTCCTCGCGTCTAAGATGTATGAGAAGAATCACACAGACAGAAAATCAAGGCCGGGAGACGTACTCAAGTCTTAGACGGCCACGACAAGGAAACGTCGGAAAATAAACAACTGCTGAAGACGGATGCTTTGTGGCCACAATGCGCATAACGACGGTGAAACTCTTTCCACTCAAATTATGGGCAACACTCGATGTTTGCGTGATGGTGCTCTGTCTGTAGATTCCAACTGGGCTGACAGAGTGTCGGACCCAATGCCTCAAAGGGACCCAACCCATGCTACCGGACGTCACCACGTCCCGATGCGAGGAGCCAGGTTACGCAGGCGGGTAAATAGACTGCCCAAGAAAGAACACCAATCGTTTACCAATGTCAAGATTGTCGAGTCAGACCAGTACTCCTGTCACACTAGCAGCTTGACAGCCGAACAACGGCTGAAGTCATACCCCTTCACGTTGGCATGAGGCCCCAGATCAGAGACCACGATGCAAGGGAGCTATACGGCTGTCTGGAGGACATGCAGCGCATGGCTACCTTTCCGTATACAGTAGAGCCGGTGTGTCTATCTGTTTAGTCGATAAGGTGAAGAATAATACAATATATACGACGTAGTACTGTAAATCAGTATTAAATCATCGAAATGGATTCAACTATCAGCCAGAACGCTGAAGTTGTGATTGAGCAATATAGACACACATGGATGTTATATCGCAATGCAGTTATGAAGATGTCTTTCTTTAGATATATTTCAAGTGTTCGATAGACCAAAAAACATTCACACAAAATAAATTCATAAATCAAATCGTCGTAATTCGCAAATGTCTTTTCCGCGGGCACGAACAGGCAGTTGGGTCATTAAACTATATGTGTGCAGTGTATTACTGTTCCAAATGAAGTCGGAACACGATGTCTTCTTGTAATTTACCGAGTTAAAATCAATCTACATGGGAAGAAAACTACACCAAGTGTTTTTATTTCTTTACAACTGGGTATGTATGTTTCTCTCATAGACGTTGTACAATAACAACACACAAAACATTGCAACGTTCAACATCATAAGAAAATCGATGCATATTATCCCATCATCATACCTGCAAAAGCAAAAACTAATAAACCATCTACAAAAATGGTGTATTTTTAAACCTTGTTGAATACAGCTAACACCCGCAAAGTGGTGACGACATTTTATTTATTTTCATGACGTCATTTGATGTTCACGTGTTGGTTTTAGCCATTTTTCTATGTGTGCTTTCATATTCAAAAAAGGATAGAAAATGATGTGATAAATAAAATACCAAAAATATGGCAAGTGTCGAAGATAAGTATGTGTATGTGTTGTGAAAGAACATCTTAACCCTTCGCCAAGACTCGTAGATTGTTTTAGTCTCGATAGATAAACTGTTTAGTATTAAACACCAACCTAGTGTTATTTATGCGATTAACATATTTGTGTCGTTATTAAGGAATCAACAAACTGTAAGAGTACTCCCCCTCGTCAAGTTTATTAGAATGAGCAATATGGGAATTCAGAAAAGCCCACTTTATGATATGCATAATTCAGAAAAGCGTTTTTCTCGACAATTATGCAACATTGATATCTCAGATGTCGATGGTTTTTGAATCTGTCAAAGTTGCTCTGTTTTCATATTAAAACATTAATAAGCTATTCGTAGACTATTCTTAAAACATCAGGTCAATAATATCGACATCCATCTTTTAAACTAATTTAAATGTATTTGAGCAGAATAGAATCAATGTTTGTTCCCATAACACCTGATAACAGTAACAGTGCCCCATTAAATATAATACAGTGAAGCATAACATGCCGGTATAGAAGGACAACGCAGACGAGCAGTTTTAAAATATAATCAGTCGATAGGCACAGTGGCTTCACAGACGATGTTGTTAAAATAAACGATGAACGCAAAACTGATACACACAGTACTGTGTTTGACTTTATGACAAACTCTTTGTCCAATACAATACACTTCTTATACATTTATATATATATACATCTGTATACACCCCTGAAGAAGACGTATAGTCGAACGCGCTAGGGTATAACATTATTAATTTGTACACTGTTTGAACATATAT
>VMBQ01000032.1:68051-248178 GCA_007657795.1 Dreissena rostriformis | reverse complement strand
TTTGAACATATATATATATATATATATATTCTACTTTCCATCCTATCAATAAATAAAGATGTGTACTTCAGGCTTCGTTGATTATTTCTAACGGGATGATGTATCTTATTCAAAAAAGCAGTTGCTGAACTCAATTAATGATAAACTACATTAACGTCGTAATGATTGCATTTGTCTAAAAAATAAACCTCTACATGTGGTTCAGTAGTACTAAATTAGCAAGATGAAAATATATATGATAGGTATTCAATTATGCGGTGTCTTTAATACATTGTATATAAACAATTTAGGCAAAAAAACGTAAAATTGTGTTTATCTATATCGACCAATTGAGCGTTTATTGGAAAGTACACTGACACGACTTTTTAAAGAAGTCGCATGCTTACGAGGCCGTGTAAGATAAAGGCGTTTTCTAGATTTTAAATTTAAAACACAATTTGGTATATATGCTAGTTAATACCGAAGAAATGAAAAAATAAATATTGATACCACAGTGCATCCTCAATAAGTGAAACAGAAATAGAGTTACAATAATCATTGACTGGTTTTTACTGCCACAAATGAGGCACTTAAAAAAGCACAACAACAGAAACATATTTTCGACAAAAATAAAACGCAAACTGCTGAAACTAACACATGTTTGATACATGTATATGCCTTGTTCTATCAAATATCATTGACATTATTGTGTGCGCTTTTCTATATTTCACTCTTAGAATGATTTATCATGTAATTAGCAAAACTTATAATTATATCGACATTAAGTACAGTGTAAACGGTGTATAACATGACACGAAAAAAGTACCTTAAAAAATATTGACCTTAATAATACAAAAATACGCTGTAAATGAAATCCACTGACACGTCCGGTATTTCTGATAATCTGACAGTTATATCTACCACTTTTCTAAGCTTTTTATAGTCAAATACGCGTCCGGAGTAATGAAGTGGGAAGGGTATGAAATATATTGTATATAGACGCAAATGCTTGAATATGTTGGGATTTTAAACATCCATGTCATCTATTTTCTGACAAGGCAGTTTCAATTATATATTACTTTAAATGTTTTGCAACATTTAATAAACCAACTGTAATGATTAAATTGATGAAAATATTGCTTAACGTCGTGTCGCTGCTTTGATATCATTGATGCAAAGTACAGTAAATAAGAACACAAACTCAATACAACATAATTATATTGACAACAATCCAATGCTTGTATAGCTAAATAAAAATGGCATTGGTCAACTGTATTATCCTTACGATACATGTTGAATTTATTAAAGATGATGAATATGTACCTTTTCAGACATTTAGCGACATCTCTCGTTTCAAAGAATACTTTGGCATTGTTCCCTACATTCCACACAGTATAAACGCGCGTATTTTGACATCAATATTCTATTTTCTCAATCTTAAACCAATGCATGAATATTAACGAGGAATGTAAACTAAAATATAAACAATGTCTTATAATAGTACTTTAATCTTATATGAAGTGTTTTTGTTTAATATTGTTTAATGTTCTTCCAAAGTTTGCGGGTAATTAAATAAAGAATTTACGATTGTAGCCATGCATGCATGTGTAATTGCTTCGAATAAATCTTAAATTTGCATCATTTTGTTTTCAAAAGCCGAACAAAAGGCATTTTCATTTAGATTGGATACAATAGTACATAAGTTTAGTGTCCTTTAATAAGTGCTTTCCATTGTCGGATAGTTTTTTATTGAATCGGTAAAACTATTGGTTACAATCGGGTAATTTATGATCAATGACATGTCGCTGAACATGTTTTACCGCGAATCATGATCGCCATCTAAATTGCATTGCAGGCCAGGGTTCAATTGTTCATTCTGTCAATAAATAAATATGTATCATTCTCGCTTCGTTGACTATTTATATGTTGTTCACAAACAACTTTGGAAAGCATTCACATGCTGATGAGGCCAAGCGAGATAAAGACGGTCATCAGGGTTTAAATGTTAAGCAATTGGCTGCAAATGCTAGATAATACCAGGGTCAAGTAAATAACCATTGCTTACATTTGTCTTATGGATTGTAAGTTTCCTATGTGTACGGCAATATCAACGGTGTTACAGTACCTATGCAACAAGTGAACTAACAAAAAATGTTTGATTACAATACTCATTGTATAGTTTCAATGCCACACATGGTCCACATAAAACACACACATAAACTACAACAACACATTAGCGACAAAAATAATAGGCACAATACCGAAACAAATATTTTTTATATATATTTTATACATAAAATGGCTTTTTTGTTATTTTGCCTATAACATGTATATGCGTCCCTAATGAATTAATTTTGGGCGCTTTTCTTTAACTGCTATTAGAATGATTGTTCTTTTTATTGAATTCACATGAACATTGGCATAGCTTTTGAAAAAAAAATTCATATGAACAAAATCGAAATTTGGGTATATTGTTAAATGTGAAGAGCATAGCACGAAAGAGCCAAAATAATTCAATCGTTCCAAAGAAGCCACTGACATTTATATCATTACTGGCAATTTGAAAATGATCGCTATACCGCTTAAGTGAGCGCTATATTTTGTTTATTTTATATACGTCGATGTTTTGAATCTGTTTGAATTAGCAAACGCAAGTACCGACTAGTTTGTTACAATATATTTATGAACTATAAAGTTCAAGATTGTGCATACATTAAACAAATAAATGTATTAAATTAGTGGTGTTTGTTTTCTCAAAACAACTTGTATGTATTGTCACCTATTTTAAATAGTGATACCACGACCAGTAATAAAAAACAACAAGTGAACAAATATATATATATATATATATATTGGCATTCTGTGAAAAAAATCTGAATAAGCTAATTAATTTGTATAATAAACTCTAAGAGTCACGTGTAAACGTTTAAACGGTCGCGTTTCGTGTTTTGCTCAAAAACGTTTAAACGACAGTCAATATCAATATTATAAATATTGGGGTGCAAATAACGTAGCCGACTAGCGGTAAGTCCGGGCACTACCGAATTCGGCAGTAATTTATTTCTGATGGGTTAGCGGATGGCACGGACATGAACGGAAACTTACGTAAAATCTTCGCTACTTTCCGAAAATCTTACAACGTGGCAACGAAACAGTGCATATGCCGCCATCTTAAAATATTTTAAGTGATTGATTATGAAAAGTAAAACACTGCGGTAGCATGTTGAAAAGCAATAATTTAACCAAATTATATATTGATTACGTTTTTTCTAGTTAACTGGTTTTTCATTTTCTGCAGTCAAACGATATGCACATTGTATTTCATGTGCACAATACGTACATTGTTTTCGGAGTGTCGTTTTCGGATGCAGTATTTTTCGTCGATTTTACATTATTTTCGACGTTCTTTAAATTGCTTTTATAAAATAAAGAATACAAATGTGGTGATACGGATGGTCTGGTTTATAATATTATATGGTTTTAATATGACGTCATTGCGCGAATGGGATATGCACTGAATATAACTTTCGGGAATAGATACTACTATCAGTTTGGAAATGCGATGGTTAAAACGGACATAGGGATACCGTTTAAACGGTAACGTTTCGTTTATTTCATTTCGTTTAAACGTTTAGAAAAATCTGTAAACATGATACCCTTAGTAAACACATTCTTCATTAATATAAGTGAGGTGTTATTTAAGCAATTACACATGTGTCATATGAGACAACGACTGTAGCGGGATAGAACCCACTGAAGACTGCTATTGACTTTGCAAATGAAGGGAGACAATGTTTTTGTTGTGGTGCTTTGTGTGAGTCTTGATTTGGTCCCAAAATTCCACGTAAGATCGCCATGATGGTCATTACTTTCTCAGGAATTTATATTATCTGGACCTCCGCAATTTAAGAAAACCCCATATAATTCGTAGGTACATAGAACGCTGAACCCTTTTATTTGGCAACGCCAGTTTCTGAACAATTAAACTAAGTAGTTTTGTGAGTTTTAAAAGAAAACTATCTGCTTGGTAATTTTCCCAATTATTTATTTTTTAATTCTGGAGTAATTATGTGCTAGATAGCAGACCCACAAGAAGCTGGGGATAAAAAAACGTAGTGATTCATTAAAAATCCTTTCCAAACCACTCACCGTAACATCAGTAATTATGTGAATGAAACTGTCTTTGGTACATACAGTGAAACCATCTTGTTTTATGTACAGATTATATTAGGAGTTTCCAAAGGTGAGGAGTTCCGGATTATAACTGAAATGCAAAACAAGGCAGAATATGTCTGATATTTCTTGAAGGTAACACGGTACTGTGTGCGTGTTTCGTGCGGTATGTGCGGCGTCCAACGTAGGAATGTATTTAATCTTCTTAATAAATTGCTTGTCGGCAAAGAGAAAACTATTTGTTTGTTAATGTCAAAAACAATATATTTCTAAACGATAAACGAACAGTTATAGCAAATTGCGGCGATAATAATGTCTTCGTAAAGACATGCATATCGCTTTCAAAATACAAGTGCACTTGGAACAATGGTCCTTGTATTTAAGAAATAATATACAACAGAGCGGGTCTGACGTGTATAGTTTGCCCAAAGTCGTAAAACAAAACTTAACACGCACCTTCGTATTTACTGCAAATACCCCCTTACCATTACTTATTTGACATGCTGAAGGTAAGTTTCACGTTTAATATTTATATTTTCTTCATTTGAACTCCTTATTTACGACGAAACTCACTCTTTATATCAGTCGGTTTTCCAGAAATAGTGAAAACAGTTAAGAACTCTTGACTGACATTTTTCAATGTTAGACTTTACTGACATTTGCCATTCTCAGTCTTGATTGCCATTTGCTAATGTTAGTGATATTTTGTATAGCTTAGTAATGCAGTTAATTTAAAGCATCACTTCAAAACATATTGTTTATATATACTAGCATTCATTTTAAACACCCTGTTTAAAACAATACTTACTAACAATATCATGGTGATCGATAGTTTTGTTCATGACACCTTAGGGCTAGTACGACATTTTGTACGGTTTCCAATATGTTAAGACGTGTAAGTAAGAAACGGTTTCATCGTGAACTTGTCGTTGGTGTACGTTTCTGAGTTGTTGCATAAGATGTAAAAACAATGTTTGCGAGACAAATATTATCAAAGCACTTTCCAGTTTAACTATGAACACAGACAATAACACAACGCACATCCATATTTATTCATTATCTATGTGATGTGGTGAACTAACAATTTATGAACTAACAACATAGACGATAACACATGGCACGCCATGCATACATTTTCTTTATTCAGTATATTTGTGATGTGGTGAGCTAGTACTTGTGATAATTTACAAGAGGTATCCGTAAACAATTCACTCGAATAGACGGAACATTAAGCTTAGACAACAAACTATAAGTGTCCGTTTCCAATAAACACAACGGCTTTATGCAAATAATACGCTTTATCGTTGCAGCAATGCCACCGGTATTGGAAATGTTCTCTTGAGAGATGTTGCTTTGCAACAAAGATTTGACCAACCTTATTGACTCCAACATATCATGTTTATACATACGAAAATGTGTCATGTTTATACATACGAATGTGTGCCACTACAGTCAATCCCTAAATAATTAATATAAATGTCTGCAATTGACCAATATAGAGGATTTGTTGAAAGCGGTGCACGATCAAAGTTTATTTCATATGTGGTTATAGAAAAAATATTTCTATTGATTAACTTATTTCTATGACGACGAGTGAAATCAATACTCACATTTTTTTATTTCATGCTTAAAGGGACTGTAAACCACGAATGACGAAAACAGAAAAGTTCTAAAATACCGTATTGTTTTACAATTATTAGTTTATATTGATTAAAATATTACGACTGGTATGTAACATTACGTGAAACAAGTTTTTTTTTTATTTTTACTTTATTTTTGTATTTATTTATTTTTACTGGGTATGTATACCAGGTTTCTACCAGTTAACTATAAATAACGCAAGTAGATTGATCATCATCGTCACGTGGTAAACCCAGGAAATCATATTGTGCATGCGTAGTGAATTGTATATATTTTATATATAAAATGATCAATCTACTTGCGTTATTTTAGTGTGTATATCGTTATGTCACCTATTTTTGCGGCGTACTTTCGATTTCACATCGCGAAATTTTATTACCGGATATACTGAAAATATGAACTTTTATCAAGTAATGTAATATACCAGTCTAGGTATTTGAATCAATATAAACTAACAATTGTAAAAAATACGGTATTTTAGAACTTTTCTTTTTTCGTCATTCGTGGTTTACAGTCCCNATTTATTGTGGCCGATTTTATATAATTGCTACCAAATACAGTTGAACACAAACTGAAACTATAATCAATGCGGCGATAAAATGTTTTAAGCACATTTATTTGCATTTTTAAATATAATCATCGTTAAAATACGTTCATTATTATTTAAGCAATGAAACATGTTTCATATGAGACAACGACTTTATCGGGATAAATCTCGCTTAAGACTAGTATTGACTTTGCAAATGAAGGGAGATAATGTATTTGTTGGGGTACTTTGTGTAAGTCGAGATTTGCTCCTAATAATGTAAGATTGCGCTGATGGTAATTGCTTTTCAGGAATTTATATTATCTGGAGCTCAGCAATTAAAAAAAAAACACATTCTAATCTGTAGGTACAAATAACGCTTACCCCCTTATTTTAGCAACGGTAGTTTCTATTGAAGAATTATACTAAATAGTTAATATGTTTTCTGAGTTTTAAAGATTAAAACAAACATCTGCTTGGTTATTATCCCAAGTAAAGTGTTTTGTTCGAAGGCTAGCGGAGTAAGTATGTGCAAGATATCGGACCCATAAGAAGCTGGAGACAAAAATTCCTATTGATTCATTTAAAATCCTTTCGAAACCACTCACAATATCAACAGGAATTATTTAAATAAAACTGCCTGTGTTACATACAGTGGGTATTTGTTGTTTGTATGTACAGATTATATTAGGATTGTCCAAAGTTGTGGAGTTCCGGAATTAGAACTGGAATGCACAACAAGAAGGAATATGTCTTATATTTCTTAAAGGTAACACGGAACTGTGTGTGTTTTGCGTGGTAGGTGCGGCGTATGTAGGAAAGTATTTAATCTTCTTTAATGGTTTGCTTGTCAGCATAGAGAGAACTATTTGTTTGTTAATGTCAAAAAACAATATATTTCTAAACGATAAACGAAGAGTTATAGCAAATTGAGGCGATAATACTGTCTTTTTAGAGACATGCATATCATTTCGAGATACAAGTGCACTTGGAACAATGGTCCTTATATTTAGGAAATTGTATACAACAGCGCGAGTCCGACGTGTATAATTTGCCCAAAGTCGTACAATAAATCTTAACATGCAACCTAGTAGTTACGACGATTTCTTCCCTCCCCATTATAAATTTGACATGAAACACAAACGTGCAGGAGGTCAATTTCACGTTTATATTTGTATTTGCTTCACTTGAACTCCTTATTTACGACGTATCTCACTCTTTATACAAGTCTGTTTTCCAGAAAAAAGTGAAAACAGTAAAGAAATCTTGACTGACGTTTGTCCATGTTAGATTTGACTGACATTTGCCATTACCAGTCTTGGTTGACATTTGATAATGTTGATGATGAATTGTATAGTTAAGTAATGAAGCATTACTTCAAAATAAATTGTTTTTATATACTAGTATTTACTTCAATAGGTTCCATTTAAATA
The DNA here is from genome assembly GCA_007657795.1 of Dreissena rostriformis. Lineage (NCBI taxonomy): Eukaryota > Metazoa > Mollusca > Bivalvia > Myida > Dreissenidae > Dreissena > Dreissena rostriformis. The sequence continues at coordinate 240,426 of VMBQ01000032.1, read as the reverse complement.
CCCTGTTTGAAACAATAATTGCAAAATACTCCAAGGTCATGTAATAAGGAATGTACCGTATGTTGGTCCTAAAGAATGCAGACTCTTGACAAATAATAATGGACTTTGTTCGTATATTGACAATATCCTTATATAAATTAACAAATTATTTTACAAACTGTTAAAGATTTATAAAATCCCGAACTTTTCTTTAATATTTTTGGGTAAATTTATTAACTTGTAAAACTAAAAAAGTTGGAAAAAATATAAAAACAACAAACACAAGTACATAATTATTTTAAATAAGCTACTATACCTATCATACGTAATGCAAATAGCGCATTCGTGCTTCACATCCCCTTGTACAACATGTCACACATATGGGCCTAACCGATAATACAATCTGACACACCTATAGGCCTAACCGATAATACAATCTGACACACCTATAGGCCTATCCGCTGATACAATCTGTCACACATATGGGCCTATCCGCTGATACAATCTGTCACACATATGGGCCTATCCGCTCGTTCAATCTGTCAAAAATATGGGCCCACCCGCTGATGCAATCTTTTACACATATGGGCCGATGCCCTTTTACAATATGTGTCATGTTTATACATACGAATGTGTGCCACTACAGTTAACCCCTAAATAATTAATCTAAATGTCTGCAATTGACCAATATAGAGGATCTGTTGAAAGCGGTGCACGATCAAAGTTTATTTCATATGTGGTTATAGAAAAAACTATTTCTATTGATTAACTTATTTCTATGACGACGAGTGAAATCAATACTCATTTTCTTTTTATTTCATGCTTAAAGGGACTGTAAACCACCAATGACGAAAACAGAAAAGTTCTAAAATACCGTATTATTTCAAATTATAAGTTAATATTGATAAAAATATCACGACTGGTATATGACATTACATGAAACAAGTTTTTATTTTATTTTTACTTTATTTTTTTATTTTTACTGGGTATGTTTACCAGGTCACTATCAATTAACTATAAATAACGCAAGTAGATTGATCATCATCGTCACGTGGTAAACCCAGGAAAGCAAATTGTGCATGCGTGAATTGTATATATTTTATATATAAAATGATCAATCTACTTGCGTTATTTATAGTGTGTATATCGTTATGTCACCTATTTTTGCCATGTACTTTCGATTTCACATCGCGAAATTTTATTACCGAATATACTGAAAATATGAACTTTTATCAAGTAATGTAATATACCAGTCGTGGTATTTTAATCAATATAAACTAATAATTGTAAAAAAATACGGTATTTTAGAACTTTTCTTTTTTCGTCATTTGTGGTTTACAATCCCTTTAAGTACAAAAGATAAACATAAATACGCGAAAATGTTGAATTTGATAAGTTTGTGTTTCATGACACAATGTGTTCTGAATAAGGTCATAAATAAGTCAAACATCGTTTTTTTAAAAGTGATGTGGAATCAAGTGTCATAATTTATGTACCAATCATGCTATATGATAGTAATGTCGATATTTTTCATTGTATTATAGTAAACTGTTTAGTGATTTTGAATATTCTACATGCATTTATTTAAAAACAACAAAACACTGATACTGTTTAAATGACGCTTCTGATTGATAAAATTGATATTTTCCTTATTTTTTAATTGCAGTTTTTTTTCACTGCGATTGAATTTTCTTTCGCCAATAAAATGTCGTTCTCCACAGTTTAGCGTGTAATAAAATTGAATTTAGCGGATTAATTCCATACATGATCAGGTCAGATGTTAAATATTTCGTCGCTTAAGCTTTCATGGTCACTACAACTATTGACATATATATGTTATTCGTACATGCGTTAACTTGCTTAAAAATGTGCAAATTATGTATCTAAGCGATATTAGATCGACTAATTATAGAATTCATCGTAATGCTATTGTTTGAACTAAGATACATGCATGTTCAGAGGTAAGCAGAACATGTTTAATTCGACAGCAAATAAGTAAGTGAAAATGTGCTTATTGTTCTACTAATGTATGTTTATTCATTCATAATAAATATTACAAATATCCATCGTTTAATGTGCACACCTTTGGCAGACAGGGATTTCCCCAAACAAAACAATTTTTAAAAACATAAATGACATATGAAGAAAATCTACCATCGTCTAATCGTAGTTATACCTCTAGTTGCGAAATTGTGGATGTGAATAACACCACCTGTCATCCAAAGATCGATGTAGCTTCGATATTGACCACTACGGACACACAAGGTTTGTTATATTTCATACATATTACATGACATTTATCTTGGTGCGATAAATGAAACAAATGGTCGATATACACTTAAATATGTGTAATATTTATAAACCTTTTTTCAATATCTGCACATACTATTTTCTATGGACATATACACACATCCGTGAAAGAAGCATGACATTTGAAGATAATAAATTAAGAGTGTTATCAAATAATTGCTTAATATTGTTCCAACAAATGTAAAAACCAGACACTTGATCGTTATCCTGCGACACAATAATCAAGAATAAAAGGCTTGTTACGGTTTATTATTACTGTGTCGACATAATTCTGTCTGGTAGACATAATTACATCATATCATACAAAAAACATTTTCATCGTTTAGATATTGTAATGGGTATGAGTATTTTTTTAATGCAAGTTGTTTTATTCCTCGATATAAACTTTATGTAACATTGCCATATCTAGCATCATATGAAAACACCAAGATAGTGATATGTTTGTTTACAATGTTTTCAACAGAACAGTTGTATTGTAATGTTAATAGTTCATGTATATCAACATAATACTCGTTAAGTATAGGTACACAAACTCGTTTATATAATATCTCAGGCATAAGAGGAGATATATTCCAATGTTGGATCTGCTGAGAAACTCTTATAACCTATGGGCTTATTGTTAGAGCCGCACATAAATTGTATTGTTTTTTTTTTAAACAGACACATACTTTATAGGATTACACGACGCCTATCTGTATTGCGTCGAAATCATACCATAATACATAATAAAGTTCTAATTAGATAATGACTAATCTTAGATCCGGGTACCTTGAGATCGATCCTGATATTAACATCAACATACTTACGAGAAAAACATAAGCACCAGCGACAACAACAGCTTTTCCAAAACCAACACCTGAATCTCAAAAGAATGTAAATATCAGCTTTCAAACGTAAAACAACAACAACAACAACAAAACATCAACACAAACACACAAAAACAGATATTAGGTATAACCCAAAATGGAACATTTATCATTCTCCCAGACAGCTCGTTACTTACCATTGTAAACAAAACATGAAATACCATACAAAAACATGAATAACCATGTTCACAAACACAATGCTCTACCATGATAATTCGTGGTTGTTTATTTACCCTGTTTTGATTTGAAGAATTGACTCACCATGAAGCAAAAATAAATGCATATCATGTAAAATCGTGGTGATATGAGCAAGATATAGTCTAATTAAAAATAAGAGCTTTTGGGACACCTGTGTGCATTACGAGTATATTTATATTAAACACATTTCTTCGCATTTAAATAGAAATAGCTGATCTATAAACAAGTAAGAATAAAATGCAAATTTATACTGATAACCCTTTTGCAAGTGCTCATAACTTAAACCATAGCAAAAAGCAGGCATTAAAATTTAAACATGATAAAAGGTCAACTATATTGGTGCTTCGCCTATCATACATGTGGTCAATTTTAACATACATTTTGATTGCAGAACAAAACAATTACACATGTTTTTTATAACACTAACTATCTTTAATTTCACGACTCTGTAACTGCGATAACATATTATGTATATTCATACGAAACTTTTAAATAAAAAAACTTGTTTTTTTTTATCACGTACAATTACAATTATTTTTCAATTATACAGTCTTAAAATGGTTCTATAGTATACTTGAACGAATATCGCGTGTCATATACGTTGTTATAAAGTAAACAAATGCCTACACATTGTCAAAAAATAACACAAGCCATTTCCTTCCATAACAACCATACTCCTTAATACCATGACAAAGTGAAGGAAAGATGCATATGTTATATGTGACGGTTCGATTGATAAGAATGTTACCTGATCTCAAATTGCATGCCTTTTGTCTCATATTAAACACATTCCAAATACAGGAAAGTGCTGTATCGGCAATATTTTTTTTATCGGCGAAAATGATTAATTATATAGAGACTGACAATCAGAATTGAACAATTTGTATTGGATGTCTGTCTGGTTTTCTTTATGCAGAGATCTATTTAGATAACTGGCCAAAAGATTTAATGTTGTTGCGAACTCATTAATTGATACCTTGAGAGCTACACAAATGCTTTAATATTCATACAAAAACATTGGTTCTCAATTTAAGTATATGTTTAACGCATACGAATTGCGTTAGATGTTGAAATTGCTGTTTTGTCAAAACAAACATCGACATGAAAATAAAAGGTGTATGTGTGTGTGTAATTCGAAGTTAATAAGGTCTTTCGGCGCCTGCGGTTCCATTATGTGTAGATACGGAGTGTGTCACAACAATCCCACCTTATAAATTTACCAAACTTGATAGTTAGGACTAATTTTTATTTATAGCTGCCGGGAGTGGGGATTGAACCTGGAACATTGTAACCAAAACTTTTTAAAATGAACGGATGTTCTTAATATAAAATATACGGTGTATTATAGATTACGAAAACTGTATAATGACGAGAAAATGTGCAAATATCAATTGCTCAAAATGTACATCTGTTCGTTATTGTTTTCATTTCAAATAAGCTGCCAAAAAAACAACAGTGCGACCGCTCTTTGTACAATAATTGTCCTGACTAACGGACATACATGTAACTACTCGATACACCCATTTATATGGACAGTTTTAATAAATGTTGTATTTTAATATACGACGTAGCAATTGCACGGCTGATTCCTTGACGCTGTGTGGTGGTTTGAAATCCTGTATGACCCAGAGAGGTATGCCATATGCCAGAGGGAGTGTTAACTCCTGACATTGCTTCCTATGGTAGACAGGCGGAAATTTAAAGGACAGACGAATATCATCTACCTCTCCTCGAGGCTAAGCGTTATGAGAATGATAACTCAGACAGAAAAATCAAGGGCGGGAAACGCTCTCAAGCTTTGACCGACAACGACAAGAAAAAGTCAGACAATTAACCACTGCTGACGACGGATGCTCTTGTGCCAAAGTTCGCATAACGACGGTGTAACGATTTCCACTCCAATGATGGAAAATTCTGGATTTTTGAGTGAAAGTGCTCTGTCTCTTGGGTCCAACCGGGCTGATAGGGTACCGGACCCCATGCCTCGTAGGGATCCAACCCAAGCCACCGGAGGTCACCACGTCCCGCTGCGAGGAGCCAGGTTACGAAGGCAGGTATAACCGCCAAAGTAAAAACTCCAACCGTTCACCAAGTTAAGGATTGGCCGACAAGAGCCTCTTTCATACTGGCAACTTGACAACAGAACACTTGCTTCAGACATTCCCTCAATACGACGGCCTCGGGCACAATGTCAGAGACCACAATGTAAGGGAAGCTCTCCGGCTGTCTGGAGGACCTGTAGCGCACGGCTACCTTTGCGCAGAGAGCTAGCGTGTCTATCTGAGTAATCGATATGACAAAGAATACAACACATACGACGTTGTACTGTAAAGCTGTATTTGATCTTCGAAATGGGCTAAATTTTCTGCCAACGGACAGAACGCAGTAGTTGTGATTGACAAAAAAGACACAAATGGATGTATTATCGCAATGCAGTTTTTAAGATGTGGTTCTTAAGACATACGTCAAGTGTTCGATATAAATGCAATTGACAAACTAAATTTATAATGGGTCGTCGTTATACTCAAGTTTTGCTTCAGTGGAAATGAACATGCAGATGGGTCATTTAACTATGGGTTATGTTTATTACTGTTCCAAAAGAAGTGGACAAGTAAAACGTTTAAAACACGATGTCTACTTGTTATTTACTGAGTCAAAATTAATCTAGCTAGGAAACAAAAGCAAAAAAAGTTTTTGTATTTTTTTAGACATTTGACTGGATATGTGTGTTAATCTCATGGGAGTTGTACAAAAACAACCCGCAAAACATTGCAACATCCAACATCATAAGTAAATCACTAAGCAATGTAGTGATATCGATGCAACTTATATTATCCAATCATTATATCTGCATTAACAAATTAATAAAAAAATTGATAAATGTTGGTGTATTTTTAACCTTATTGAATCCAGCATTTTTTTTGTGTGTGCTTTTATAATAAAAACAGAAAAATGAGAAAATGATGTGATAAATAAAAGTCTCGATAAATACACTTTTCAGTATTAAACACCATACTGGTCTTCTATATGCGTTAAACGCTTTTATGTCGTTATTTTGGAATTAAAAAACTGTAAGAGCACCTACCCTCGTCAAGTTTATTAGAATGAGCACTTTTGGAATTTTACGAATCCCACACAATAGTATGCATAATTCAGGAACGCGTATTTCCAAATAATTATACAACATAAGTAACTTGGATGTCAATATTTTCTGTACCTGTCAAAGTTGCGCTTTTTGCCTCCGAAGAGAATCCATAAAACACTAAATAAAAAACATCAAGCTTCTTTAAACATTTAATTTTATTTGAGCAGAACAGAATAATAGTATTTTTCCATAACGTCAGTAACAGTGCATCCGTTAAATAATATAAAGTGATACATAACATGCCAGTATAGAAGGACAACACAGACGAGTACTTTTGAAGAACAATCATTTGATCGGCACAGTGTCTTCATGAACGATGAACGCAAAACTGATACACAAAGTACTGTGTTTGACTTTTTGACAAACTCTTTAAAATGCATTTAAACATAAAACACAATATCCCTTAAACTATAGAAAGGATGCAAATTGCTATATTTCCTAGACAATTCATTAAGGCAGGAAACACGGGTATGTTTTGCATAAGGAAACTGCAAGAAAGTGAGTGCAAACAATGTTTGTGTTTACATATCATTTCATTTATGAGCGTTCAATGGATAATAAATTGGATATTTTGTTTAAAACGAACTAATCTAAACGGGGTAATCACGAGATAGTCAAGATGGCGACATCCATGCCGAGACACGTATTGTTCGCCGTTTTATACCCTGTATGACGTTTGTTTATTTTTTTTTAAATGACGCTCACTTTCCAGTTAGTATGTTAATACGAAATAAATGCGTGTAACTTTCTTGCTGATTTGGCTGAAAAATGAGCGGAATTTAAAAAATACAAGTAATAAAGGGTATACAACGGCGATAAATATAGTTACTCTTATCTATAACGTAATGTTTTTTTGCAACTTTTAATACACCAACAGTTACGATGAGATTGATACATATTTTGCGTTTTTGCGAAAAAACAAAATTCTTATATGTTGTCATATTTCAGTCGTCAGAGGCTGTACGCATGTGAATGACGCGTATTTACAATATTTCTTCAACTTGTTTGTATGACAATTTCTTGTGGCCACATTACTAATATAACGGTTTAATATCTCCTATAGATTTACCATATTTGTGTATGCTAATATCTTTAACTACTTTCGCCTCATCGTTTCAGTAGAAGTTTTATACTAACGACACCAGTATGGTGAAATTAATGTGTGTAGTATTCGATTCATAAATCACGTTTTGGCATTCATGGTTTTGTTTCTGTCTTCATAGGTAAATTTGATTGAGGTCGCTTGAGATGCGCGTTTGGTTTGTGATAAATTCTGGGATAAGTATGATGTTCGGCTAGCCTTCAAACCGGTATAAACCCCCAATGCTGTGTATTGGCCGGCGATGATCCTAGGTTAAATCATTGCATTTCTATAGTTGGTGTTAAAAGTAGTGGATAAGAATAATAAATAATATCTCTCGTGGTAGAGGTACTGAATTTTCATATTTTATTCTACTCAATGAGATTTAAAACGTTGTTTCGACGAGCAGAGTTATTGGAAATTAACACTCTTTAAGTTTTAAGTTGACTATAAGTTTATGATCAATATTCATTTTTAGTGCGTATGGTTTCAAAGTATACGTTTATTTGCGTTACAGACCGAGATGGCAAAACAGGGAGACAATGCCATTGTTTCAGCGCTCTGTGTCTGGGCTTAATTTGCACCTTTTTTTCCGTTGTAATCGTCGTGGTATTAAAAGATTTTTATCCGGAATAGTTTCCAGCCGGATTGTCGCAATCTAAGAAAAACAATATGCACCTAGCCTTTTTCTTTTAAACAAATATGTTTTAGGTTAGTATTTGTCCTAACTGTACATATATATTCAAAAACATTACTTGCACTGTAGTGAATATAACAAAAACACCCGTAATAACATTCGTAATAATAGAAGAGACCAGGACGGGGAAGAACGCCTTTCTTTTTGGAATACAAATATTTATATCTGGTTTAACATACATTATAAGTCTGTTTTTACACATAGGAAAACATACTTTGCATCACGGTTACTTCCATTTGACAGCTGAAGAAATTTGGCAACATCTTGTATATGCCACAGTGCAGCAACGTCACACCAAGAGCCGATGTTGTCTATTTACATAACGAATAATACCCGACAATTATACAACGTTAGTAACTAGAATATGGTGGTTGTTTTGTTTCTGTTAACGTTGCATAACACACGTTAACACTATGTTATAAGGCACTTTAGTAAATCAGAAGCGCAACGATAAAGAGAGTCCTAAGAGAAATGTTAACACTCGTATTGAATTATCAATTGTTTTATAAACGATAACTGGTGCACCATGTTCATACATACGTTGTTTACATCTTCGCCATAATCTAACTTTGTATTTTACACATTTTATGTTAAGTGTTTTTGTTTAATAGTGTTTAATGTTCTTCCAAATGTTTCGGTAATTTCAACAAAGAATTAACGAACATATGTATGTATGTCTCATTTCTTTAATTACAAATTAAAAAAAAATCACAAGCCATTACACTAAGATAAGATACAATATAAGATTAGCTAAGAGTCCTGTTTAAGTGCTTTTTATTGTCTGATAGCGTCTGATTAAATCGGTAAAACTATAGGTTACAATCGGGTTTCTTTATGCACAATGACATGTCACTGAACATATTGTTCTTCGAATCATGATCGACATCTAAATTGCACTGCTCGGAAATGATTTAATTGTTCATTCTGTCAATAAATACAGATGTATCATTCGTGCTTCGTTGACTATTACCATTTTGATCACAAACAATTGCTTCTGAACTGCATAGATTACAGTAAAGTCGTAATAAATGCATTTGGCTAAAAACCACTCACCTCGATATGTGGTTCAGTAGCACTACATTAGCAAGATAAAATCTTCTATGACAGGTATTTAAATATGCTTTGTCTTTAAAACATTTTGTGTAAAAAATGTATGCACAAATAATTTATAATGGTGTTCATCTACGTTGGCCAATTGAGCGTTTCCTTGAAGCGTAAACAGATACGGCGTTGGAAAGAAGTCACGTGTTGATGAGGCCGAGCGAGATAAAGACAGCTATGGAGGGTTTAAATGTTAAGCAATTTGATGTAAATACTAGCTAATACCAAGGTCAAATTAATAAACATTGCTGATGTTTGTCTAATGGAGTTTACGTTTCATATGTGTACGACAATATCAACGGTGTTACAATACTTATGCATGTTCAAGTGAACTCAAAAAAAGTTTTTGATCACAAAAATCATTGTAAAGTTTCAATACCATACATGATTCACATAAAAACACACATCAACTGCAGCAACACATATGCCACAACTCTTATTTTGTGTATATAATACACATAAAAATCGCTTTTTTTGGTATTTTGCCTATTATATTTGTCGGTAATGTAATAATTTTGGGCGCTTTTCGGTTTACTTGATTCCACTGGAGACTGATATTGACTTTGCAATTAAAGGGAGACAATGCATTTGTTGGGGTGCTTGGTGTAAGACATGATTTGCTCCTTATAATCCATGTAAGATCGCCCTATTACTTTCTCAGGAATGTACATTATCTGGACCTCCACACTTTAAGAAACCCCTATCTAATTCGTAGGTACATATAACGCTAACCCCCGTTTTTTTAGCAACGGTAGTTTCTATTGAAGAATTATACAAAGTAGTTAATATGTTTTCTGAGTTTTAAAAAATTAAAAAAAAACAACATCTGCTTGGTTATTTACCCAAGTAAAGTGTTTTTTTTGCAAAGGCTATCAAATTCCGGAGTAAGTATGTGCTAGATATCAGACCCACACAGAGCTGGGGACAAAAATCCATATTGATTCATTTAAAATCATTTCGAAACAACTTACAATATCAACAGGAATTTAAAAAGAAAACTGCCTGTGGTACATACAGTGGGTACTTGTTGTTTGTATGTACAGATTATATTAGGACACAAACACAAGTACATATTTATTTTGAGTAAGATACTATACCTATCATACGTAATGCAAATAGTGCATTCGTGCTTCACATCCCCTTGTACAATTTGCCACACATATGGGCTTATCCGCTGATACAATCTGTCACACATATGGGCTTATCCGCTGATACAATCTGTCACACATATGGGCCTATCCGCTGATACAATGTGTCACATATATGGGCCTATCCGCTGATACAATCTGTCACACATATGGGCCTATCCGCTGGTACAATCTGTCACAAATATGGACCCACCCGCCGATGCAATATTTAACACATATGGGCCAATGCCCTTTTACAATACGTCACCCCTTCGGAACTATCTTCTTATAACTCTGACCAAACATGGTGATCGATAGTTTTGTTCATGACACCTTAGGGCTAGTACGACATTTTGTACGGTTTCCAATATGTAAAGACGTGTAAGTAACAAAAGGTTTCATCGTAAACTTGTCGTTGGTGTACGTTTCTGAGTTGTTGCATAATATGTGAAAACAATGTTTGTGAGACAAATATTATCAAAGCACTTTCCAGATTAACTATGAACACAGACAATAACACATGGCACATCCGTTTTATTCAGTATCTGTGTGATGTGGCGAACTAACAACATAGACAATAACACATGACACGCCATGCACACATTGTCTTTATTCAGTATATTTGTTATGTGGTGAGCAAGTACTTGTGACAATTTACCAGAGGTGTCTGTAAACATTTCACTCGAAGAGACAGAACATTAGGCTTAGACAACAAACTATATGTGTCCGTTTCCAATAAACACAACGACTTAATGCAAATAATAAGCTTTTATCGTTTCAGCAATGCCACTGGTATTGGAAATGTTTTCTTGAGAGATGTTGCTCTGCTACAATGATTCGACAAACGTTATTGACTCCAACATGTCATGTTTATACATGCGAAAACGTATCATGTTTATGCATACGAATGCGTGCCACGACAGTCTTCCCCTAAAAATTAATCAACATGTCTGCAATAGACCAATATAGAGGTTTTGTTGAAAGCGGTGCACTATCAAAGTTTATTTCATTTGTGGTGTACAAAAGATAAACAAAAATACGCGAAAATGTTGCATTTTATAAGTTTGTGTTTCATGACACACTGTGTTCTGAATCAGGTCATAGATAAGTCAAACATCGCTTTTTGAAAGTATAGTAGAAACAAGTGTCATAATTTATGTACGTATCATGCTATATGATAGTAATGTTGATATTTTTTACTGTATTATAGTAAAGTCGTGTTTTTGAATATTTTTACATGCATTTATTTTTAAAACAACAAAAACTGATACTGTTTAAATAACGCTACTGATTGATAATATTGATATTTTCCTTATTTTTTAATTGCAGTATTTTTCACCGCGATTGAATTTTCTTTCACCAATAAAATGTTGTACTCCACGGTTCAGCGTGTAATACAATTTAATTAAGCGGATTTATTCCATACATCATCAGGTCAAATGATAAATATTTCGTCGTTTAAGCTTTCATGCACACTACAACTATTGACATATATATGTTAATCGTATATGCGTTAACTTGCTTATAAATGTGCATGCAAATTATGTATCTAAGCGATACTAGATCGACTAACCATAGAATTCATCGTAATGCTATTGTTTAAACTTTGACCCATGCCTTTTCAGAGGTAAGCAGAACATGTTTCATTCGGCAGCAAATAAGTAAATGAAAATGTGCTTATTGTTTTATTCATTTATGTTCATTTATATATAAAATATATTACAAATATCCATCTTTTAATGTGCACACCATTGGCAGACAGAGATTTCCTCAAACGAAACAATTTAAAAAAACCATAAATGACATATGAAGAAAATCTACCATCGACTAATCGTTGTTATACCTCTAGTTGCAAAATTGTGACTGTGAATAACACCACCTGTCATCCAAAGATCAATGTAGTTTCGATATTGACCACTACGGACACACAAGGTTTGTTATATAACATATTACATGACATTTATCTTGGTGCATTAAATGAAACAAATGATCGATAAACACTAAAATATCTGTAATATTTATAAACCTTTCTTCAATATTAACACATAATATTTTCTATGGACATGAATCAAGATGTTTAAATATAATCACATCTGTGAAAGTAGTATGCCATTTGAAGATAATAAATTAAGAGTGTCATCAAATAATTGCTTCATAATGTTCCAACAAATGTAAAAACCAGAAACTTGATCGTTATCCTGCGACACAATAATCAAGAACAAAAGGCGTGTGATGGTTTATTATTACTGTGTCGACATTATTATGTCTGGTAGACAACATTACATCATATTTTACATTTTTTTTTTCATCGCTTGGATATTGTAATGGGTATGGGTATTTTTCTAATGCAAGTTGTTGTTTCCTAGCCACATGAGTGGTTTTGATATAAACTTTATGTAACATTGCCATATCTAGCATCATAGGGAAACACCAGAACTGTTGTATAATAATTGTCATAGTACATGCATATCACAAACATACTAACCGTTAAGTATTAAACAAAAAATCGTTTATATTATATCTTAGACACAAGAGAAGACATAAATCAAGGTTGGATTTATTGAGAAACAGTTATTTTCTATGAAATTGTTCTTAAAGATGCAAATAAATGTAATTTTGTTTTTGATAAAGACACATACTTTATAAAGTTGCAAGACGCCTACCTGTATTGCGTCGAAACCATACCATAATAAATAGTAAAGTTCAAATTAGATTATGACTAATCAGAGATCCGGGTACATTTGAGATCGATCTTGATAAATGTAGTAACATACTTAAAAGACAAACAAAATCAGCGGCAGAAAAAAAAAACACAAACTAAAACAGCTATTAACTAAAGCCCAAATTGGAACATGTATAATTCTTCTAGGCTGTTCGATCGATGCGAAGAATGTTAACTTAATCAATAATAATACATCGCTGTGGACAAATATTATCTAGAAAATAGGCAAATGCTGAATCTGCAATACAGTAATATCGGTGGAAACGTTCAATTACTTATTTGGCATATTGACTGACAATCGTGATTAAAACCAGACTGTACGTTAAATGATTAAAGCTGTCTTTTGAGATGCGCCTTGTCAATGTATCACAGGATAAGAGTCAATGATTTATCTTGGTGATATGGGCAATACAAAGTGCAGTTAATCTTCTTATAATAAAAATAAAGCTTCTTTTAGTTTAATGAAGTATTTCTACATATAAATGAAGAAAGCTAAAAACTTGAGTGTCGTACAAATAATAGAATACATGTGCTACGAGTGTCGAAAAAACGACATTTTTATAAACAAATATTATTATGAACGCTGCAATTCCACTTGGTATATCTATCAGCCGATAACGTTTTACCATAAGGGATACTGCACATTTCATCGAATTAAGTGATGTGATATGACACAGACAAGTAAAATCCATAAAAGAACGTCATTATATTATTCAAACGGCAATTACTCTTTGAATGATTATTGTAGCGGAACAACCTGAAAATGCAAATGTCAATCCAAGAGTGATGCTTAAGTGACATTATATCCGGATTATTTGTCAAAATATAACAAAAGACATGTCCTTCCATAAAGCCATACTCCTTAATACAGTGAACAAGTGAAGGAAAAAGATGCATATGTTATATTTGACGGTTTTATTGATACGAATGTAACCTAATCTCATGTTGCATGATTATTGTCTCGCACTGAACACATTTCCAAATATAGGAAAATGCTGTATCTGCAATATTATTTTATAGGCGAAAATGATTAATTCTGAAGAGACTGACAATCGGAATTGCAAAAATTGTATTGGATGTTTGTCTGGTTTTCCTTCGGTAAATAACATTTGATCGAATTTGCCTGACAAAAGGCAATTTAGTTTAGATGTGATGAACTATGAATATAATCACGTGTCGTTTTAGAAGTTGAGTGTGTATGAATTATTGTGATTAAATCTGTACAGATATGAGTTACACATTTGGGTAATACGCACAGTGAGTTGTTGCTGAACATATTTTTCTTCGAATAATGATCGCCATATAAATTTCTTGGCAGGCCGATGATTTAATTGTTCAGCCTGTCAATAAATACAGATGTATCATTCGTGCTTCATTGACTATTTCAATTTTCTTCACAAACAACTGCCGCTGAACAGAATTGAAGATATACCTCATTAAAGTCGTAATAAATGCATTTGTCTAAAAAACACCCACCTCGATATGTGATTCTGTAGCACTTAATTACCAAGCGCATTTATGAAGAGTACACAGATACCACGTGGGTGAGCAGTCACGATCTGATGAGGCCGAGCGAGATGAGGGTTTGAATTTGTTAAGCAATAGGCTGCAAATGCCAGCTTATATCAAGGTCAAGTAAATAAACATTGCTGATGTTTGCCAAATGGAGTGTAAATTTCCTATGTGTACGACAATATCAACGGTGTTACAGTTCTAATGCAACAATAGAAATACATAAGTTTTTTTATTACAAAAATAATTGTATAGTTCATATGCCAAACATGATGGTAATTAAACACACAATTCAACGACGGCAACACATTATCGACAAAAATAATAGGCACAATACCGAAACCCATATGTGTTTATATATGAAATACGTAAAAATGGCTTGTTTTGGTATTTTGCCTATTATATTTATTGCTAATAAATTCACATGAACATAGTATATCATTTTAAAAATATATTAATATGAACAAAATCGAAATGGGCTGTATTGTTAAGTGTGCAGAGCATAACACGAAAGAGTCAACATAATTCAATTGTTCACAAAAAGACGCTGACATGTATGTCATAATTGGCAATTTGATAATGTCTGCACACAGCTTCCTTTTTATATAAACGTCAATGTTTTGAATCCGTTCGGTTTTGAATCCGTTCGGATTTGAAAACGCAAGTACCGACTAGTTTGTTGCGATGTATTTACCCTGATCTATAAAGTTAAAGATTTCGCATGCAATAAACAAGTTGAAACTACATGTATTAACTTCATATTGTGTGTAATAGTAAAACAAAGTGTTTGTATTGTCTCCGATTTAATGTCATTGATACCACGACCAGTTAATAAAAAAACAAACTGCATACACACACATATAATATATTACAACGTCAAAATGTCATGGGGATAACGTCATATAAATTATGACCTCATGACGTCAATAAATATTAAATGAAATTTAATTGGGGTTTAAATACATGTATAAAATGTTGTTCTTTTGCTTACCTAGCTGAAATATTGTTCGAAAATGGCTTATAAAATGGAAATATTTCAAATTTTGGTTCATAATGTGAACATTCATCTAAATGTTAACCTAAAGGCATTTGTCTGGTTGAGGGGTCTCGCATTTGTTGTTCATGGACAGATCGCCTATTTCTAAGTTTATCGCCAGTTTGGCCTATATAATATTTTTTGCATCCATTGCATACTAATACATAAATCACATTTTGTATATATCACATGACATATTAGTTTTTTATTTTGAACATTTTGCCATTAAAATCAAAATAATTCCCTTCAATAATATAACCACAAAGGGCGCATCTAGGGTCATTACATTTGGACACTCTTGGTTCTTGAGATGAAAAGTAAGATTTGGTTAACAGACGTTTTAAATTAGGTGGCTGTCGCTTACATTTTATTATCTTCTGATCTGAAATTATTTTATTCATAACCGGGTCTGTTTGTAAAATGTCAATGTTGTTTTTTAATACGCCAAACAGTTCTTTATTTTTTGGATTTTGTGTTGAAATAAATGGAATTATATTACTCTTGTCTTTTTGTGTTGATTTTGAAAGTAATTCATGTTTAGGGATGGAAAGTGCTTTTTTAATACCTGTATTTATAATAGATTGTGGATATTTTCTTTGAATAAGGGAATGCTTAAGTTCATTTAAACGTTTTAGTTTAAGTTTATCATTCGAAACTATGGTGCAGATCCGTTTCGCTAACGTGAAAGGAATATTTATCTTTGTGTGTTTATTATGACACGAGGTAAAATTAAGATATTGTTTAGAATCAGTTTCTTTGTAATATATATCAGTATTAATTTCAGTATTGNTAAAAGTACGTTTGATTTTTTACAATAGAATTGTTTGTATTATTATGATCACTATTATTAAAAAACTCTTTAAGTCTAAGTGATCTATGAAAATCATCTACATCTTGAATTTGATCATAAGAATCATTTTTATATTTAGGTGTTGGTGTAAATTTAAAACCCCTCAATAAGACATCAATTTCAGTCTGAGTTAATGTTCTTTTTGAAAAATTGTAAATTTTTGTAAATAATTTTGAATTTTCAGCTAGGTTACCTAAAGTTTCTATGTCGGACTGCTCCACTCCCTGCCTTCTTCTAAAAAATCAACGTTAATTTCGCTTGGTTCGTCGTCGTTGTCTTGGAATATATCGTCGCTCGTATTGTTATTGTTTCTATAGTTTCTGTTGTAGAAGACGAAGACCTTGTGTTACCTCTTATATTGCGTCTGTTTGAAGTGTAATTGTTTCTTTGGAAATTGTTACGTTATTTGCTGTCGGTATTATTAATTTTCAAAAGAACTTCTCTAACAATACTTTCCACATCTCTATTTTGTAAATAGCTAGTTTGATTTTGTTGCAGATTTCTTCTTTGCGAATGTTGTTTATTGTTGTTTCTTTCTTGACTGTTATAGTTGTTTGTTGTCTTCAAATTTTGGTAGTTGATCGTATTTTTTTCGTACAGCATCAGCATATGAAAAGGGTTGATTTTTGTTTCCGAAGTCTTGTTTCTTGAAGAATGGATTTTTATTTTCATGTTTTTTTATGAATTCTTCTTCGTATTTTGCTAGCCATTTTTCATTGTTTCCCCATCTTTTATGTGAAATTTCTTCATTGCGTTGAGTTTCAGTTTTCAAAAGTTCTATCAGTGTCCGGGCTGTTCTTCCGTTGCATTTTGATTGGATCATTTTGAATATTTCTTCGTCGATGCGCTTGAATTTTTCACAATTTGAAGATGCACGTAATGACTGTAATTCTGTTTGAATATTGAAGTCATTCAAGACGGCCCTTTCTCGTAATGATTTTTTATCTATATTTTCATTTGGTATTTCCTTTTTTCTGTAAATGTTTTGGAATTATAATTGGAGTTGACCTTAGCCATTTCGAATATTTTTTCAAAATGGCCTTTAATTTGTATCATTGCCCAGTACGCACTTTTCCGTTATTCCATTTTGTTGTGTCATCTATTTGATATTTGCATTTTTATTTTAGCGCTTCTCTTTCAAAAATGTTATTGTTTTCCTCGTTATTGTCGTGGTTCACGGATTCTTCGGGTCTCGGTATATTTTGAGAAATTTCATGTACTGTTGATTTTATGTCAGCAACAAGGTCATCTTTCCTAATGGCAGTATTATTATTTGCAATCGCCGCGCTCAAATCGTAAATTGCGGTCAATATACGCGACAGTTTATCTTCTATTGATTTTAAGAAATACCTATTATCCTCCTCCATGACTTCCTCATTCGAGAAAAAAAATCAACCCTTTTCATATGCTGATGCTGTACGAAAAAATACGACCAACTACCAAAATCTGAAGACAACAAACAACTATAACAGTCAAGAAAGAAACAACAATAAACAACATTCGCAAAGAAGAAACCTGCAACAAAATCAAACTAGCTATTTACAAAATAGAGATGTGGAAAGTATTGTTAGAGAAGTTCTTTTGAAAATTAATAATACCGACAACGAATTACGTAACAATTTCCAAAAAAACAATAACACTTCAAACAGACGCAATATTAGAGGTAACACAAGGTTTTCTTTCAACAGAAACTATAGAAACAATAACAATACGATATATATATTGGCATTCTGTGATAAAATGCTTGATAAGCTCATTAATTTGCATAAGTAAACACAATATTCATTAAAATATGTGAGGTGTTATTTTAGCAATTTAACAAGTACCATATAAAACAACGACTTGAGCGGGATACGACCCTGATCCCGCTGAAGACTGATATTGACTTTGAAAATGACTTTGTGGGGGGCTTTGTGTGAGTCGTGATTTGCTCCTTATAATCCATAAGATCGCCACTATGGTAATTACTTTCGTAGGAATTAACATTATCTGGACCTCCGCAATTTAAGAGAACCCCATCTAATTCGTAAGTACAAAGCACGCTAACCCCTTTTATTTAGCAATGGTAGTTTCTGAATAATTATGCTAAGAAGTTGATATGTTTTGTGAGTTCTAAAAAGAAAACCACCTGCTTGGTTATTATCCCAAGTGATAAAATGTTTTTTTTTTAACATCCGGAGTAAGTATGTGCTAGATGTCGGACCCCAAAGAAGCTTGGGATACCAAACCGTATTGATTAATTTAAAATCCTTTCGAAACCACTCGCCATATCATCAGAAATTATTTGAATGAAACTGCCTTTGGTACATACATTGGGTACTTGTTTTTTGTATGTTCAGATTATATTAGGATTGTCCAAAGAGGAAGATTTCCGGATTACAACTGGAATGCATAACAAGGCTGAATATGTCTGATATTTATTGAAGATAGCACTGTACTGTTTGTGTGTTTCGCGTGGAATGTGCGGCGTAGAACGTGTATTTTATCATATTAATGTAATTGCTTGTCAGCCAAGAGAGAACTGTTTGATTGTGAATGTCAAAAACAATATATTTCAAAACCATAAACGAACAGTTATAGTATATAACAGCGATTATAATGTCTTCTTAAAGACATGAATATCGCTTACGAGATATAAGTGTACTTGGAACAGGGGTTCGTTTAAAAAAAATAACATACGACAGACCGGGTTGGACGTGTATAACTTGCTAGAAGTCGTAAAATAAAACTTAAAACGCACCCCGTATTAACGGCGACTGCTCCCTTCCCATTATAAACTTGACATGGAACACAAACGTGAAGAAGCTCAATTTCACGTTTATATTTATTTTTGCTTCACCTGAACTCCTTATTTACGACTTATCTCACTTATGAAACAGTTATGAAATATAGACTGACATGTGTCAAAATCAGTTTTGACTGGCATGTGCCAATGTCAGTATTGATTGACCTTTGCCAGTGTAAGTGAGGTTTTTGCATAGTTAAGTAATGTACCTAATGACAAAAGCATCACTTCAGAATATAATGTTTTTTTTTATACAAGTATTGATTTCAAAGGTGCCATTTAACTACCCTCTTTGGAAAAGTAAATAGTAATAATCCAATATCATGTTTTAGGGAATACACCGTATGTTGTTCATACAGAAAACAGACTATTGTCGTAGGATTTTGGCTTATTCAACAACATATTCGATTAAAAAATGACGAAAAATTCTTAAATATTTTTGGGAAAATGTATTTACTTTAAAAAAACTATTATAATTAGAAAAAATATTTTTTTCCAGAATTGGAGAATAAGTCTCTCTATTAGGTCGCTTTATCACAAACAAAGTATTTTAACATGTTTTGATTGTGTACTATCATCATAACGAAATCTTACTAAAATGTCTCATAAAAGACAAACGGTATTGAAATAAATAGTGTGATTGCAGTTTTGCCATTGAACAATGCATGATTGTTCAGTCGCCATTAAGATAACATTTCGGACCAAATATTCATCGAAAACCTCAAGATAAACTACCAGACCAAAAACAAATTTGCCACAATCTCATTAGGCACTTGTACGTGTTGATCGACACCAGCACCGTCATTGTTATTTATAGAGCGCTTATGTGGGCTATTCAAACTAGTTGCTTCATTAGTTGAAAGTGTACACCATGTCTTTCATGACACGAACTAAGTAAAGGAGTTCAGTATTATAGTCCTTTCTAGTTTTTCTTTCTCGAACATGTATGGATACTTACACGTCTTAATATCCAACAATACAGATTGGAATACAAACTTCCGTTACAAGCCCTCAAGTTAGCAGACGGAACATATCGATCATCAAACAGGGTATCAATAACATACGGTTTCAAACATTAAATATCGCATTTTCAGCTTGTGTTTATTAATGAAAGTTTTCGTTGGTGAACGTTTCTGAGTTGTTGCATAAGCTGTGAAACCATGTTAGCGAAATACATATTATCCAAGCAATTTCCAGATGAACTATGAACATAGAAATAATACATTGCACGAACTGCACACATTTTTTAATCAATATCCATGTGATGTGCTGAACTAGCAATTGTGAACAAAGGCAATAACAAATGGAACGCAATGCACACATTTTCGTTGTTCATTATCGGTGGGATGTGGTAAGATAGTAAGTTTGAACATTTAACAGTAGTTCCTCATTGCATGGTATCTGTAAACAATACACTCGAAGAGAAAATATAGAAACAGAGGACCGGTATTGTCCTTTGCAAGTTACCAAAACGGTGTTTACTGCAAATAATACGATTTAATCGTTGCAGCAATATCACCGGTAGTGAAAATTTCTCTTAAGAGATGTTGCTTTGCAAAAAGGATTTGACCGAACCTATTTACTTCTATAGTTCATTACCCTTATGACATACATGTATACCAACACGTCACAGGTTGAGAAATATAAAGGAATTAAATAACGCCGTGCACGATCAGATTTTATTTTACGTGTTGTAATAGAAACACTTTTTCTGTTAATTAACTTTTTTCTGTGACAACGAGTGAAATGAACCATTTTCCGAAAGAATCACATTTTGTTTTAATTTCATGGTTAAGCACAGAACAAAAAATAAAACATACACGAAAGATTACGTTTTATGTATACGTTTGAGTCTTATGACACAATGTATGCTTAATCAGGTCATATGTCAGTGAAAAATTGTTTGTTCAAAAGCATAGTGGAACATATGTAATAATTAGTATACCATTCATGCTAAATGATTGTAATGTCGAGATTTGTTTATTTTGTTATGGCGAACTCGTGTTTGTGAATATTCTACAGGCATTTATTTAACAAAGAAAAACCACTTATACTGGTCAAATGACGCTATTGGTTGATAATGTTGAGATTTTCCTTATTTTTTTCATTGCATCATTTTTCACTGCGATTGATTTTTTTTCTTTCACCAATACAATTATGTACCCCACGGTTGAAACTGTACTAAAATTTAATAAAGCGGACACATTCCATACATGCTGCAGGTCAAATGATAAATATTTCGTCGTTCAAGCTTCCATGAATAATACACCTATTTACATGTATATGATACTCGTTAATGCGTGCACTTTCTAATATATGTGCATGCAAATAATGTATCTAATCGCTTTAAGATCGACTATTTATTGAATTCATCGTAATGCTATGGTTTAAGATATGACATATACATTTTCACAGGAAAGCGGAACATGTGTTCATATGACAGCAAATAAGTAAATACAAATTTGCAAATTGTTTTATTAATGTATGTTTATTCATTTAGAACACTTATCTACAAATAGCAATATTTGCATACATGTGTATACTAAGGTCAGATATTCGTGGCCCTTTTTCTCCATATGAAACACGTTGATTTTTTACCTAAATGGCTAACGAAGAAAATCTGTCCTCGATTATTCATTGTAAGACTTCTTGTAGCTCTAAATACCGTCATCACAATTTTATCGAAAAAAAGATTAACGCTAACATGACATAATTACATTCAAATATATATAAATGTCTATATTTTATATTTTTAATATGTATTGACATAAGATGTTATTACGTAGGAAGCTTTGTTTAATCGCAGTGACAGAATCACCTGTCATCCAACGATCAATTTATCTGCGATATTGACCAATACGGACACAAAATGGTTGTTATATGATATTACATTTATCTTGATGCTTTGAATGAAACAAATGGTCAATATACACTTACATATGTGTAATATTTATAAACCTTTCTTCAATATCTGCACATAATATTTTCTATGGACATGAAACAATATTTTTACATACAATACCATATGTGAAAGAAGTATGACGTTTGAAGACAGCACATGAACAGTGTAATCAAATAATTGCTTAATATTGTTCCAACATATTTACAAATTATAAACTTGATCATTATCCTGCGACACAATACTCAAGAACGCAAGGCTTGCGACGGTTAATTATTATTGTGTTGACATTATTATGTCTGGTAGACAGCATTACATAATATTTTACAGAAACCATTTCCATCGTTTGGATATTGTAATGGGTATGGGTATTTTGCTAATGCAAGTTGTTGTTTCTTAGCCACATGAGAGGTTTCGACATTAATTTTATGTAAAATTGCCATATCTAGCATCATAGGGAAACACCAAGATAGTGATATGTTTGTTAACAATGTCTTCAACAGAACTGTTGCATTGTAAATGTCATAGTACATGCATATCAAAAACATACTAACCGTGAAGTATAGATAAAAAAACTCGTTTATATAATATCTTAGACACAAGAGAAGACAGAATCAAAGGTTGGATCTGATAAGAAACTCTTATTTTCTATGAGATTGTTCTTCAAGACGCAAATTAATGGTCATTTTGTTTTTTATAAAGACACATACTTTATAGGATTACAAGACGCCTACCTGTATTGCGTCGAAACAATGCCATAATAAGTAGTAAAGTTCCAATTAGATTATGACAAATCACAGATCCGGGTACATTTAAGATCGATCCTGATATCTGCATTAACATACTAAAAAGACAAACAACATCAGCAGCAGAAAAAAAGGAAGTTCACAAGAATGTAAATATCATTTTTCAAAACAACAACAACAACAAAACAACAACACAAACACAAAAAACAGCTATTTACTTAAGCCCTAATTGGAACATGTATCATTATTCCAGACAGTTTGATCGATGTGACGAATGTTAATTTAATCAATAAAAATACGTCTCTGAGGACAAATATTATCCATAAAATAGGCAAATGCTGAATCTGCAATACAGTAATATCGGTGGAAACGTTCATTTACTTATTTGGCATATTGACTGACAATCGTGATTAAAACCAGACTGTTAGTTAGCTGATTAATGCTCTCTTTTGAGATGCGCCTTGTCAATGTATCACAGGAGAAAGCAGTAATCATGTTGCCATGATATTCCATGGACTTCCATGGACTACCATGTTAGTTCATGTAAATAAGACCATTGTATACCATGCTTTATCATGTTTTGTGAAAGGAATCACGGCTTTTTATTGCCAACTTACCATGTTAATAAAACTCATAACATACCATTTAAACACATGAATGGCATGTTCACAAACACAAAACTCTACCGTGATAGTTTATGGTTGTTTATTTACCCTGGTTTGGGAATGCTTTGTATTGTAAGGTGACATTTAACAAAACTAGAGCTTTGTCACTTTGTCATTTTGTGACGAATACCCCCACATGCCGCATTGACACAGAATACGCACTAAGTAACCCCGTGACATAGCTTTTGACACGGCATGACCCATATTCGAACGTGACCTAGATATCATTTGGATACAACTTCTGACCAAGTTTGGTGAAGATCGGATGAAAACAACTTGAGTTAGAGAGCGGACAACCAATACGGACCGACAGACCGACAGACCGACAGACCGACAGACCGACAGACAGACCGACAGACAGACAGACCGACAGACCGATTGACCGACAATCTCACTGCTATATACCCCCTTAAACTTCGTTTGTAAGGGTATGACAATGTATACCATGATATATCGTGGCGATATGGGTAAGAAATAGTCCAGTTAAGCTTCTTTCAGTACAAATCAGGATACTTTAATTTTTGTGAAGTATTTCGACATATAAATAAAGAAAGCTACATAGTTCAAATCACATTTGAGTGTCATACAATTAATAAAATACATGTGCTACACAATACGCGTGTCGAAAAGAAGAAATCTTGATACACAAATATGACTATGAACTATGCAATTCCACTTAGTATATCTATCAGCCCATTACGAAGCAGATGCATAGCGACTTGTCAATTAAGACAATATGTGCATGTTTTACATGTAGGGATACTGTAAATTTCATCGAATTTAGTTGATGTGATAGGAAACAGACAAGACAAATCTATTAGTGAGCGTCATACAATTAATCAAAGGGCAATAACTCTTGAACAATTATTGGAGCGGAACAACCTGGGAACACGCATGTCAATCCATTAGGGATGCTCAAGTGTCATACAATTTGGTTATAAGTGTTTGGGATGATTGGCGGAGAGGAATTACTAGTTAAAGGGAACAATTTCATTAGCAATCATCGGAGAACAACAAGCTGACAATGTGCATATGTCCATCCTTAAGCAAAGTGCAAATGAACGTGTGTTATATTTATCGCACAAAGAAACGAAACATTCATGAGAAAATGACAAATAAATAATCAAAGCGCAATAACATCATGAACAATAATTTGACCAGAACGGGCTTACAATGATGAACATTGCCACCGTATAGCGTTCAGGTTTCGTCAAATGCGGTTCATAATTAATGTTTGTGACACTATAACAGACATAAACTTAGGTGGGATAGAAAAAACATATTACTTTCCGTTGATATGTTTGCACAGAATCAAGAAAGGAAATGGTTTAAGATATTTCATGGAAACGTCCTCACCTTGAACACACAATACCTATTATTATTAGGTCAAAAAAATGTCTAGTTAATTGAACAGTTCTTCTACATGTAGTTGCAAATATTACACTGTTTATGGATGTTTTACAAAAGGGAGAAATAACGATGCAAAAATGGTTAATTAACTATTTAGTTATATGTGTCGTGTTCTGAGAAAACTGGACAAAATGCTTGTGCGTAAAGTGTCATCCCAGAATAGCCTGAAGTTCGGCCTGCCGTTGAACTGCACAGAGACCGCATTTAAGTCGTAATAAATGAATTTTTCTAAAAATCGACCATCTCGATATGTGGTTCAGTCGCACTACATTAGCAAGATAAAGTCTTCTATGGCAGTTATTGACACACACGATGTCTTTAATACATTTTATGTCAGAAATGTATGCAAACATAAAATAAATAATGGTGTTCCCATATTTTGACCAATCGAGCGTATTCTTGAAGAGTACACAGATACGGCGTTGGAAAGCAGTCAAATGCTAATGAGGCCGAACAAGATACAGACGAGTATTTATGGGGTTAAATGTTTAGCAATTGGATTCAATTGTTTGATAATACCAAGGTCAAGCACTCAACATAGCTAATTTTTGTCTTATGGAGTGAACATTTCCTATGTGAACGACAATATAGACGGTGTTATAATACTTATACCATAAGTTAATTGCATTTTTTTATTACAATAATCATTGTATAGTTTCAACATGATCGACCTCAAAAAGCTTACATCAACACCTGCCACACATTAGCGATACAAATGATATGCATAATACCTATTATTTGTGAATCTTATATAATAATTTTTGGCGCTTTTCTATATACTACAATTCGAATGATTGTTATTGTGGAGAATTAAAATGAACATTGGCATAACCATTAAAAAAATATCAATATGAACGAAATCGAAATTTGGTGACTTCCAAGTGTGCAGAACAAAACATTAAAGAGCCATAATAATTCAATCCTTCCAAATACATGCCTATGACTTTAACGTATTTACTGGCAATTGGACTATGATTGCTATAGCGCTTAACTAATCGATTGAAAATCCATTACGAATGAGAGGCGATGAAATATATATTTTACATACGCCAATTCTTTGAAAACGCATATATCGGCCTGTTTGTTACAATGTTTTTTTATTGATATGTACAGTATAACAGTTTGCACAAAATAAACCATTTGCAGGATACATCACGCTGAAGACTTATAACTATTTTTGCAAATAAAGGGAGAACATTTATTTGTTGAAGTCGCTTTGCGTTAGTGGTTATTTGCTCCTTATAATCCATGTACGATCGCCCTGGTGGTAATATATTTAATCAGCGATTGATATTATTCAAACCTCCGCAATTAAAGAAAACCACAAAGAACGCTAACCCCTTTATAAAACAACGGTAGTTTCTATTGAATAAATACACTAAGTAGTTAAAATGCTTTGTGATTTTTAAATAGTTAAAAAAACATATGCCTGGTTTGTATCCCAAGTTAATTGTCTAGCAAATTCCTGAGTAAGTATGTGCTAGATTTCACGAATCTGGGGATAACAAATCATGATGACTGATTTAAGATCCGGAATGCACAACAAGGCAGAATTTGTCTGATATTGATTGAGGGTAACACGGTTCTTTTTGTGTGTTTCGCGTGGTATGTTTGGCGTCGAACGTCGAACGTAGGAATGTATGTTATCTTCTTAATGTAATTACTTGTCAGCCTAGAGAGAACTGTTTGTTTGTGAATGTCAAACAATATATATTTCGAAACGATAAACGAACAGTTTTAGAATATAAAGGCGATAATTCTGTCTTCTTAAAGACATGCATATCGCTAACGAGATATAAGTGTACTTGGAACAGGGGTACTTTTATTAAAAAAATAATATACAACATACCGGGTCGGACGTGAATTAATTGCTAGAAGTCGTAAAATAAGACTTAAAATCACCCTCGTAGTAAAGGCGACTGCTGCCCCCATTATAAATTTGACATGAAACACAAACGTGCAGGAGGTCAATTTCACGTTTATATTAATTTTATATTTGCCACACGTGAATTCCTTATTTAAGACGTATCTTATTCTTTACAACAGTTGTTTTTCCAGAAACAATGAAAACAGCTAAGAATTATAGACTGGCATTTGCCATAATTAGTCTTGACTGACATGTGCCAATGCCAGAATTGATTGACATTCTACAGTGATAATGATGCTTATGCATAGTTTAGTAATGTACTTAATTAAAAAGCATCACTTCAAAATATAATGTCTTTATATATAAGTATTTATTTCTATACATGAACGCGCCATTTAAATACCCTCTTGAAAACAATAAAAATTGTTTAAGGAATACACCGTATGTTGGTCATACATAATACAGACTCTTGTCAAATGATTATGGCTTACCTTCTCATATGAACAATATCCTTACATAAAGTAAACATGTATTCAACAATAAATTCAAGATTCAAATATTGCCGTAACGGTCTTAAATATGTTTCGGTTCATGCATTTACTTTTAAAACTTTTATAATTGGAAAAATCTTGCTGAATTTGAGAATAAGTCTCTCTATGAGGTCGATTTCTCGCAAACAGTATTTCAACGTGTTTTGATTTTGTAATTACATCATAACGAAATCTTACTTTAATGCGCTGTCTGGTCTGGAGCTACCCTGTCCGCTAATAAAACTTCGAAATTTTACGTGACTAGAAAATGTAGCTCCTTGCCAGACCGGTTTGGAGCCACATATGACATAAGACCCATTTTACTAAGACGCGGTCTCACTGTTGAAATATTCCGCCTTTCGTTTATGAAAGGCTTTTCTGATATCATGCGCACATAAATCTCAAACCGGACATGCGACTAT
Source organism: Dreissena rostriformis (assembly GCA_007657795.1). NCBI lineage: Eukaryota > Metazoa > Mollusca > Bivalvia > Myida > Dreissenidae > Dreissena > Dreissena rostriformis. Next base: position 212,478 of record VMBQ01000032.1, on the reverse strand, counting down.
GATCTACCCATCACGCATCAGATCTGGTAAATCTAATCAAATACTAACAGGAAAGATCTGATACATTTAGGTGGAAAAAAATATAATGTAATCTCGTCGGTTCAGTTTTGAGAACATACAACATAAAAGTGACCGATTAGTAAAGTTGATGAGTTTATATTTAACCACGCACATATGATTGGAAAGATGACACAATATAATTAAACAATAGTTAATCAAAAGTTTACCCAACGAATCGGGATGTGTGAGAGGGTGAGAATCTTAAAGGTAACAGTACACTTGTAAAATGAGATGCAGACGTGTATAGCCTCTTAATAAGTCATAACGATTGACTGCAATACCTGTTTTGTTATGATATTCGTGTTTTGACATAATATCATGGAAAGCATTGGTATTCACCAAGACCTCACAAATATTAGTAAGCTACGCCAACATAAAACTAGGCATGGGTGTTTAAGAGTGCATGTGAGTCAACGGAGAGCAGAACGACAGTGTTGTTGAGTAGTTGTGATTTTTTAAGCCAAGAAGTTTTACCATCTTTTACGCGAAAAACTTTGGCAATCCTCCTCAGTAAGCTTAAACAGGCGTGAGTCGATTGTGCGCAAGCGTGTCAGAGGTAGCGCTGGCAAAGTTAAAACGATTATAATTTTATGACCGAATGAGTGAGTAAAGTCCGAATTTGTTCTAAATATAATGATTTGATCCTGTTAAAAAATATGCTTAGTTTAGTCTACAAGCTTCTTTAAATATGACTGTTATTGATATATCGATTAAAATCAGTTGATGAAAAAATACTCATCGAACGTCCGGGTAATCGGGTTGCGAAGCTTATTGACAGAGAACATAAATATATATTTTATTATAATGTAAATTTGAGGATTTTCTGAAATTGTTTTCTTTAGTTTGAGGTCTATAATTTCTATAATAGCGGCGGAACAAACCAGTTTAAAGTGTAACAATTTATCCACATTGCACAAATCAATTCCACCTGGCCGATTTAATATAATTATTTCAAGGGAATTCGATCAACAGGTAACGTAAATGTGTTATTTGAATAGTAACACTATATATGTTTGTGAAGTTAATAAACGATGTAGCTTCGTATTATTAGTATGTTTAATACATATTTTTGTCCATATAAAACACTAATCTAGTATTATTTATGTGTTTAACACATTTATGTCGTTATTTATGAATAAACTGCAATGGGGATGCCCCTCGTCAAGGTTATTAGAATGAGCAGTTTGGGAATTCTTAGAATCCCACACAGTGATATGCTTAGTTCTGAAACACTTTTTTTCGACTATAATACAACATTGCCAACTAGGATATCGATATGTTGTTTTTATATCTCAACTTTGCGTTTCTCTCCATAGACAACCAGGAAATCAACAGAATATCAACGTATAGCAATCCATCTACTTAAATCATAAATTCCTTTTGAGCAAAAAAAAGCAATTAATTTAAATTAAAGCCCCATTAGCACTAATGCTCTTTTTGTTTTGGTGGCACAATATATTACATTTTAATTTCCCGCAACGATATACAATGTATATTCATACAACACACGAACACTAACAAGGTGCGTGAACATGTGTTGAATATATTGTCTCACAAAAAATGAGCATTTTGTATCTTGTAAAATCTTTGTAACCAGACCACTTTTAGCGTTGATATTTCGGCTATTGCTATAAGGAACACTGATTTGTATGGGTTAACTTTATTTTACGAAATATTTTACGAAATATTCGTTGATTTTGAGTGGTAATGGGGCTTTAAATTGAAATGAAAATTGATCAAATCTGCTTGTATATAGGTGAAGTTTTGTGTAACAAGTGATGTTGAGTGTATTTTTTTTCGTGAATTTAGAAATAAAAACATGAGTAAAAGATGGTATTTTACGGATAATGAGATGTTTGTGAAAATGAATGTCTTCGAATCATGATCGCCATTGTTATCGCCTTGCCGCGATATGCCAATGATTTCGCTTTCTGTCTTTTAAATATATATATAAAGATGTGTGGCCTGCAAGCGTCGTTGATTAGTTCCATAGAAAGATGCATTGTATTCACAAAAAGTAGATGATGAACTGCTTAATAATAAACTAGATTAATGTAGTAATAATTTCATTCGTTTGAAAAGCAACTACGACATATGCCACAGTAGTACTACATTACCAAAATAAAACCGTTAAGGACAGGTATTTAAATGTATTTGACCATTTTAAGTAAAATTTGTTCAAAATAGTTAACAATGGTGTCATGGGTGTTGATCACTTGAGCGTATTTTTGCAACGCACAGGGATATGACGTTGGAAAGCAATCACATGCGTTTTACGCCGTGGGAGATAAATAAGATTATTTTAGTTTGAAATGAAATCCACTGACATTTATGGCCTAATTGGCAATCTGCAAGTTACCACTATACCGCATGCCTTATAATTAAATACGCGACCGGAATAATGCATTATAGAAAGGCATGAAATACGTATAGAATAGTTTTCAATATTGTTAATCTGTTTGAATTTTTGACACACATATACACTTTATTGAAACTCTGTATTTAGAGTGATCTTTAACGTTAAACATTTTGCACACATTAAATAAACTAAAAATAACGATAACATTGATTCATATTTTATTAGATTGTGAGTTGTAGGACTGTACAGTGGCTTGAGAAACAAACAATTAGTGCATAGAGCCGGGACATCTTGTGTTTAAAACTTTTACAATATAGCATAATATGATTTGGTGAACTCTTTTGTTGACTGGTAACCATGTAAGTGATGCAAGTAGATCCTTACAAACATTTGCTTTTGGATCAAGTTATAGAATAAATCTGATCAACTAATTCAGAGAATTATGTAGTTTAGTTTTTAAGAGTTTGTGGCAAACCACAAATATGAATTATTTGTTTTTTTTATACACAAATCAAAACATTCATATTCAAAATTCACAATATTCATAACATGTAAACAAATATTTTGGCATATTGACAAAGAAACTCTTTTTTACGATAGAAGAACCTTATCTTTGCAGTAGCGATTTGAATTTATTAAGTGGCAATACAGCTTAGGACAAGAGTTGATCTATGACAACCCTCTATATCTGACTTAAGAAGCAATTTTTATTGTTGAACCTTTTCAAATTATGTTGAGCAACCTTGTCTGTAAACTAAGCTTTTAATTTGAACCAAATATGATGGACTCATCAATGAAACCAGATTCTGAATAAAAGGTGAATTAACAAGAATGTTATGATTGTATTGCTGAAAACATAATTAACATTTTAATATATTTAATATATTTTTTATTATACAAACGGTTCCCATGTGAGACTACACATGAATGAATGTAACAACGCGCAGATGACCGAGATGGGCTTGGAAAATAAAGGGAGGCAATTTAATTGTTTCATTTATAGGTAACAGTCGTGGTTCATCCATATTCGCTGTTATATTGCGTGGTGGTAAGAGACTTACTCCGGAATTCCTGAATTTGTATCATTCATATCTCCTCAATTTAAAAAATCTCCATCTAATCACTAAGAACATACAAGGCTGACCCATGTTATGTACCAATTATATTGTGTTTATGTCTGTAAAATGTAAGTTGATTCGCTTTTTGATTTCAAAAAGATTTGAAAAAATCATCTCCGACTGTACACCCCATTCCCAGTTAAATATTTTCCAAAATTAGTAAATTTTAGAGTAAGTTTATGTGATAGAATTCAGAAAAAAATGAGGTAATCTGGGACACGATTTTTTGTAATAAAACGATCATTAGAACGCACAATGGGTTGTCAATATAGTTTCTACCTACGCAGTCTTTCCAAAGCAGTGGACCAAAAACGTTTTCCGGAATAAAATGGCCGAATTCGGCTGATATATTCGCGGTACTGTATTTTGAGTGGTATGTGCAGAGTAGAACGTAATACTGTTTTTAATCTTCTTAATGGAATTGCTTGTAAACCATGAGAGAACCATTACTTTGTAAATGTCAAATACAAATATATTTCTAAACGAATAGTTTAACTATCAATGGTTAGTCGAGGATACATTACGGTTATAAAAATGTCTTCTTAGAGACGTGTATACCATTACAGAGATACGAGTAAACGCTTAACATGGGGGGGGATTTTGTTTGGCAAAATAAACGACTGCATTGGTGAACTTGGTAGATACCCGTTGTATATGTACAGATATGTACGTGTAGTACAATATAGGTTTACAATAACTAAAAGTGATAATTTTATATAACGATTCATATAGGAAGATTGCCTTAAATTATAATACATTTAACTGGTTCGGAAAGATGAGAAACTTACTATATAAATGTCGATTTAAATATGATTGATCTATAAATTCACAAATCAATGCGTTTTTTTTTTAACAAAAAGTTGCCGACGAATTACATTATAATTACACTAGTGGAAACGAGATATTAATACTTATAGGGTACTTTGAATCATATTTTAGAGACGATTGTGTCAAGAAATTTTAAAACAGCGATTACGAAACAACAAATCTGTGCAAATAACATGAGAATTCAGACTGGCAGATATGATAGATTGGTCAGAAACTTGCGACGATGACAATTATGTGACATCAATGACATAAAAGATGAATTCCACTTCTGGTTGAACCGTTCTTAATTTTCCCAAGTTTGAGAAAACTACACTAAAAGTTATTATAGAGTCAGACTTGTTCAAATTCACACTATTATTAACAACACAAAATATAAGTGAAAGACAAACGTTATACCAATAAAAAGGTATAATTATTTTATATGTTTAACTTTAAAGTAAATACTTTCTGGCATTATGTTATATGATGTACATAACCACGTTTTGTATAAGGTATAAACTGATATAGATATTGCATTCCATAAGCATAGATATATTTCGGTATTGTGCCGAGCCTTCTTAAATAATATATTACTGGGATTCTTTTTTTCATTTTGTGCTCCTTCGAAATTATAATTATTGTTATATTTTACTGATTATAGATTATATGCATATATATNGTAACGTAAATGTGTTATTTGAATAGTAACACTATATATGTTTGTGAAGTTAATAAACGATGTAGCTTCGTATTATTTGTATGTTAAATACATATTTTTGTCCATATAAAACACTAATCCAGTATTATTTGTGTGTTTAACACATTTATGTCGTTATTTATGAATCAACAAACTGCAAGAAGAATGCCCCTCGTCAAGGTTATTAGAATGAGCAGTTTGGGAATTCTTAGAATCCCACAGAGTGATATGCTTAGTTCTGAACCACTTTTTTCGACAATAATACAACTTGCCAACTAGGATATCGATATGTTTTTTTATATCTCAACTTTGCGTTTCTCTCCATAGACAACCAGGAAATCAACAGAATATCAACGTATAGCAATCCATCTACTTAAATCATAAATCTCCTTTTGAGCAAAAAAAAAGGCAATTAATTTAAATTAAAGCCCCATTAGCACTAATGCTCGTTTTGTTTTGTGGCACAATATATTACATTTTAATTTCCCGCAACGTTATATATTCATACAACACACGAACACTAACAAGGTGCGTGAACATGTGTTGAATATATTGTCCTACAAAAAAAAAGTATTTTGTATCTTGTAAAATCTTTATAACCAGACCACATCTAGCGTTGATATTTCGGCTATTGCTATAAGGAACACTGATTTGTATGGGTTAACTTTATTTTACGAAATATTTTACGAAATATTCGTTGATTTTGAGTGGTAATGGGGCTTTAAATTGAAATGAAAATTGATCAAATGTGCTTGTAAAAGAGCTATTTAGTTTAATTCGATAAAAGAATATAAAGGTGAAGTTTCGTGTTACAAGTGATGTTGAGTGTATTTTTTTCGTGAATTTAAAAATAAAAACATGAGTAAAAGATGGTATTTTACGGATAATGAGATGTTTGTGAAAATAAATGTCTTCGAATCATGATCGCCATTGTTATCGCCTTGCCGCGATATGCCAATGATTTCACTTTCTGTCTTTTAAATATATATATAAAGATGAGTGGCCTGTAAGCGTCTTTGATTATTTCCATAGGGAAGATGCATTGTATTCACAAAAAGTAGATGCTGAACTGCTTAATAATGAACTAGATTAATGTAGTAATAATTTCATTCGTTTGAAAAGCAACTACGACATATGCCACAGTAGTACTACATTACCAAAATAAAACCGTTAAGGACAGGTATTTAAATGTATTTGACCATTTTAAGTGAAATTTTTTCAAAATAGTTAACAATGGTGTCATGGGTGTTGATCACTTGAGCGTATTTTTGCAACGCACCGGGATATGACGTTGGAAAGCAATCACACGCGTATTACGCCGTGGGAGATAAATAAGATTATTTTAGTTTGAAATGAAATCCACTGACATTTATTGCATAATTGGCAATCTGCAAGTTACCACTATACCGCATGCCTTATAATTAAAAACGCGACCGGAATAATGCATTATAGAAAGGCATAACATACGTATAGAATAGTTTTCATTATTGTTAATCTGTTTGAATTTTTGACACACATATACACTTTATTGAAACTCTGTATTTAGAATGATCTTTAACGTTAAACATTTTGCACACATTTAATAAACTAAAAATAACGATAACATTGATTCATATTTTATTAGATTGTGAGTTGTAGGACTGTACAGTGGCTTGAGAAACAAACAATTAGTGCATAGAGCCGGGACATCTTGTGTTTAAAAAATTTACAATACAGAATAATATGATTTGGTGAACTCTTTTGTTGACTGGAAACCATGTTTGTGATGCAAGTAGATCCTTTTCAAAATGTGCCCTCGGATCAAGGTATATAATACATCTGATCAACTAGTTCAGAGAATTATGTAGTATTTTTTAAGAGTTTGTGGCAAACCAGTATACCAAAACAAAACATTCATATTCAAAATTCACTATATTCATGACATGTTTACTAATATTTTGACATACTGACACAGAAACTCATAGAGGAACCTTATCTTTGCATGGGAAATTCGAATTTATTAGTTGGCCATACAGCTTAGGACAAGAGTTGATCTATGACAACCTCTCGATATTTGACTTACTATTGACTTAAGAAGCAATTGTAATTGTTGAACCTTTATAAGTTATGTTGAGCAGCCTTTACTGTTAACTAAGCTTTTGATTTGGACCAAATATGATGGACTCATTAATGAAACCAGATTCTAAATAAAATGTGAATTGACAAGAATGTTATGCCTGTATAGCTGAAAACACATTGCATTTGTCAACATAATAAATTTTTTAATATATTTTGTATTAAACAGAAATGAAAAGGTTCCCATGCGAGACTACAGATGAATGCGTGTAACAACGCGCAGAAGACTGAGATGGGCTTGGAAAATGAAGGGATGCTATGTAATTGTTTCAATTATAGGTATCAGTCGTGGTTCCTCCATAATCGCTGTTATATTACGTGGTGGTAAGAGACTTACTCCGGAATTCCTAAATTTGTTTCATTCCTATCTCCACAATTTTAGAAATCTCCATCTAATCATTAAGAACAAACAAGGCTGACCCATGTTATGTACCAATTATCTTGTGTTTATGTCTGTAAAATGATTTTAGTTGATACGCTATTTGATTTCAAAAAGATCGGAAAAAGTCATCTTTTACTGTACCCCCATTCACAGTAATACATTTTCCAAAATATAGCAAATGTTACAGTAAGTTTATGTGCTAGAATTTAGAAAAATATCCGGTAATCTGGGACACGATTTATTTGTAATAAAAAGATCATTTGTACACACAAAGGGTTGTCAGCATATTTTCTACCTACGCAGACTTTCCAAAGCTGTGGACCAAACACGTTTTCCGTTTCCGGAATAAAATGGCCGACTACGGCTGATATATTCGCGGTACTGTATTTCGCTTGGTATGTGCAGAGGAGAACATAATACTGTATTTAATCTTCTTAATGGCATTGCTTGTTAACCATGAGAGGACCTTTACTTTGTGAATGTCAAACACAAATGTATTTATAAACGAATAGTTTAAGTATAAATGGTAAGTAGAGGATACATTACGGTTATAAAAGTGTCTTCTTAGAGTCATGATAACCATTAAAGAGAAACAAGTAAACACTTAACATGGGGGGGATTTTGTTTGGAAAAAATAAACGACTGCACTTGTCAGACGTCTTATTCGACCCGCTGTCAAAAATAAGAATAAATTGTATAAAATATCATGTTATTATATTTTAAATATCTTACCTCTTATATCCGCACACATCTGAAGTTGGAGCTGGTCATATTGTTTTCCAGGCAAACTTTCTAATTTAATTACGTTGTCATTTCGTATCAGAGAAAACAATTAATATTTTGAAACCTGCCCAGGGCATTGTTTCTGATTTCCAGAGAGAAAAACGAAGATATAGAAAGAGGGAGAGGGAGAGGGAATGAGAGAGAGAGAGAGAGAGAGAAAGAGGGAGAGGTAGAACAAGAGAGAAAAGAGAAAAAAGAGAGAGATGGAGAGAAAAAGAGGGAGAGGGAGAGGACAAGAAAGAGCGAGGGAAAGCGAGAGAGAGAGGGAGAGAGAACGAGGGAGAGGGAGATTGGGGAGAGAAAGGAAGAGGAAGATGGGGAGGGAGTGGGGGAGTGAGAGGGATAGAGATAGAGAGAGAGAGAGAGAGAGAGAGAGAGAGAGATAGAGAGAGAGAGGCAGAGAGAGAGAGATAAAGAGAGAAAAAGAGAGATAGAGAGAAAAGAGAAAGAGATTAAAATAAAAAGGAGGAGAGGGAGTGGGAGAGAGAGAGAGAGACAGAGAGATAAAGAGGGACATTGGGGGGAAGAGAGGAGGGAGAGGGAGAGGGTGATAGATAGGAAGAGAGTGAGAGAGAGAGAGAGGGAGAGAGAAAGTGGAAGAGGAGATAGGGAGGGAGAGGCAGAGAAAGAGTGAGAGAGAGAGAGAGAAAGAGGGAGAGGGAGAGAAAGGGAATGCGAAAGAGAGAGAGAGAAAAAGAGCGAAGAAGGAGTTGGAGAGGGAGAGGGTTAGAAGAAGGGACAGAGAGGGAGAGTGAGAGAGGGAAAGACACACAGGGAGAGAGAGATGGGGGAGAGGGAGAGGGGGTGAGAGAGAGAGGGCAAGAGAGGTGGAGGGAGAGGCATGGGGGAGAGAGANAATGTGCCATAAAATAACGTACATTCTTCCAATAGAATGCAGAGCTTTGTGGATTGAGGCCAGATTACATTCAACATTTAATAATGTGCCATAAAATAACGTACATTCTTCCAATAGAATGCAGAGCTTTGTGGATTGAGGCCAGATTACATTCAACATTTAATAATGTGCCATAAAATAACGTACATTCTTCCAATAGAATGCAGAGCTTTGTGGATTGAGGCCAGATTACATTCAACATTTAATAATGTGCCATAAAATAACGTACATTCTTCCAATAGAATGCAGAGCTTTGTGGATTGAGGCCAGATTACATTCAACATTTAATAATGTGCCATAAAATAACGTACATTCTTCCAATAGAATGCAGAGCTTTGTGGATTGAGGCCAGATTACATTCAACATTTAATAATGTGCCATAAAATAACGTACATTCTTCCAATAGAATGCAGAGCTTTGTGGATTGAGGCCAGATTACATTCAACATTTAATAATGTGCCATAAAATAACGTACATTCTTCCAATAGAATGCAGAGCTTTGTGGATTGAGGCCAGATTACATTCAACATTTAATAATGTGCCATAAAATAACGTACATTCTTCCAATAGAATGCAGAGCTTTGTGGATTGAGGCCAGATTACATTCAACATTTAATAATGTGCCATAAAATAACGTACATTCTTCCAATAGAATGCAGAGCTTTGTGGATTGAGGCCAGATTACATTCAACATTTAATAATGTGCCATAAAATAACGTACATTCTTCCAATAGAATGCAGAGCTTTGTGGATTGAGGCCAGATTACATTCAACATTTAATAATGTGCCATAAAATAACGTACATTCTTCCAATAGAATGCAGAGCTTTGTGGATTGAGGCCAGATTACATTCAACATTTAATAATGTGCCATAAAATAACGTACATTCTTCCAATAGAATGCAGAGCTTTGTGGATTGAGGCCAGATTACATTCAACATTTAATAATGTGCCATAAAATAACGTACATTCTTCCAATAGAATGCAGAGCTTTGTGGATTGAGGCCAGATTACATTCAACATTTAATAATGTGCCATAAAATAACGTACATTCTTCCAATAGAATGCAGAGCTTTGTGGATTGAGGCCAGATTACATTCAACATTTAATAATGTGCCATAAAATAACGTACATTCTTCCAATAGAATGCAGAGCTTTGTGGATTGAGGCCAGATTACATTCAACATTTAATAATGTGCCATAAAATAACGTACATTCTTCCAATAGAATGCAGAGCTTTGTGGATTGAGGCCAGATTACATTCAACATTTAATAATGTGCCATAAAATAACGTACATTCTTCCAATAGAATGCAGAGCTTTGTGGATTGAGGCCAGATTACATTCAACATTTAATAATGTGCCATAAAATAACGTACATTCTTCCAATAGAATGCAGAGCTTTGTGGATTGAGGCCAGATTACATTCAACATTTAATAATGTGCCATAAAATAACGTACATTCTTCCAATAGAATGCAGAGCTTTGTGGATTGAGGCCAGATTACATTCAACATTTAATAATGTGCCATAAAATAACGTACATTCTTCCAATAGAATGCAGAGCTTTGTGGATTGAGGCCAGATTACATTCAACATTTAATAATGTGCCATAAAATAACGTACATTCTTCCAATAGAATGCAGAGCTTTGTGGATTGAGGCCAGATTACATTCAACATTTAATAATGTGCCATAAAATAACGTACATTCTTCCAATAGAATGCAGAGCTTTGTGGATTGAGGCCAGATTACATTCAACATTTAATAATGTGCCATAAAATAACGTACATTCTTCCAATAGAATGCAGAGCTTTGTGGATTGAGGCCAGATTACATTCAACATTTAATAATGTGCCATAAAATAACGTACATTCTTCCAATAGAATGCAGAGCTTTGTGGATTGAGGCCAGATTACATTCAACATTTAATAATGTGCCATAAAATAACGTACATTCTTCCAATAGAATGCAGAGCTTTGTGGATTGAGGCCAGATTACATTCAACATTTAATAATGTGCCATAAAATAACGTACATTCTTCCAATAGAATGCAGAGCTTTGTGGATTGAGGCCAGATTACATTCAACATTTAATAATGTGCCATAAAATAACGTACATTCTTCCAATAGAATGCAGAGCTTTGTGGATTGAGGCCAGATTACATTCAACATTTAATAATGTGCCATAAAATAACGTACATTCTTCCAATAGAATGCAGAGCTTTGTGGATTGAGGCCAGATTACATTCAACATTTAATAATGTGCCATAAAATAACGTACATTCTTCCAATAGAATGCAGAGCTTTGTGGATTGAGGCCAGATTACATTCAACATTTAATAATGTGCCATAAAATAACGTACATTCTTCCAATAGAATGCAGAGCTTTGTGGATTGAGGCCAGATTACATTCAACATTTAATAATGTGCCATAAAATAACGTACATTCTTCCAATAGAATGCAGAGCTTTGTGGATTGAGGCCAGATTACATTCAACATTTAATAATGTGCCATAAAATAACGTACATTCTTCCAATAGAATGCAGAGCTTTGTGGATTGAGGCCAGATTACATTCAACATTTAATAATGTGCCATAAAATAACGTACATTCTTCCAATAGAATGCAGAGCTTTGTGGATTGAGGCCAGATTACATTCAACATTTAATAATGTGCCATAAAATAACGTACATTCTTCCAATAGAATGCAGAGCTTTGTGGATTGAGGCCAGATTACATTCAACATTTAATAATGTGCCATAAAATAACGTACATTCTTCCAATAGAATGCAGAGCTTTGTGGATTGAGGCCAGATTACATTCAACATTTAATAATGTGCCATAAAATAACGTACATTCTTCCAATAGAATGCAGAGCTTTGTGGATTGAGGCCAGATTACATTCAACATTTAATAATGTGCCATAAAATAACGTACATTCTTCCAATAGAATGCAGAGCTTTGTGGATTGAGGCCAGATTACATTCAACATTTAATAATGTGCCATAAAATAACGTACATTCTTCCAATAGAATGCAGAGCTTTGTGGATTGAGGCCAGATTACATTCAACATTTAATAATGTGCCATAAAATAACGTACATTCTCTTAATAGAATGCAGAGCTTTATGGATTGAGGCCAGATTACATTCAACATTTAATAATGTGCCATAAAATAACGTACATTCTCCCAATAGAATGCAGAGCTTTATGGATTGAGGCCAGATTACATTCAACATTTAATAATGTGCCATAAAATAACGTACATTCTCCCAATAGAATGCAGAGCTTTATGGATTGAGGCCAGATTACATTCAACATTTAATAATGTGCCATAAAATAACGTACATTCTCCCAATAGAATGCAGAGCTAGGTAAATGACTCTTACCACTGATTAACATACACATGTGCGACTCGAACATATATACGTATACCGGATTGCAGTATACTGTGAAACACATGCATACCATATACTTCCATTCTAGACAGACTTATGCAATCCTCTACACAACATTCCACATTCTCTGGTTACATTTTAAGAAATTGTATTTCTCAGACATACACGCAACTAAGCACTATTCATATTAAATATAAAATAATAATCGAATATTAGCATAACAACTTTCTCTTTTCTAAGCTGGCGCCATACTTTTTTATCTGCGTCTTAATCCTCATGTTTAAGAAATTTGAAAACATAAAATAACGTCGCCATATGATCCGGCCATATAGACTGCATCTTCTAAAGCATTGGTTATCGAACCTTAATTGGCAACACTGTTATATATTTCTAGAGCCCGTGTAAAGTATTGATAATTTTGCCTTTTACCACACTAACTCGTGATGCTTTGATAAGTGTATTGTTTGCTAGTTATTGCAACGATATTCAGTCTTTTAACGGGGTTCAGTTAACATATTCACACTTCTACTTAGCCAGTTAACAGTAATAAATATTATGCATATACTATAAAAGTTAAAAGACGAACTCTTACTTATCAATTCTGCAAATCAACCATTTCAACGGTTACATTTACAATATTCATTGATAAATTAATAATAACAAAATCAAGGACACACATATACAATTATTTTATTTAAATTACTCTGTCTGTCAGCATTTATGAAACACTATTTACAGTAATAATGCGCAGTACTTGTTTTTGTGTTAATAATTGACTAGTAGATTTTGAAATTAAAGTTAGGACTGTATAATCACAAACATACATATACACAAATATTACGCATTGTGTATTTTTGATTAAATGAACACTTGTTCGTTAGTGAAACACATATTTTGATATATATAGTTACTCTGAATGTAAAACAGTTGTAATGTTAAAATTACAAGTGGTCTGAATTTTTAATGTTTTTTCACTAAAATAATCTGTGTATTTGTTTGTCGAAATAATCAAACAGGATCAAAAACAGGCCGAAATGTTAGTTTCCGAAACCTTTATAAGTTATATGCACATGCAAACACATTACTTTCTTTATATTAAATGTTCAATTAATATTGATAAATGTCAATGTCACATCACATCACTGTTAAAATAAAAAAAAACACGTTATAAATAGCATTCTTTTCCCAAATCAATCAAGCACGTGTATAAGAAACGTAAACATTCGCCGTATCAATCAGATAATGTTTATCATAGAAAAACACAAAATCATAAAAACTTAATTACAACACAATATAACAATGCTTGAGACGATTGTTATTTGAGCGTTGAACGCAGAGCCTTACATTCTCGGCAATCACATAACGGGCAAAATCCTATATCACTTGTTCTCCCTGGAGATACATAAACTGATTGATCGGGTCGAAGCAGGACCTAAGCTTTGTCAAAATAGACTTTATTTTCCTTGATGTGTCTGCTATTTTATGTAATGTGAGTTCACGAGAACGCTAAAACCTTGGGGTAGTTATATAATGAATGGCGTACTTTAACGTTTATTGACATCGGTTGTGGTTAAAATGCAATCGATTTTATCTGAAATGGTAAATGCTCACTCCGATGGTGTACTTAACTAAAAGATATAATCGTTAACATAGCCGTATATTATCATGAGGTCAGAATGGTTTATGAGATAGTTCAAGCACAAAATGAAATCACATAAACTCTTGCTATCATCACCCCACAATGTATTTATTTCCACGATGACGATGGTAAAACTGTAACTTAATTGATGTGAAACATTCCCAGGATTTAGTTCTCAGTGTGGAAGGACGTTCTCAATTTGTCCACATTGAGCTGACGTCGCTTGAATGTACACTGATATCATAAGCAGTTTGTGAATGATAAAAACAACAGCACCAACAACAACACTTAAATTATTTAATAATCGATACGAACATATTTCCCGTTATATGCAGATGTGGATAATAACAAAATCCGTTTAATAAGAACATTCACACAAACTCTTTAACAGACTTGAACTTACGTGAGGAAATGTTAAGTACCACCTTCACGGATTCATTTATTCGATAGGCTGTTATTTAGTTATAATATCCATAACATAAGAGGATTCATACAAATAAAATTCAAACATACAAACCACCTTTCGTGAAGAAATGTTTAAATACCACTATCATGTGTGCATTCATTCGATAAGTTTCACTTATCTTTTCATAAGGTAAGCAATATGATTTCGTGATTATCTCGTTTCTTACCTTCCAAACTCACTCATTTATTTATTCTTATGACATTCAACGCGTATTTATTCCAGCTTTGAGAATCAATGGAAGTTACTGAATTACATTCTTGTATTAATTTGCGTTCAAGTTTTTATAAATACAAAGTATTATGATCTAATATGAGAGCTATATAAGAATATAATACACAAAATTTAAGTATAGTTTCATCTTCAGATTAAATTATTAGTATTACATTACTAGGAGAAAATACATGCATTAAGTCAAAATGTATACTAACATACATCCTGAAATATACATATGCATTTTAATAATATTACGAAAAGGATCAGATGTACCAGTATTTGTATTACTCAAGCCACGTTGTCTGTGCACTCAAAACCAAAGCGTTTACTTTTCCGTACAATTCAAACTGAATCAGCTATGAAACAAGGCAAACTGTATGACTAGTAGAAAGACTGCTATACGATTCGCCTGTCATCAATTGAATACACTATAGTATATATGACATATAGAAAAGGGAATACAGTTTAAAGTTAGAGATAAACTGATCACAAAATGCTAATGCAACCAAAAGCACTAAATAGTTCGATGAATTCAAATGAAAATAAATCGAAATTCAATTTACTATGCAATTTACAGTGTCCATAATAGTATTCGTACACAGAAAATCATGTGCATACAACTACGACAAAGTAAAAAATGATTTACGTAACAACGGGATTTCTTCATTACAATTGCGTTTTATAAGATAAATGTTGTTTATCAAGTCTCATTCCCACTTGTTTGACATTAAGTGCAGTAGTTGCAGCGTGAATCAGAACAGTTACATGTATACCGTATCTCTTCAGATATGCCTCTGTTAATTTTGTTATCTCTATTGAGTTCTGCAAGACTTATTTTCGTTTTTATCTTAAGCGGTGCTCTGTTCTGAAGATACCCATATGTTTTTGAACTGCATTACAATTCTAAGACATGCATGCAAAATACAATTCAAAACTTCGTTATTATAACATTATATACATACTTATAGTAAGATACATTTGTATATTGCCTGATCATAGGAAATATTAATTTTCACTCGCGTTTGCTTAATACGTGCAACCCTGACACTTATCACTGGTGACTTGATATCAATACGATACAGGAAACTAATGCATTGCCTTTTCTCCAATACAATGCGCTCATATTACCTTATAACGTTGTTGACATTTCGCTACGTGAAACTAATATGAATTTCAAGAACATGACTTTTAAGAATGTTTTCTGTTTACAAATTTTTATTACGAAAGTGTTTAAATATAATCTTTATGTTTCATTTGTTTAAACAAAACATAATATGACCAATTACACCAAGAAAAGCCATAAGAACAATAACAACATGTATAAGCTCTTAAGCATACAATTACTTTTTAGACATAAACAAAATATCATAAGTGTAGATCATGGATTATACAAAAATCTTACAGAATGTTATTTTAGAAGAAAACACAGAATTCACGGTTTTATATAAGTAATATCATTTGAACAGTGACGATGACTCTTATAATTGTTTGAAAATATTTAATATCTGTATCTGTTTTTTTCTCTCTCGTTGAATGCGCTCCATGGTTCTTCGTTTCTTTCTATTTTATGTGTATACTAATTTTATGTTGTTTAGTTTAAGACAAACCAAAACAAAACAGCCTTCGAGCGATGTTACAAAAGCCAGAAACTTGTGTTAATATTTTTTTTAGCTATTCGATAGTATATCACATGTTTCCATCAGACGAAGTTGACAAAGTATTGAGGTATTAACGAATTCATGTCACATTATTGTTTATAATATAGCCAGTATAAACTAGCATCCCAGTAACCTAGCTTCTCAGGGTCTAACTTTACTTATCATGTTGTTGATGCTAAATTATCCTGTACACAATAGTGTATGTCAATTTCATTATATTATATGCAAATTTTGAATTATGCTAACAACAACATAGCGATGAGTAAATTTGTATATATCGTAAAACACAAACTCTACTGTTCTCCGAAATTACTGACAAAACTAAGAAACACGCACATATATCTGATGCAGCTGGTTAGTTTTGAACTACTTTTGTATGATTCAATAACCATTAGTTTGAAATAACATATCCAAGATTTATAGACATAAATAATAGTTTTTATCTCGTTCCACTACAATTTCTTTTTATCGCACTGATTACAATATCTTACTCATGAGCTCAATAATTGCATTACGATAACGTCAATGTTTTACAAACAGACACATTATGATTATAATGCATATGTTGCACTTAAACTGATTACGTCGAAATTAAAGTATAAAAATAAAATATATAATATAGTTTATTAAGAATGTGATTTGCATTTTGTATAAACGTGTCTGTTGTTCCCGAAGTTGAATGTTTACAATAGAACCCTTGCAAAACATCGCTATTGATGATTTCAGTATGATGTTGTATTATCTCTTTCAATGTTCTATCTAAGGCCCCCGAAACGGTTAATAAGAGCTATTTTATAACTAGCACCGACGCATTCATAAAAACCCTAGCGACATACTTTTGGACAAGCTATAGCTTGGCATATCAGCAAATATGCGGTAACAGAAATCAATTTCGGAGTGAACTAATTTATGCACTATTTATGGCTTTTATTTTACAAGCACTCTTGTGGTTATCCTCATACTCAAAACGACAGGCGGGGTATTTCTGCATCAATCGGCTGAAAACTGATAGATACAGGGTTAAGATCACAGGACCTGCACAAGATGAACACCGAACATTAAAGGCTCAGTCTCAGCTTCTGTCTGATCCAATAGCGTATTAATTTTTCTGTTTATGGGACGGAGGCTTTGTTAAACAATAAATGGAATCATAATTGAGTTTTATATTACCATTATTATATCGTTTCTTAGACTGAATCGAATTCGACAAAGGTATTTACACAAGCGTATGGATTAGAATGAGATTAATTACCGAAGCTTAATATTTCAGGTGGTATCTTGCCAAAACCACTTCGCAACTTGATTATTTATCGGAAAGGAATCGCAAGAAGTCTAAAGATAAAGTAACCACATTGGTATGTCATGGGAGCTTATTGTGATAAAACACTCCGATTAAATATTATGTTGCAGCATAATCTCTTGATTTTTACTTCCGCCTAATTATTGGCAATTCAGCACGCTGTATGTTTACGACACCACCATACATTTTGTTTCATAGGTTTGATTTATATTTCATATATAAGTTCGCTTTGAATCTTCGGTACTGTTTTAACTGTTCAAATTCAGACACGAGACCACTCAAACTAAATACGTTCGTTTGTTAATTTGTTTGGATTTGTCACTGGATCCATACTTTTTATTTCGGGATTCCATTTCTTTTTTTATAAAGGACAAACGATAGTGTCCGTGTTACAATAGATAAACCAATGACCAGAGATGTAATATTCCACAGTGGTTCTGATCTTGTCACTGTTTGTCGTCTCACCTGGAAATCTCACTATCCAAACGGTTGGTATTAAATTGAAACGGTTTACTTATCTTGTTTTTGCACAAATGTAGCAGTATCACCATGTAATGAGACACGACTTAACAGTGTGCTAAGAAAATAATGTATAGATTAAAATATGTTTGAAATATATGTTTAATAAATATAATAACGATTGTGATCGATTATAGTTAGTGAGATCTATTGCGAATAAAAACATGTGAGCCAAACCCTAGAACACTCATTTGTTTAATGGGGCGTAGTCAGTTTCGAACCCAAGGGCATACTTTAAAATATCTTGGTAAAGAATCATAATAACATGTAACATACCAAATATCAAAGTTATTTTGCTCGCTCTATAATTCAATATAGAACATTTCACCACCACACACCCATATATGGTCAATATTAACCTCAGTGTTATGCTTTTGAAAACTTAGTAGATGACCGTTTATCATAATACATGTTTAAGATTTACTTTAAAAATTATTATATATATTTTTACTATACAAGTCTAACGAAACCCTGTGACCTCTGAGGTTGAGCCATTGTTAAAAACAGGGGCAAGATTTGAACAAATTTTGTATAGGACCACTATACGGTGTAACTCTTTTTATAACTCTGACCATTTTAATCAGAGGAGAAATGTTAAAGTAATTATTTACTATATAAATCAGTAGAGGCACATGAACTCTGGACGGGGCATTATTACCTAAGGAACACAATTTAAACAATCATTGTACATTGCCACTATCTGATGTTGCATGCCAAATATTAAAGCTTTGACCTTGTTTGCTTCAGATACGATTGTTTCAGATTACTATATAATTATTATATAAATCATTTACACATGGAGCATGATATGAACATAATTTGAAGAGTACCACAATTCAATGTTACGATCACAATTAAACCAGCATCAGAAATACTTATTTCAGACGAAAATTTAATGTCAATGTAATATCCTTTCGTAGAAGACGTCAATAGAGTGACATAATGCCTAGTTATGACTCAACCATGTTTGTATGGACTACTTAAACCACTACTTATAGTATATATATAGTATAGGTTATATTCCCGGAATGCAGCTAAAGTGCGAGGTTATAGCGCATATAATTTAAGTGAAAAAGGAGAAGCTTATTTTACTTGATTGCACTATTCATTAATTATGTCTCTGTGTTATACCGTAAATATTAAAAGTGTGCAGCGTTTTGTTAGTTACACACACATTTATTTTGTATGATATTGATACACATTCAAATTATTTGTTAGTATTCAATTCGTGTTTTAATCTGTCTGGCTCTTTCTCAACTCAATTAATCCCTCCTAATAATGCCTCCTTGAAGAACGGTGGTAGGGAAACACCGTGATGCCAATTGCATTAAACATCAAACGATCCGATTTATTAGTTTATGAATTCCAACAATTATATTTTTAGATAAGACAAATTTACAATACGGATATTAGTATTCATTCATGCATTTATGTACTTTCTGTAACGAACAATGATTGCGTTACTCTAACGTAAAATATACTACATAAATGATATGAAAAAAAATAGTGTATGATTTTCAAAAGTACTCATGGTAAGCATATATAGTGTCTATATTAAATAATTGCATATTATAAAAACAACAATACCGCTGTTCCACGTAAGCTAAGATAATAAAATATAGCCTGATAACAACATGTTTATAATAAAATTATATTAAAACGTATCATAGCAACATTTTATGACATGATTATTTCATCTAGGAAGATACAGCTTGGATTCAAATGTAGAGAAATCTTATCAATTTATTTGTTTTATGTTGTCGTGTGAAACATATTCAGCTATAATAGGAGTGCACTTTTCATTTATAACTCTAAATTAAAACATCTGGATAACAGGCTCATATCCAAAGATATTAACACGTGTTAAGTATTCAATTAAATCAGAAGAATTTTAGTTGACGTTTCAGTAAAAAGCAATTTAATTTAATTTACGTATATACCAGCTTTTCTCTTTTTGGGAATTAATGAATTGATTTGTTAAACTTAGAGGAGTGTATCGTAGGAACTCCATATCGTTTATACCTCAATATCGTATCTTCATCAAATAACCTAATTCGCCAAATCATGTTATATACAGAGCTGCAGACAATGTTCCGCCATACGCAAATCTGTGGATGGGTGGCTTATTTCGAGAGTAGGAAGTACTTGTTACATTTTACGAACTAAAGTGAAAATAAACAAACGTCACTTTACACGATCATCATGACAAATATTTGACCGATGTGTATGCCGAGTAACGATGCAATACAAATGTGCACTCATTATATGATCAGTGTATTTATTCCGAAATGTTGAACATTTCTTCATGTTTTATAATTACAAATAATCTTTGACATTATTCGACGAAAACATTATCTTTGCTTCAGTGAAATAAGTAATTATATGAAAATGCGCCAAGAAACACGTGTATATTCATTACAAGAGTAACTATATTGTTCCCTTGGCACACATCAAGCAATTGAACGTTTTTTGTTTTGTTCTGTGCCTTGTTTACAAGCAGGTTTTTACTTAACAACATGTGTTTTAGAAATGCTTTGAGTACGAGTTAGTTAATAAAAAGTGTGTCCATATAGATACATGTCGCATGTGTATTTGTTAAACTTATTTGAATGTGACATGCATGAAGATTATTTAGGAAGTATGTGCCATGACTAGTGCGTTTGTCTAAATGTGATTTTGGATTACGTTACAGCTGCTGTTAACTGTACTGATGTGTTATTTGTTCCTAATTTAAACGTTTCCTCATTACTAAACTGGATCAATATACAAAAGTTTTTATAGAATATGTGCAATATAGAAATGAAATTTGGCTTTTTACAACCAACATTACGGCCTCTTCTTGGAAGTGCATTACGACGATATAAACGTTAAACATAAAATATGCTATTTCTATATAGTTAATTAATTGATGACGAGATGTAGTAGATACCATTTATGTTTCATTTCATCGTGCCTTAGAAACTAACAAATGTGTTTCTCTTTTCATCATTCAGTCATTCAGTAGTTCACATGTCATTAAAATTATAGCGCATTCTCTTTTATGGCTGTTTGATATGAATTGTGATGATATGGTGTTATCTTTATTTAAATGTATATCTTGGCAGGGTTAAGGGTAGGCTCCCTTAAACTGGTTTTAAACCTCCAAATGTTATTCTTAACATTGACAGTTACAATGCTTAGACCCCAGCATTACATATTGGTGTTCGTGTTTTCTCGTATTTGGTCCTGTGTCTTATTGTATGGCATTTTACTTGTAGTGATGATAAGAATGACATCCTTCTGATACAATTGGAGTTACACTTTGTTTGTATTAAATTACTTATATAAGCTAAATTCGAAAAAAAGTTAATGTTGTGTAAGCATTTCATTTAAGGATGTGTATGTATTTAAATTTTAAGATTTGGAAATTCCTCATGGAGCAGTAGAAGAGAATGTTGACAAAAATAAACACCATTAATTTATATTTCATGTTATATTTGATTGTTTTGGAATGATTTTTAAAAATCATTTTTTTTATTCATATCAAGAAAAAAGTGAATATATAAGAAGATGCATGTTTGGTATGTGTTTGTCCTATGGTTTATCGTTTACATATTGGCACATGGCGCAAATTTAAGCGTTAGAAATAGGCTGCTTAAAACGTCCGCTTTTAAGAATCGCAGAATTCAAGGACAATATTGCACTTTGTTTATGAAATGGAATCCAACCACCGAATAATACGGCATTTGTTAAATAAGGCTTTAGACGTACACCAGACAGTCTGTATTGTTGTTAAGAAAGAAGATTGCTATGCAAGTTGAAGTCTCGGAGGATACAAACAACAATTGATCGGCTTGTACCACGATTAACAGTACGGCAACCGTTTTATTGGATTTGTCTGCCATTCTATACGGTCATATATTTCGGTATTGCAGAAGTAAACATTATTCACCAAGTTCGGTACGAAATTGAAAAATCGTGATTTGTGTTATTTGTTAACAATGATTTTCTTAATTGCTTGATTTTTAGAAACTTCATATAAAAAGTATAATAATGCACATTTATTATAAAGTGTCGTTTATAAAATCATGTAAATTGGCGTTAAACATAGTTTGATACACAAAAAAGGCTTGGAAAAAACAAGGCGTGTTTTGATGGTAGTATTTAGTAGTTCGAAATCCAAGCTATTATGAAATCATCATCTATATTTGTACCAAGTAGGCTTGGTATATTGTAATATAAGTCACGTGAACCATTATCATGATTGAGTAACAAGTATGAAACAACTTAATCAATTTTTGTCATTTAGTAGCATTTTATTATATGGTAGTTTATGAATTTATGATAAATTTGAACAGTATTTTTAACTGCAATAATAGATATATGGACAGAAACATTTCAATTCTATGAAAAGTTAAGTAAGAATACAATAACAAAAACACATTATATATACATAAATCTATACATAAATCAGACATCACTGAAAATTACTTGAGATGGTAACTGAAGTCAATTACATATCAGTCATTTGATTTTGTTGATTTTATGTACTCTTTTAAATGATACGATTGAAGATGTAACGCAATAACTAGAGTTGTTATCTTATTACAGTGCAATTTAAGGAATCAGTAATCATGACGCATTACACAAATTAAATCATAAATTGCAGTATGATAACGCCAATCTTTATCAAGCAGGCACTTTGCGTTTAAGATTTCTCCATTAATGTAAATGCTGGGTAATGAAAACATGAAGAAGAAATATAAGAATGTTAAACCATTACATTAACACACGGTTTTATTTCTGAACTTAATATACCGCACTACTTTGATTTGCTATTTTGAGACTGTTCATACATACATATGCGTATGTTTTTTTATCGAGACATTTCCTCAATCAATAAATGATCACGAAAGTCCAGCTACACGTATATGAATGGGAACGTAATGTTATTTCGAATATTTGACTGTAAAACATAATATGAACCACATGCCTTACCACACATACAAACATATACATTTCAAACAAACGTGTTTTCCTTATTAAGATATTTTTTTGCAAACCACAACTCATTGTACTGTCCTTTTGAATTAGTCAAAACGTGTTTATCTACATTGATGGCTGCATTTTAATTTCGATTATTTTATTTTTATAATGTAGCATTCTAGTTTAATGTTCCAGATGTTTTAATACATACACACACACATTAATTCTTAATTACTTATAAATAACATGGAGACTGTACCGTAAACAATCGTTCACCAATCGGATGTTTCTTATCGAGCACCATCCAGGATGGTTTTATCAATACTTAATTACAATACAACACAGCAAAAGAGTGATACCTAAGACGTATGCTACATTGATCATTGACGCATAGCACGAAACATTAGAAATCTAACATACAGCATCTCATATGGCTGCAATCCACTCTATAAAGTGGCATATTTAAATTGATAGCGTCGAACCAAGACCACCTGTCCAGGGTCCAAAAGGATTTGTTTATTTGTCGGTATTCTATTAAATTTAATAATCCAAAAGAACTTGGACATATTTCCAAAACTTCCCGGCCTCAATACGTGTGACACTTTCTAAGGAAAAAGTGCAGACTTGTATGAGGTTCTGAATTGGTACAACATATCAGTGTGATTATTCTTTTTGTATGTTCTAAAATACGGCCGATATAATATTGGTTTGTGGGTGTATATATCAGCATAGCGCTGTACAATAAAGCTGCTAAATATGATGAATGGTAAAACAATTTGTGTTAAAATTGAAATACATGAAAACAAATCGATGAAGAAAATCAACTACGGTTATCTTAATTTAATTACGCCTTTTAAAGATGTCAAAGTTCCATTCGTTCTATGTATTACCAGTGCATTTATTTTGCACTTTAGATATGTATTATCCCAAAATCTAAATTTAGCTTTACAGCTAGAGTTCTTTGAATATGTGTTCATTTCTTCAATATACTGCCATGTGCATGTAAGCAAATGGATTTCGTTATAACAGCGTTCCATTGAGATACTTTCAAAACACATTTATTATTTCTAATGCCTGCAATCAAATACTTCATCCAAATTATTGATATTGCATTGCAGCCAGTTATTTATTAATGGTGCACGCAAGAACGTTCTATCCCCACCATTGATACCGGCTTCACTAGACTTTGTTATAAGTGAGAACGAGTACATGTATAGAAATAAAGTAAGTATCTAATGTACACTGTTCACTCCTTAACATTAAAAAATAAATATGAATGGAGGATCCATACAGCTATTATAACCTTGGATGCTTCAGCTGGTTTAGAAAGGTAATGCGGAAACTCATCATACATACACAATTTCCATGATTATTGATTTGTTATTTTGTAAAGCATTTATGGGTAACATTTTGACAGAAAGAGTTTTTATTATGAATCAACCTTGTTAAACTAATTTTTGAATTGAAATGTGTATAAAGTAAACGGTATGCTCATTCTATGTATTCTATAAGAAACTGAAATTAAATAGTGTGTTTCAATTTTAAATTGAAAGCATTTAATATCACACAATATATTACTCAATCTTATACCAATACAGTACGAAGAACGAACATATAAACTAAACATTGGCAATGTAGTTTAGTTAAGTACTCATCTAAAGTTCTCTTTAGGATAATATGAGCATATGAACGCTTTTTTAAATTATGATATTACCGGTTCCAATGTTAACATTCGACATACTGATTCAAGTTAATGAGACTATGCTGGATCAATTGTTCCGAATATTCAATGTTCAATGTACCAAATGTTTCTAAAACTTAATAACACGGACGTTAAAATACATGACGTTTCCACAATGCAAGAATGAGTTTTTGTTGAGTCTTCGTAGCAGAGGGCAATCGTATAGCCCAACATTCATTTATTTGTATGTTGTTTGTTACAGTATAGTTAACCGGTGAAAAAAACTTAAGGTCGACGTATATGAAACCCTTCTTTAAAGGGACTGTAAACCACGAATAACGAAAAAAAGTTGCTTTTATTTTTAATTTATTTTTGTTTTGTTTTTATTTTTAATCGGTATGCATACCAGGTAACTACCAGTTAACTATAAATAACGCAATTAGATTGATCATCATCGTCACGTGGTAAACACAGGAATGCAAATTGTGCATGCGTAGTGAATTGTATATATTTCATTTATAAAATGATCAATCTACTTGCGTTATTTATATTGTGTATATCGTTATGTCACCTATTTTCGCACTGTACTTTCGATTTCACATCGCGAAATTTTATTACCGAATATACTGAAAATATGAACTTTTTTCAAGTAATGTATTATACCAGTCGTGATATTTTAATCAATATAAACTAATAATTTAAAAAAATACGGTATTTTAGAACTTTTCTTTTTTCGTCATTCGTGGTTAACAGTCCCTTTAAAGAAGCAATCATGCTATAGATATATTTCTCTGTTTGTGAATAATTTACCAAATTATAGTAGTTTTAAAGGTATAACACGACTGAGGAAAAACACTTATTGGTAATATTGAAAGGAAAATCAATTGTTCACTAAGCATTCGGCATTCTAGACGAAACTTATACACATTATCTTAATTTCATTAGTGCGTGGCGTCTGTAAGTCTATGAAGCAGAATATAACACCGAGGTAACACGCAAAGCAATCATATACACTTTCAAGAATGCTTGTATTATCTACATTAATTTGTCTTTGAATTACTGTTGATGCTTGTCATAAAGGATAATTTGGTGAGATAATTTAATATATGAATTAGTTGATTATATTAAACATCAGTAGGTTATTATTAGTTTGGCGAGAGTTTGTATAAGAACAAAACAGTTAAGTAACGACACTTTATTTGATTAATCTTTTTGATTATTATGAAGATGTATTCGTTAACCATGATGTTAAAATGAACTATAAATTGTATGATATTAATGTATTAATGATTTCCGAATGTTCTTTCGTATGCAAATAATTTAAAAGATGCATGTACAGTCATACATAACAAGTTTAATCATATACGTTGAGTTGTTTTATGTGGTATATACGTTGAAGCATTAGTATGTATCATGGACGTTTGAAGGTTATTTCATTTACAACTCCATAATGATAAATGATTTGCAGAGTGTTCATTCGTATGCAAAATATATCCAAAAGATGCATGTACAGTCATAAATAACAAGTTTTATCATATACGTAGAGTTGTTGTATGTGGTATATACGTTGAAGCATTAGTATGTATCATGAACGTTTGAAGGTTATTTAATTTACAACTCCAAAATGATATATGACAACATTGAAAATATGAACGGTGATAAGTTGTACTGCATCAACACAACACAAATCTAAATAGTGTAGTATATCATATGACAAACAATGAAACTCCGGAAACTATATAAGGAGATAAATGCTTGTTCTTATCAAACAGAACATAAACTATATAATGATCCAAACTGGGATGATCTCCGCCTTAGTTACAGTAATCATCGTATTAAATAAACTGTACGTGCTGTTTAATCAATACACTTCAGAATATTGGAAAGCAAATTAACGTTTTGAGAAATTTACAATCGCAAATATATTTTAATTTGTATTCGTACGTTATTTGCTAAACAACAACAACAACAACAAACACAAAACCTAATATATAGGAATAAAACGCTTTAATCATGAAACAGCAACAACAATCAGATTACATATCCCATTTCTTGCTTGGGAATAATTTATTGAATGGTGTCGTGGCTCAGTAGAACAGACAACAGTTTCATTGCAGTGTCGGTCTGTTCAATTATCATTGTATATGCACGGGATTGTCTCATTCTTTTAAAGGTTGCATTTTGGCATATATATACGAAATATATCCATGTTAATCCATTCTGGAATTTAGGAAATTCATTGGGAAGCGAGTCTATACTATATTATTAATTCTTCAAAAAAGATGATAAAACACTCTAGCAAACGTTCGGTAAACCTGAACATCAACATAATTATATACGAGCTCTATACGATTGCAAATAATTATAGTAATATCGAAAACGCATTCCTGTACAAAATTCATGAACACAGTTTGTAAATTCTCACTGTTATGTGTAGATTTGATCACACGCCACATCGGCAGAAGTTTTCGTTTGGCCATAAATACGAGTAACACTTTTGGAAGCGGCGTAAACTTGGTCATTAAGAATGTTATTGAAGTAAACAACATATTATTTATGGTACCATTTGACAGGTTTAAATTTCTGTGTACGATTAAGATTGAGGAAATAAAATGTTGTTATTAATTTTTTATAAACTCATTTTTATGTTTAAAGGGTGACTAATCAGCAGGAATCTTATATGTGTATTCCTATTATATTCTGTATATGTGTTGCTAGTTACCTATTGCCTGACACTGAGACATGCACAATTATCACACAGTAAACAAACAAACAGAGACTTTATTGCAAAGTATAGAATTGGGGTTTGACAAGATTTAAGAGCACCAAAATGACAATGTTTATACCATACTCGTTATGCTTAGTTTATGTTTTCTCAGCTTTTGATCACTATTATGTTGTTATTAAATATATTCGCCAAACTATTTGTTTATAAATAAATTATGTTAGGTCGAGGTCTAATTTAAAAATTGGACATTCTGATCCATTTTGAGGAGAGTACGCTTAACCAGTTTTCCGAATGTGTTTAGTTTCTTAAAAATACGTTAAAATAACTACTCATCGCATCTACATTAATATCTATAGAAAAAGTGAATCTATGTACCCCCTAACGAGTTTTTGACTAGGCAATATACTCCGTTTGTCCACAACGGGAAATTAAACCAGATAGCTAAACAATAAGCCACCATACATATCCTTATCTTGACATATATTCAATACCTGATGAGGACAATATTGCGGATTGTTGCATGTTGCTATGACCGAAAGCAGACCAACACCGTATTTAAATTGACGTATTACTAGATCATATGTTTTTGTTATTCTCCTACGCACAGTAAATGTTCATTTCATAGTTCCACATACATGGGTCTATACATTATGTGGGGTGGTGCGGTAGTCGAGTGGTAACACTCTGGTCTACCATTCCAGAGGTCCCCGGTTTAATTCCTGGCCGGGGCTCTGGAAATTTCAGAAATGCTTCAAGTGTTCCCCACCCAACTAGAGATGTACTGGTATGAAACCTAGGTAATTCTCGCGTGTATCGGTGCTATATACTGAGCACATAAAAGAACCAAGTTATCTATTCGCAAAGAGCTAGGGTATCGCACCCGGATTCCTTGTATCTCAAAACTGTCTCTTCTACTTGCTGTCTCTTCAGCAAAAACCAAAGGACCCCATTGGAAATAAGTGCTTGCACTTTCATGGGTTATCCTTGACTGCAAGGTGAAAAAAATATATAATACATTTACACACGCATATCATAATGATGAACTATTAATGTAACATATTGATTTAAATGTATTACGCAAGTTATGTTGTAATGGGAAAATCTGATAAACTCAGACCATATCTTAATGCACTTGCAATATAAATGTATACTACAACGATGTGAAATAAAATACATATTTCACGTACATGAGACGGATATAATATACTCAAAACTTCTGTGCGATTATACAAATTGCAGCATTCGTCTTATGTGCTGGCACACGCATTGACGTTAACATTATATTATATAAACAACTAATGTATATGTTTGAAGATGCAAGGTTTCATTGACAGACATTGCAGAAGAGCGATGAAAAGATTGTTATTACTATTATATAAATAACATATGTAATCGCCGTCTTTGTAATTGGTATATTAAGGTGTCACACTTTACGAGAATTGTGATCTACTGTGTATCACCATTGCCAAAACAATATACAATTTAAGACATAAACGGATACATTATAATGTATTTTACACACCAACCTTACCCATAAACGATTTTAATGTGGAATATGCCATTTTGTCTTCAATGGTCTATATCCGAATAAAAAAGGCATATTATCTAGAATAAGAGTATTGTGACTGACATTAACGACTTTCACCTCAGTTACAATTCGGAGGTATTTAAATGGTTTTGATATAAATGTAATGATGACCCGTGACAAGAACATGAATTCTTAGTCTTAAAATGAACTAAATGAAAACATGCTTACATAGTATGTTAGTTGTATAAATATATGAAGTCATATTATATAATAATGATTTTTTTATAGCGTAGATTTTATTTTATATAGAACAACGTTGAACGTGTCCCTACATCAGTCGGGACCTCAGTCATAGTCTGAAATAAAATTGTGTTGAAAGTAACTTGTTTAAACACGAAGAAACATTATGAAGTTAATATGTTTAATGTCATTTATCAATATCGTTGTGTCATTTTTAAATTGTTTGTTGATATCTAAATTGAGGTTAATAATGAATACGGTGGCAGTAGCGAACACAGGCATGGTTGATGGCAAGTGTGCTTCAGACGCGTACAAAAATCTTTCAAAAATCGATTTTAGCGTCGGCATAATCTATTTTTATTACACGATTATCAATACGGACAATATATTGCATACCAGTTTAGACAAATCTTATAATATCGACGACAGGATTTATTGCCATGATAAGCGGTTAATTACAACATAAGAGGCTACTGATTTTGGTGAAAGGTTTACATTCATCGATTTAAGTTTGAATTAAACATGATACAACTTGTTTTCAACTATACGTTGGTACAATCCTTTAGTAATATCAACAATAAAAGAGTCATTTCACTTAAATATTTTTTTTTAAAATAAACTTATTACGACAACTGATGATAACTTCTTTTCATATGTATCACTTCTGGTCATTGATTCGCCAATAACCTGATTATTAACAATGAATTCACGAGGCCATAATTTTAGAATCAACTATAAGTAGTATGCTCTTAATGTATTCATGATTTAAAAATGTTCATAATATTCGATTACAAGTGTGCTTATAAATGAATGCACATTCATAAGTGACACCATTAAATTATAGAGTAGTTGTGCGTGCTCTATAGATTGACCGAAGCATGTGCATGCATCATGAACGTTTGTACTCTCATGAATCTTATATGCTACGTACCCTTTTTTACGAAGCTACGCCCATAATAGTCAGTAATTTCGATAAGTTGTTCTTCATTAATTTGTATTATACATCCCCATACACAACCAAGCTGTTGGAGATTGCTGATAAAAAAACAGGCAAATAGTTGCATAAATTAAATGTAAATTCAATTTGTGTCAAGCTTAAACAGAAACAAAAACAACGACGATTGCAAAAAATAAACACAGTTTGCCTTTATCAAAACATGGGACAATTACATCCGAATATGGTATGCTGTAAGTCTACGTACATAGTAAATCTTTATCAGCAATTAATGCTGCTAATGTATTGGTCTTATGCTTATGAGAGAAAGAGAGACAGACAGACAGACAGACAGACAGACAGGCAGACAGACAGACCGACAGACAGACATACAGACAGACATACAGACAGACAGTCAGACAGATAGACAGACCGACAGACCGACCGACCGACCGACCGACAGACAGACAGACAGACAGACAGACAGACAGACAGACAGACAGACAGACAGACAGACAGACAGACAGACAGACAGACAGACGCACAGACAGACGCACAGACAGACAGACATACATAGACAAAGAGAGACAGAGACAGAGAAACAGATACAGATACATGTTGTACATTTACAGATGTGTACGTATAGTGCAATATAAGTTTACAATTAGTAAAAGTAATAATATTATATTTCGACCTATATTGGAAGATGGTTTGATTGCATTAAATGATAATTAAAAAATGATTTACTACGAAACAAACCAATAAGGTTATTTTTTATGTCTTTGTTTTAACACATTGTAACCGACGAACTACAAAAGAGGAAACGAGATATTATTGATAATAGTGTACTTATTGTATATAAAGCAATACAAACAACCTTTTCGTTTGAATGATTTTTAGATATGATTGTGCGAAGAAATTTAAGAACAGCGATAACGAAATAACACATCTGTGCAAATAACTCAGACTGGCAGATATGATAGATTGGAAAGAAACTTGCGACTCTGCCAATTATGTGACAGCAATGAAGTAGAAGATGAATTCCACTTCTTGTTGAAATGTTCTAAATTTGCCCTAGTTAGAAACAAAAATACATTAACATTTATAATAGTGTCTACTTAGCATGTTCAAACTCACACACGTATTGACTACACAAAATAAAAGTGAAATGTTCAAGTTAGGAAAGTTTATTTCACAAGCACTCACGACTTGCTAATGCTATACAAATAATAATGTATACTTTTTGAATATGTTTAACGTTACAGTAAATACATTCTGACATTATGTGATATGTTGTACTTAACCATGTTTTGTATATATAATACATGGTGATATAGATATTGCATTTCCATTAAGCATACATAGTATTCGGTATTGTGTCGATTCTCCTTAAATGACATGTGACTTTGGTTGAAATTGTACATTTTGTGTTCCTTCAATATTATAATTATTGATATATAATTCGGTATTGTGCCGTTGCTACTTAATTGTTTATAAAGACATACTTAAACGGTTCCATATTTAACTATATAACCTATTAACATGTGATATAAAATGAAGTTTGCGTTAATACCTTTCAAATTCATCCATTTCTACTATAATATTTCTGCTAAATCCACTTAGTTTATTCATTTATTCATGTATTGTGTATTATCATTTTGTTGTACACTAGAAACTGATAATTATAATGTGTAATAAAATTATGCTATGTTCTGTTCATTTCACGCAATGCGCAAATTTATTTTCCACATATGTTATGTGGTGAACTAATAGTTGTATTTTCAGTGAACAGTAAACATACGTTCCACATAGAATGTTATATGTCAACAATACTAGTGTGTTATATGTTAACAATACACTAATACATACGGGAAATAAGGTAGGGTTCTCAAATTATAATTTTCCTTTCATGATGCACAAAACTAATTACATGATAACATGGTATGAACATGTGACACAATAAACAGAAATATAACATCGCAATCATGATTGTGACGAAACAGTTCTGTCTGATAAACAAGATTTCCACAAATTATACCGTTTTTATCGTTGCCGCTATACCAATTTAAAGATTAAAACCACAAATATTGAATAGTGCATGGTTACCCAGGCAAGTAAACAGACCAATCTACAAGAATTACTTCTGCCTACATGTGGGCAGTTGCTCAACACAGTGGATACATGACAAATGTTTAATGAACTATGTCGTCATACAAATGATGAATACTTTAGGTCTCAGTTTAATCTAAGTTCATTTAATTTAATTTATCATACACGTAAACTATGTATAAAATATATTTTATTATTTTCATATGATAATTGTGACGAAAAAGTTATTGCCCAGTTTAGACAATATGGAGACCAAAGTATCAAATATGTGTTTTGAAGAAGAAGTTATTTTGAGATGCGCACATCGCAATGCCATGAATATTTTCCGATATATGTAAATATGAAACTCAATTTAAGCGGAGTTAATACATATGTAGTATAAACAGTATTGAGTATATTAAAACCATTCAGCAAATTCATTTTAAAGTTGTATTGTATATAATAAATTGTCGCAATTAAAGATAGAACACCTTGTTGTTTTATTTTGTGCAGTAAATATAGTATATTTAATCACATGAGCCACCAACATTAGTTTTTTTCAATGATTAATTATCTTAAAGCTCAATAACCTTGAGCAGACAGTTTTGATTTCATAAAATAATTTAAAAATTTTAACTTACATGGGTTAACTAATTATATGACCAGCTAGCTGGATTTATGCTATTTTTGCAACTACATTTATGGTCGCAATTTTTATTTTCTTAGCATATGTTTTTGTTGGCTTACTTCCAACAGAATACAGTGTATTGCATTAAACGTCATCAGCAAAGCACGTTAGAAACTGCCGATGAAATGTAAAGAGGCAGTTTATTTCCAGAACATTAATCACCAGTGTTTTATATCAGACATATAATCAGATTGAGTAAGCGTTGAATGTAAAGAATGTGAGTTTCGTTATACTTTGCTATCCGACGTTCTTTTGCGCAATAACACTCGAATGCATTTAAACACTTTCAATGATTTGATTGCTAAAGAGAGAAACATGGGGACTAGTGATCCTTTTCATGAATAAGAGGCTAAACATAATACAATAGAGCTATTTAAAACAATGAAATAATAATTTACTATTTAATTTTGAAATTGCTATATATTTCAAACTTTACCTGGCACTTGATTTATTATATATACTTAAATTAATGTTGTAGAATGTTGTCCGATTATAAGTTGTTGACAAATGTGCCAAGTCGTAATTTGTTATTCTAAAAAAGACTTCTTTTACGATTTATGGAATCAGGCCAGTTGACATTCACAATCAAATAATGTGCCATACAATATCGTACATATCTCTAAATAGAATGCAGATGAAGGTGTAACGAGTCTAACCACTCGCAAATATACTTATACCGGATTGCGGTATACTGTGGAAGACTCCACTGGGTTCAAACAACACTTACACAATCTAATAAACTAGGAATGTAATTTTAACAGAATGTATTATGGGGCCAGCTTTTTGTGTGCCATCAGCTAAGTACGGTTTTCCGAACTTCAGCTCATCCCTGGATACGTATATTCGATCGTCGTATTTATACATAATTTTGAGAAACCATTAAGTTATATTGGATTAACGCTTAACTAGATATTCACTAATGGAGTTACCCTAATATTATGGTATGAATAAAATATGTAGCATAAAGGCGTTATAATAGTTAGTGTATGTTTTCTTGATATAAACCGTATTAAAACGGTCTGCGGTCGAAACTAGATTGACAGTTTGTTAGCCGCTTGTCACGTGTTCAATATTACGTTTATTACAATGCGTTAGGATCTTCCAACGCCCTCACACTGTGCATATATAGATATAACGTGTTTATTGCCCACTATATCACCAGTCAAAATTGATATCACATTTAAATACATCTATATTAATATGTATATAAGTTACTTAATTGAGTATATAGAACAAAGTATAGCTTTCGTTTTATTTGAAAATTATACCCTTGATTATAATGTCATTTTTGTGAGACATTATTTAACAGTTAACACTGTCCATTGAAACATATTTAATGAATGGCTGCGCACAGCGAACTTTAACGATACTTATTGTATAATGTTCTTAATTTTATACAAACAACGTAAAATAACTATGTTAAAATGTGCTTCTATCACACAATAATTGTTACATGTACAGGAACTTGGAATTGTATTACATTTTTAAAACAATAAATTAACAAGTAAATACATCTGAAAGACAATTAAATCTTCTGACGCGTTATGATCTTCAATTATACAATTACTTTATCCAAAATAGTGTCATCGCATGACGTTTAGTGTAAGTTAAACACCGCAATTTCGAACACCTTTTATTCTAATTAATCACTTTTTCGAACTTTTATTTGCAAACTTTATTTAACTCAATAAATCTATTGAAACAAGTTATCTTGATTCGAAATACAAACAAGTATTTACAATCCTTCATATTAACGTACACACAATTATCTATTTACTGTTCACAAATATAACGGCAGACATATTTTACTTTAAAAAATATTATAACAACAGAAAACACATCTGTTCCGAAAGTTTTTTTGACCATCCCAACCACTTCGAAATAGCGGTGTTAAACTGTACGCATTTTTGAAAGGAATATGTTGTGAACTTATCTTTTTAATCATATCAATCCAATGAAACCATTTATGTACGTATCAATAAAAACACTTGACTGATATATTGCTTCGCATAGAATATTAAAACATTGTACATGTAAATGCACCTTCTACATTAACTCCATGTGTTCAAGAAAGTTAAACTAAAATGCACATAATCATCATTATAAACAACAATGCTAATCAGTTAAATGAGTTGGAAAATTAGTAATTCTGGAAAAAAAAGCAATTCTATAAACTAAGCAGTCGTGGACCTGTTATAACGCATGAAAAAAACAATTAAACAATTGGAAGTAATTTCATTTCATCGTTCCTGAAAAAGTTGTAGCTCTGTTGCTCTGGTCTCCTTCCTACCATTGAGTAATTAAATAGTAATTAAATTGAATGCGTTTTAATTCACTTTTATTTCTGTTTAATTTAAGTTGCAATGCTATGAGGTTAACTTTTATTTACACTTATATGTATCATGAATATTGCTGGGCCAAGTGTGAGGTTGAGCGCTCTATAACCGGTTTAAACCCCAGTGCTTAGCACTGACCGTTCCAAGGCGGTGACCCCAGCTTTATTCTACTATGTGTATATGTTGTTTCGTTTTGTGCCGTACTGTACCGTTTTGGCAATTGGTTCCTTGCCATAAATAAAGGACCACGAAGGTGTGTATGATAGAAATGCAATACTGCTGCAGCTTCTGGAGTTTCACTTCTTTATATTGAAAAAATGACTATACATACAACACTTTCAAGTACTGAAATAAACAAAGGACTTGGTTTAAAACGTTGTTTTATTTGTAAATGAAAGCGAACATAAACAGTTAATAGAAGAACACATAACAAGGCAACTGCAATCTTTTTATTTATATAAACAAATGTGTTGAAGTGAAGAGCTAATTTTCAGTTGCATACATTGAGACGGGGTATTTTTCAATTTTAAGGCAAATTTTGTAAAAATACATGGTATGTCAGCTCTGTATTCGTCCAAATATACTATCGTCTATTTACAACGCTATTATAACCTAAGAATATAACAGCGAAATCGAATTTGGTTCTTTATACAAGTTTTTGTTTTTCTAAAATTTAGCGGGATCAATATTACTTTAACTTTATGTTCGCCAAATACACAATATTTATAATAAATATAAAACATATATATTAACATAATGTTACACATCGTGTATCAACAAAATTAAAACATTTTTCATTGCATGTTATGAACATTGGAATTTAAATATAACAATACAAATATGCATGGAAATAGATTGATAACGTGATGATGATAAACACTTGCAATTAAAAAATAAAATGTAATTGCACACATTATGACAGCTACGAAAAGCTGTGACTTTTTTACCGTTGAAGAGCCCACGACATTTTCCGTGAGGTAAACAAGAGCATCATCACTACTTCTTTTCATTATCTTATCGTTATC
This sequence comes from Dreissena rostriformis, assembly GCA_007657795.1. NCBI lineage: Eukaryota > Metazoa > Mollusca > Bivalvia > Myida > Dreissenidae > Dreissena > Dreissena rostriformis. The sequence goes on along the minus strand of VMBQ01000032.1, from coordinate 175,859 downwards.
CGCGTTTAGAAAGTCACATTCAGTGGAATTCTTCATTAGCACAAGTGTTGCCAGAGCTCTTATGGCGAGGTGCATGTTTGCGCAGTCTTTTGCGCCAAAAATATAAACGTAATTTCTGGAATGGTCTTTGTAGAATGACCAACACATATAAACACCATCGTCGATGTTTTGGGTAATGAGCACATCATTTTCTCCAATAAATTTAATGGACGCTAAGCAAACGAATGTTTTCTTCAGTTGAATTCTCTACTGCTTATTTCTATCTTTGTATGTGTAATACAAGTGCAGGACATGCCCCAGACTGCCATTACCATTTTAAAGGCAACCTTGATTGACCAGATGATTGTTGCTATCGTACATGTCATAAAACGACGATTTTGGAATGTACCAAGGTTGATTCCACGTCACATACTTTGGAGTGTCATTGATGAAATACAACCAAGGACATGTTGTTGGTGCTACGCCCGTGACATCTAAAGTAACAGGGGAATAGTAGAAATAGCTATCCTCGCAGACTTCCTTCAAAGCATTTGATTGGCCAATGCAGCTCCGAAACAGTTCGATAGCGGACCACAGATTCAGCGGGCTATTCAATGTCAACGCACATGTAACGCGGATGACATCCTTTTTCAAATTTAATTTCAATACTTTTCTTTCAACGTTTTTTTCGAAGAACTTCGCTGGTGGTTGAGGTGATCCAAAACAAGGTCTGACTTTGGTGGGTTAGCGTCTCATTATCAATGATTAAAGCATTTCTTACTGGATCTTCCAAACCTTTCCAGAAGCCCCGAAATTTGCCAGGAAAAACACACGGACGCTTTTTCTTTTCTGGTTCGCACAAACTACAAGATACCTTACAGTTGTCGCGGACGTGCGTTGAACAATGGTGATAGCTGCAAACTAAATTTTTATCTTCACAAATATTAGAAACATGATGGATTTTGAAATGTTTCAATATCAACATTCGATCAATTTTATGTTATCTAATGAACAATTGCCATTGAAATATATGTTGACTTCATTAATTTCGTTATTGACATACATTACTCGAATACACCAAAACTCGGGCGAACCGTGCCAGTTCGCGATGGAAAATGTGAACTGTTGATTTTTCCACGTGGCCACACATCGAAGACGCACAATAACTAGTTATGCTTTGGTACGTGTATTGTTTGCTAGTTTTTGCGACGTTTTTTTTAGTCCTTCAAAGGGGTTCTACCTAGCCAGTATACAAATATGAGTGTTATGCATGTAACATAACAGTTAGAAGAGGCATTTTAACTTATTATTTTTGCATACAAAAAATGTCGATGGTAACATGCACACAAATGAACAATGAACAAAATTTGACCGTCGCGCATTATATTCACGCCCACACATTGCTTTCTTTTTATTAAATTTTCCATTTATATCGATTAATATCCATTGCACATCATATCATTATTTTATTATATGTTAATTTCCAAGCAGGTTATTGCGATTGCCTGTTAAAATATGAATTACATTATAAATATTATTCTTTTCCCGAACCGATCAAGCACGTGTACAGTAACGTTAACATTCGCCGTATCAATCAGATCATGTTTCGCATAGAAAAGCACAAAGTGTGAAATCATAAATACTTAATTAAAACACAATATAACGCGGCATAAGACGTTTGTTAATTGAGCGTTAAACGCAGAGCCTAACATTGTCGGTAATCACATAACGGACAGAATCCTGTATCAGTTGTTCTCTCTGGAGAGATATATATATACCGATTGATCGGGTCGAAGCATGACATCAACTCTGTGAAAATAGACATATTTTTCTTGATGTGTCTGCTATTCTATGTAATGCGAGTTCGCAAGTACGCTAAAATCTTGGGATAGTTTGATAATGATGTTTGACGTTTAACGTTGATCGACATGATTTGTGATTAAAATAGAAACGACTATATGTGATATTTTAAATGCTCACTAATATGGTGTACTTTACTAAAAAAATAATAGCCATCATAGCCGTATTTAAACATACGACCGGAATGGTTTATGATATATTTCAAGCACTAGATGAAATCCAATAAACCCTTGCTTTCATCATCCCACAATATGTTTATTCCCACGATGGCGATTGTAAAACTGTAAATTAATGTTCGTGAAACATTCCCAGTATTTAGCTCTCAGTGTGGAAAGTACGTTCTCAATTTGTCCGCATTGAAATGACTTGAATGGACATGTATGCCATGTAGAAAAGGCATACAGTGTAAATTGTAGAGATAAACTTATCACAAAATGTATATCCACCAACACCACTAACTTGTTCGATAAATCAAATTTAAACAAATCGAAATGCAATTTACAATGCAATTTACAATGCAATAAACAGTTCCCATAACATTATCCGTACACATGAAATCATGTGCATACAACTACGATAAAGTCGAAACTGATTTGAGTAACAACGCGATTTCTTCATTAATATTGCGTTTTATAAGATAAATATTGTTTACCAAGTCTCATTCCCACTTTTTTTGACATAAAGTACAGTAATTGCAGTGTGAATCACACCCCTTATACAGTATCTCTTCAGATATGCTTCTGTTAATTTTGTTATCTCTATTCTACAAGATCTATTTCCGTTTTTATCTGTACTGAAGAACCGCATTTTCTTAAACTGCGNGCACAATAACTAGTTATGCTTTGGTACGTGTATTGTTTGCTAGTGTTTGCGACGTTTTTTTAGTCCTTTAAAGGGGTTCTACCTAGCCAGTTTACAGAGATGAATGTTATGCATGTAACATAACAGTTAGAAGAAGCATTTTAACTTATTATTTTTGCATACGAAAAATTTCGATGGTAACATGTACACAAATGAACAATGAACAAAATTTGACCGTCGGGCATTATCTTCACGCCCACAAATTGCTTTCTTTCTATTAAATTTTCCATTTTTATCGATAAATATCCATTGCACATCATATCATTATTTTATTATATGTTTATTTCCAAGCAGGTTATTGCGATTGCCTGTTAAAATATGAATTACATTATAAATATAATTCTTTTCCCAAAGCGATCAAGCACGTGTACAAGTAACGTTAACATTCGCCGTATCAATCAGATCATGTTTCGCATAGAAAAGCACAAAGCGTGAAATCATAAATACTTAATTAAAACACAATATAACGCGGCATAAGACGATTGTTAATTGAGCGTTAAAGGCAGAGCCTAACATTCTCGGTAATCACATAACGGACAGAATCCTATATCAGTTGTTCTCTCTGGAGATATATATATATACCGATTGATCGGGTCGAAGCCTGACATCAACTCTGTAAAAATAGACTTTATTTTTCTTGATGTGTCTGCTATTTTATAAATGCGAGTTCGCAAGTACGTTAAAATCTTGGGATAGTTTGATAATGATGTTTGATGTTTAACGTTGTTCGACATGAGTTGTGGTTAAAATAAAAACGACTGTATTTTATATTTTAAATGCTCTCTAATATGGTGTACTTTAATAAAAAAATAATAGCTATCATAGCCGTATTTAAACATACGACCGGAATGGTTTATGATATATTTCAATCACTAGATGAAATCCAATAAACCCTTGCTTTCATCATCCCATAATATGTTTATTCCCACGATGGCGATTGTAAAACTGTAAATAAATGTTCGTGAAACATTCCCAGTATTTAGTTCTCAGTGTGGAAAGTACGTTCTCAATTTGTACGCATTGACATGACTTCGCTTGAATGGACATATATATCATGAGCAGCTTGTGAACGAAGATAAAAAGCAAAAACAATAACACTTTACTTGATGAATAATCGATACGAAAAAATATCACGTTATATTCAGATGTTAATGAAAACAAGATCAATTTTAAGAAAATTCATAGACAAACTCTGTTATACCGACTTAAACTTTAATGATAAAAAGTTCATTACCCCTTTCACGTGTTCATGCGATAGGCTGTTATTTAGTTATAATATATATATAAGAAATAAACATACAAATAAACTTCTCACATATATACTACTTTTCGCGAACAATTGTTTAAATACCACTATCATATGTTGATTTATTCGATAAGATGCACTAATCTACTCAAGAGGTAGGCAAGCTGATTTCGTGATTAGCTCGTTTCATTAAGATACCTTCCAAACTCACTCATTTATTCGTATTTGTTAATCAAGTATTAATTCCAGCTTTCAGAATCGATAAAAGTTCATTCGATTATTTATTTCCGTTGAAGTTTGTATCAATACAAAGTGATTTGATCTCATATGCAATTTATATAAGAATATGATAAACAGAATGTTAAGTATAGTTTCAGTCTCAGATTATAAGTATTATTGTTGCTTTAGCAGAAAAAAACATGCATCTAGTAAAAATATACACATACTTAAATCAAGAAGCTTACGTAAGTCACTTTTTCGGTGTACCCAAATCAAACTGTTTAATTTGCCATACTATTCAGGCTAAGAAAGCTATACAACAAAGCCAACTTAATGACTAGCAGAAAGACTGCCATACAAATCGCCTGTCATCAATGGAATATATTATATTATGTATGCCATGTAGAAAAGGCATACAATGTAAATTGTAGAGATAAACTTATCACAAAATGTCTACCCACCAACACCACTAATTTGTTCAATAAATCAAATTAAAACAAATCGAAATGCAATTTACAATGCAATTTACAATGCAATAAACAGTTCCCATAACATTATCCGTACACATGAAATCATGTGCATACAACTACGATAAAGTCGAAACTGATTTGAGTAACAACGCGATTTCTTCATTAATATTGCGTTTTATAAGATAAATATTGTTTACCAAGTCTCATTCCCACTTTTTTTGACATTAAGTACAATAATTGCAGTGTGAATCACACCCTTTATACAGTATCTCTTCAGATATGCTTCTGTTAATTTTGTTATCTCTATTCTACAAGATCTATTTTTTTTTCCGTTTTTATCTGTACTGAAGAACCGCATTTTCTTAAACTGCGTTGCTATTCTAAGAGATGCATGCACACTACGATTCAAAACTTCGTTATTATAGCAATACTTATATTAAGATCCATTTGTATCTGTCTTGATCATAATCGTAATTTTCACTCGCGATTCCTTAATACTTGCAAACTTGACACTTGCCACTGACATTATATCAATATGATACAGGAAACCAACACATTATTTGTTTCCACTACAAAAAAAGCTCATACTACTTTATAACGTTGTTGACATTTAGCTATGTGAAACTGATATGAACAAGAACATGTATTTTTTAAGATTGTTACTGTTTTCGCAATATTATAACGAAAGTGTTTATTACAATTTTCAATTTTTATTTGTATAAATTAAATATAATAAGGCCAATTACATCAAGAATAACAATACCAACAATAACACCATTTATTAGTTTTTTAACATTCAATTACGTTTTAGACTTCAACAAAATAACTTACGTGTAGAACATGGATTATACGAAAATCTGAAAGAATATACTTTTGGAAGAAAACAAAGAACTCACGGTTTTATATAAGTGAATCAATTGAACAGTGATGATGACTCATCATAACCATTTAAAACACTATTTAATGTTTTTATCTGTTTTTTTTTCTCTCTCTCGTTTAATGCGCTCCATGGTGCTTTGTTTCTTTCTATTTAATGTTCATTAAATTTGTATGTGTTTTACTTTTAGACAAACCGAAACAAAATAGCCTTAGTAGTCCTTCAGCCAAGTACCCAAAATTGAGGTGGGGTGTACCAGTAAGGGGGGCAAAACTACACCTATATATATTGGAAGATGCATGCCAGCAGCATATGCAAATGGTTGATAACAGTCTGGTGCTGGCAGCTTTTGGTATTTTTTTCTCCTTTGAAGATGGGGAATCAATCAGCTTAATTTTCATAAATTGTCTGGGAGAAATCGAACCGTAGTAGGGTCAATATACACTGTGACCCCCAAAAATTGCTACAAAAGGTATTTTGACTGATCCTGGTAGGGTAGAAGGTCCTTTAAAACATATCAAAAGTTTACCACAATCGGATCTCCGGAAAGTTGTTTTTTTCAAGATGGCCGCCAAGATGGCTGCCAAGACCTATTAATGATCATAACTATGTAACTATCAAATCAAATTTGATGAATTTGGTTTCTTTACCTAGGTTTCAAGGGGGCAAAGAACACATAATGATCATCATAAATTGTTTAAGTTTAATATAGTACACACAAATCCAACATGGCGTCGAAAATGGCCGCCAAGATGGCCGCAAAAACCTATTTATGATCATAACTATGTAACTATCAACTTAAATTTGATGAATTTGGTGTCTATACCCAGGTTTCAGGGGGCAAAGAACACATTAATATCATCAGACAAAGTGTAAGTTAATTATGTTACACAGAAATCCAACATGGCGTCCAAAATGGCCGCCAAGATGGCCGCAAAGATGGTCGCCAAAACCTATTAATGATCATAACTATGTTACTATCCACTCAAATTTGACGATTTTGGTGTCTATACATAGGTTTCAGGGGGCAAAGAACACATTAAGATCATCAGACATTGTTTAAGTTTATTATATTACACACAAATCCAACACAGCGTCCAAAATGGCCGCCAAGATGGCCGCCAAAACATATTTATGATCATAAAATATAACTATGTAACTATCCACTCAAATTTGATGAATTTGGTGTATATACCCAGGTTTCAGAGAGCAAACAACACATTAATATCACATTTATATCATCAGACAAAATGTAAGCTAATTATGTTACACAGAAATCCAACACGGCGTCCAAAATGGCCATCAACACAATACGAAGGACCACAAGTCCATAACTTGTTACTCAAACGTTATGGTTGTTATGTAAAATGCCATAGTTTAGGAGACAAGGAACACTTTAATCGAATTGAGGTTATCACTAAGGAGTTGAATAATCATAAAATCCAATTTACGACATTTGGAAGAGAGAATGAACCAGCACATGACTTCATGATAGGATCAGGTTTTACTAACTTCTGTAGACTTCATTTTTTACCGTTGCTGAAAATCATTGAAGATTAATTACAGCCTGAATAAGCACGAGTTCTTTCGAAAGGTTAATATTATACACTTTGCGTTCCTTTGACTATTTATTTACATAAAAGCGGAAATAGATGGTCTTATTGTCCCTTTCGGAGTAATGCAGGATCAAGATGAGCAAATCTGTATCCTCGCCCACCAACGTTGTGGTGCTACGACGGGATCGTTATACTGTTGCTTTAACAATTTGAACGTCTGCATCCCCTGAAGACAGAACAACATAGCATCCCATTTTAGTCAGAGTTGTGCTGATCAGAGCAATCATGCCGGCCTTGTTTCTGTCACGAGACAAAAAGTCTTCCTTTTTTACATGAGCATTCTGTTTCTTTGCTGAAACTCACAATATGATTCACGTTTCCGGTGCGTTTTGTCTTTGTTATAATCACCGTCTTCGTAGCCATCGAACCCCACTGTCGCTTGTCCGTAATGCCTTTCTCTGAATCTACATAAGACTCGGCTATTGCGTTATATGAGTCGCCCTTCTCCATGGTTAACGATGCAGCAAAGTGCCACCATCATGCATCTGTTTCATGAATACAGTTCATCACAGCCTCACATGATGTGTCTACAGCATACTCTCAAATTGCCTGAGCGATCTGAGGCTTATCTGCTGTACAAAGTATGTTCTTGGCTTCAAAGAAGGCAGCAGGATGGGAGCTCAGTTCATAAGACAATACGACTGCAAGGGAAGGATCTCCAGATTTTGACACCACCAGAAAACGCTGGAACAGAAGAGCAGGATCAAAAGCACGGTCAGAAGCGATCTTAACAGCCAAGCTATTCCCAAGAGATTTGGCTCTGTATTTTCTCGTGAATTTATAAGCAAAGACCGACTTTCCTATGATATCTCTTATGATCGTTTTCCCAACCGCCTCAATTGCATGAACATTCACATCTGACCCAGCCACTATCTCATTGACCATGTTTCTCAGAGTAGGGTCAGCTGTGTATGGTGAGCAGGTTGTAATCTGTGTCTGCATTTTCTCTAGATCAGAAGAATCCCCTTTGATGCACGCCTCAGTTGAGTCTTTGTGTTGTGGACTTGTAGTATAGGTCAGGTCTGTGAAATCCTGCATCGCACTGTTGTGCTCGGATGTTGCAGATAGGGTCAAAGGGGTTTGCATTTCCTCGGTCATTCCACTGCCGCGAGTTAGACCACATGTGCTCTATAAAAACATCATCAATGTTTGCTCAATAACAAGATCAAGTCCTAGCCCAGCCCAGCACTGATGGCTCCTACAAACAACGTGAAAACCAATACCGAACTTTCGATAAACGTCCGGGTGCGTTTCCTCTAGGTTGCTTATTTGCTGCAGATATATGTAGTAATACGCAGATTGCAGGTAATGTACCCAGCTGCAGCAAAGATGGATAGCAAATCGGGCACTGCCTAATGCATCAACCAACACCCAGTACGATATGCTTTAATCAACACCCTTGAATTGTTAATCATAAGCTGATAATTCAGCCATACTATGCTTGTCTTTGAGGTCTGGGCAATTTCATGTTTCTTCTTCTCTGTAGCCCTCTCGAGTTTGATCAAAATCGCATAACATATCATCTGCTAGCGTCGTTTTGCCCCTCAGAAGGGAAGAGTACAAATCCTTGGCATGATCCAGCAGTATCTGAATGTCTGGATCTTCCTTGGTCATTTCGGCTGAAAGCTGGCTGTGTATGCACTTTTCAACAAGAAGATGGTCCCGTGAAGCCCTCTGGACAGCTTTTCGTGTCACAATGTGCACAATTGCATTTCTCAATAGACAGCCTCAAGTATGTTTTTGAGAGCGGTTTCTTCCATGAGGGATCCCTTGCCCCCCCCCCCGCAAGTTCATACGTTTATGAAACATCCCAAATTCTGAACAACATTTTCAACTACTTTGTGGCGCATCAATGATGATTTCGGCAGCCTTCCAATACAAGGGTTGGTCAAACGTTACAATGGTGTGAAGGTTGTGGCAAGGTTGCAAACTAAGACTTATGTTGACAGAATGCACGCTTTGTCCCCATTGTACATATTAATCATAGGCAAGAATTTGACTGACAACAGCCCAGGGTACTGGCTTTGCTGATGCAAGATACGCATCATTCCCTGCCAATTCAGTGTTGCCTGAAGCTGAAAAATATCGATCCTCTTGTCAAAATCCAGAAATCGCGGCAGGTCCAAACTATGGCGTTTCACATAACAAGCATCACGTCAAAAGTAATGGACTTGCGGTCCTTCGTATTGTGTCATTGGACGCCATGTGAGATTTCTGTGTAACATAATAAACTTAAACTATGTCTGACAATCGTAATGTGTTCTTTACCCCTCGAAACCTCGGTATAGACAACAAAATCATCTAATCTGAGTGGATAGTTACATAGTTATGATCATTAATAGGTTTTGGTGGCCATCTTGGCGGCCATTTTGGACGCCATGTTGGATTTGTGTGTAATATAATAAACTTAAACAATGTCTGATAATCTTTATGTGTTCTTTGCCCCTTGAAACCTATGCATATCCACAAAAATAATCAAATTTGAGTGTATATTTTCATAGTTATGATCATTTATTGGTTTTGGCGGCCATCTTGGCGGCCGTTTTAGACGCCATGTTAGATTTGTGTGTACTATTGTTAACTTAAACAATGTCTGATGATCTTTATGTGTTCTTTGCCCCTTAAAACGTAGGTATAGACACCAAATCCATCAAATTTGAGTGGATAGTTACATAGTTATGATCATTTATAGGTTTTGGTGGATATCTTGACGGCCATTTTGGACGCCATTTTGGATGTGGGTGTAATATAAAAAACTTATACAATGAATGATGATCTAACTGTGTTTTTTGCCCCTTGAAACCCATATAGCCACCACAATAATCACATTTGAGTGGATATGTACATAGTTACGATCATTTATAAGTTAAGGCGGCCATCTTGGCGGCCATTTTCGATGCCATGTTGGATTTGTGTGTACTATTGTAAACGTAAACAATGTATGATGATCTTTATGTGATCTTTGCCCCTTGAAACCTAGGAATTGACACCCAATTCATCAAATTTGATTGTATAGTTACATAATTATGATCATTAATAGTTATTGGTGGTCATCTTGAAAAAAAACAAAACTTTCCGGAGGTCCGATTGTGGTAAACTTTTGATATGTTTTAAAGAAGCTTCTACCCTACCAGGTTCAGTTAAAATACCTTTTGTATCATTTTTTTGGTGGTTGAAGGTATTTTTTCATATATTGACCCTACTATTTTGGAGGTTCGCTAGTTTTTAGGAACATTTCATGCAATCTCATTAATATTCGTAGATATGCAAATGTACCAATTTGCATATTTAACTGCAGATCATACTAGGTAATAATCATAATGTTCATTTTAACACCAAACTTTTTTTCTAGAACCAATTTTGAAGAAATATTTGAGAATTATACTAGCTAAACTAGCTATTTAGTCAAAGCCTGACGGTTGCCATAGAAACAGCTCAATAATAACTTATAGCTGCCCAACTGAGATTGTTATCACACATTTTGTTTCTTTATATTGAGTATATAATCAATTAAGATAGGTGTTGTTTTGCCCCCGTGAGTGGTACACCCCTACCCATCTGGCTGATAGACTATAGAGCGATGTAACACAATCAAGAAACTTGTGTCTATATTTTGTTTAGCTACTCGATATTAGATTACATGTTTTCGTCAAACAAAGTTGAGACAGTGATGAGGTCGGGGAAAATTCATGTCAGATTATTGTGTATTATAAAGCTAGTACAAACTAGTATCACAGTAGAACATGGTTGTCAGGGTCTCACTTCACTTCCCAGTAATTCGATGCTGAATTTAAAAATAATGTGCGTGAATTTTCAGTACTAAAATCATGTTCACAATCTTATAAGTCAGTTTCATTAAATTATATTTAAATTTTGAGCTATGCTTACAACAAAATAGCAAAGTGAACATTTATATCGATGATAAAACACATACTCTACTGTTCTACGAAATTACTGACATTTTATCTAATTATGGAATAGGTCAATATAAACACGCATACATAGCTGATGTAGCCGTTTAGTATTGAACTACTATTGAATGCTTCTTATACCATTAGTTGGAAATAAAATATCAAAGATTTTAAGACATTAATACTAGTTTTCATCTCGTTCCATAACAATCTTCTTATTGCACTGATCTAACTCATGACATCATGAATTGCATTACGATAACGTCTTTCTTTTACAAACAGACACATAGCGTTTACAGACGAATCGATAACATAAAGTACCTATATAACATTGATAATAATACATATGTTGCACTGTAAACATGTTTGAACCTAATATTACAAGATTGATGTTTATGGATGGCTTTGGAACAATGAACCATTTATAATCGCCTTTCCATGAGAGATGGACTTTCACCAAATACACAAATCCAAAACATCAAACGAATAAGATTTGGTATCTCTTCTGGAAATAAGGGAAACTGTATTCTTCTGCACTTAGAAACCTGCATGTATTTGAAAGAATTAAAATCTGCATTTCGAGTACTTTGATATAAAAATATAGAATTAACAGTTGAGTAAGAATGTGATTTGCATTTTGTAAAAACGTGTTGGTTGTTCCCCACGTTAAATGTTTAAAAAATAACCCTTGCAAATTAAACAAAACATAGCTATTGATGATTTAAGTATGCTGTTAATTGTCTTATCTGTTTTAATGTACTATCTTTGGCCAAACAAAAAGATTAAGAGCTATTTTATAACTAGCACCGACGCATTAATTACAACCCTAGCGGCATACGTGTGAACAAGCTTAAGCTTGGAATATCAGTAAATATGCCGTTACAGAAATCAATTACGGAGTGAACTAATCCATGCACTATTTCTGGCTTTTATTTTGCCTTGTAAAACAATTAATGTAATTATACTTGAGTTTTATAATATCATTTCTCAGTCTGGATCGAATTCCACAAAGGTATTTACACAAGCGTATGGATTGGAATGCGATTAATTACCGTAGCTCAATGTTTCAGTTGGTATATTGTCAATATAAATTTGCAACTTGATTATTTATCGGCAAGATATCTCAAGAAGGCATTACAAATGTAACCGCAATAGTGTGTAATGGGAGATCATTGTCATACTGCCTCCCATTACATATAATGTTTCAGCATCAATCTTCTTTACTTCATTATCTTCTTTAATTTGATAACTAAGTTGTGTTTTTTATATATAATTTATATATGGATTTGCCGTTATGTTTCAACTGTATTATGTGCCTTGTGTAAAATGGAAGGTAGGTCTACACACTAGTGTTCGTATTTCAAGGGGGATGTTTGTCTGGACAGTGTCCGTCACAGTGTTTTTGGAAATTCAGACACGAAACCATTGAAAATAGATAAGTTCTCCGCAAAGGTGTTTAATTCTCTGAGACCGGCTGTTAATTTGTCACTGGATCCATACTTCCAATTTCGTGATTCGATTTTTTTTTTCATTTAAGACGGACGATTGTGTCCATGTTACACTAGACAAAACAATGATCAGAGATGGTATATTCTACAGTGGTTCTGTTATAGTCACTGTATGTCGTCCGGCTTTGAAATCTCATTACCCTAACGATTAGTATTAAATTGCTACGGTTTACTTTTTTTGTTGTTTGCAGAAATGTAGCATTATCACACTGTAATGAGACACGACTTAACCGTGTAGTAACAAAACAAATGGATTACCTACAATATGTTTAAAATATATGTTTTATAGGTACAATAATGATTGTGATCGGGTTAAGTTATTGAGATTTATTCTGAATAAAACAATGAGTGTATTAGTCTTGATAGGGCCAAACCCTAGAAAACTTAACTGTTTAATAGGGCGTGGTCAGTTGCGAACCCAGGGGAATGATTTAAATGATCTTGGTAAAGAACCATAATCTTATGTCAAATACCAATTATCAATGTTATTTTGCTCGCCCAATAATTAAATATACAACATTTTACCTCCAAACATTAAGGCATGGTAAATTTTATCATCAAGGGCATGATTTAAAAAAAATGTAGTAGAGGAAACATGTATCATAGTACATGCTAAATATTACGCTTCGTCGCTTTTTTGTTTCAGATTTTTGTGATAAACATATTTTCACTATTAAAGTTTAATTAAAACATGTAACCTCTGAGACGGAGCCATTGTTAACCACATGGGCAAGAAATGAAAAAATTTTGTATACTACCACTAAACGTTGTAACTCTTTTTAAAACTCTGACCATTGCAATTTAGACTTTATAAATCAGTAGAGTCACATGAACTCTGGACGGGACCATTTATCACCTAAGGTACATGATTTAAACAGTTGTTGTACATTACCACTATCTGCTGTTGCATGCCACATATTAAAGCTTTGACCTTTGCAGTTTCAGATTAGATTGTTTTTATGTATTTACTATATAATTCTATATATATATATATATATCATTTACACATGGGGCTTGTAAAAATTTGGCCCACGGTGCATGATATGAACACAATTGGAAGAGTACCATTATATAATGTTACACGCCAAATATTAAATAAATATATTTTAAATTATATCACAGATAAATGCATCATCGAGAAATACGTATTTATGATAATTCATAAATACTGAATAAATAGAGATTAAGCAAATGATGTTACTAAACAACCGCTAACAAAGCACCAACACCTTATGCAAAAGTCTTCCGACACGAAACGTTATTGATATATATACACCAAAAAGAGTAATAGTTCAGCTCCAAATATTCCTCGTTGGTAACAATTAAAACATAATAGAAGCCTACTAATTTCATACAAAAATTAAGAGTCGATGTACTCCTTTCGTACATGACGTTGACATATAGTCCTGATGCAAAGTTTTGAACGTTATGATGATTTGACTAAACTATGTTTGTATGGACTTCTTTTACCACTACATATTATTATAGATTGTATTCCTGGAATGAAGCTAATGTGCAAGGTAAAAGCGTGTACCATTACAGTGATAAAGGGAATCTTCTTTCACTACATGACACTATTTTTTAATTATGCCTCTGTTTTTAAACCGTATANGGAAGGTTCAACGTGGATTAAAATGTAGAGAAAACTAATACAGTCATTGTTGTAATGTTGTCATCTGAAACATCTTCAGCTATAATGTGAATGACATTTTCATTTATAGCATTCAGTTGAAAAATCCTGATAAAAGGTTCAAATCCAAAGATATTTACACGTATTCAATGAAATCAGAAGTATTTTTTATATACATATTAGTAAATAGCAATTGAATGTTATTTTAGTCTATACCAGCTTTTCTCGTTATAGGCAATAAGGAATTGATTTGAAAACCGTGTATCGAAGGAAATACATATCGTTGATACGTCAGTATCGTCTCTACATCAAATAACCTAATTCGCCAAATCATGTTATATTAAGAGCTGCAGACAATGTGCCACCATACGTAAATCTGTGGATGTGTGGCGTATTTGGAGAATAGGAAGCACTCGATACATTTAACGAACTAATTTTAAAATGAACAATAGTCAATTAAAATGCCTTGAGCATCAGAGCAACTATTTGACTGAATAGGATGTAAACGAACCATGCAATTAAATGTGAACACAATATATGATCAGTATATTTATTCTGAAATGTTGAACATTTCTTAATGCTTTGTCATTACGAATTGATTTTTTTAAACTTGCAGAAGTGTATCTTTAGTAATACATATCGCTTATACTTAAGCATCGTCTCTTCATCAAATAACCTAATTCGCCAAATCATGTAGGCAATGTTACGCAATACGTAAATCTGTGGATGAGTGGCGCATTTGGAGAGCATGAAGTACTGGATACATTTAACCAACTAACTTGACAATAAACATAAAATTCGTTGAGCATCATGGCAAATATTTGACTGAATGACATGTTAGCAAACGATGCAATAAATGTGCATTCATTATATGATCAGTGTATTAATTTCGAAATGTTGAATCTTTAACGGGGTAGTAGAGAATGTTGACAAACATAAAAACCGTTACTTTATGCTGCATGATATATTTTATTGTTATGGAATGATAAAAAAATAATAAAAATATAGTAATTCACATCAAGAAAAAAATGAATACATAATTGAATAAATACGGAGATTCCTTTTTTGTATTGGTTTGTTTATCTTTTTCTTTTTTGTTTATCGTATACATATTGGCACATGGCGCAATTTTAATTTTAACTGCATTTCACTAAAAATTGTTAACATGTATATTAAACAATCGTAATAAAAAAGGCTGTGTAAGAATGTTCGTTTGTTATAATCGCAGAATTCGAAGGAAAATGTTGATATTTGTTTATGAAACGGAACCAAAATACTGAAGAATACAGCGATCGTTACATAAGGTTTGAGGCTTACACCATACAGGCTGCATGTTTGTTGTTAAGCAAACACGTTATATGGTTATATGCAAGTTGAAGTCTCGGAGGATACAAAATTCAATTGATCGGCTTGTACCACGATTAACAATACGGCAACCGTTTAATTTGATTTGTCTGCTATTCTATACAGTCATATATTTCGGTATTGCAGAAGTTAACATTATTCACTACGTTTGGTACAAGTTTGATTTGCGTTATTTTTAAACAATGATTTTCAAAATTGCTGGAATGTTTAGTAACTGTATAAAAAAGTATAATACTGCACATTAATTAGAGTGACGCTTATACAATCATGTAGATTGACGTTAAACATAGCATGGTACACAATTATGGCTTGGAAAAACCAAGGCGCGTTGTGTTGGGAATATTTATGCTCAAAATCCAAGCTATTAGGAAATCATCATCTGTACTTTTACCAAGTATGCTTGGTATATTGTAAAATTAATCACGGTATATAGCAGTATATGTATTCAAGATAAATTTTTACTATGATTTATAAATATAAAAAGAAATATATGGAAAGAAACCATTCAATCCGATTAAACGTACAATAAGAATACAATATCTTTTCATTAATCAGACATCACTTAAAATTACTCGCAATGGTACCAGAAGTCAATTAACACATACATATCAGTAATTTAGTTTTAACCTTTTTATTTTAGCTAGATTGTATCGAAAGCTTAAGGCTTATTTGAAACGCTCTCGAGTCCGTTTCCTGGGACTAAAAACCAGTAATAGGTAATTAGTATCAGTAATTTGATTTGTTAAGTTATTGTACTCATTAAAAGGTTACGATTGAAGATGTAACGAAATGAATAGAGTTATCATCTTATTCCAGTGCGATTCCCGAATCATGAATTATAACGCATAACATAAATTAAATGATGAATTGCAGTGTGATAACGCCGATCTATTTCAAGCGAGCACTTTGCTTTTAAGATTTCTCCATGAATTCAAATGCAGGGTAATGATAACATGAAACAGAAATATAAGAATTTTAAACCAATATTTTAACACATTGAATTAATTTTTGAATTTAAATTACTGCACTATTTTGATTTGTTATTTTGCGACTGATCATAAATACATATGCGTATGTGTTTTTATCAAGATGTTTCTTCAATCAATACATGATCATTAAATTCTTGCTACACTTGTATGAATGGGAACGTAATGTTATTTCGATTTTCGACTGTAAAACATAACATACACAAACATGCATACACACATAAAGACATATACGTATTAAACAAATGTGTTTTGAATTCCTTACTAAGATATATTTCTGTAAACTAAAAATCATTGCACTGTATTTGTGAATTAGTCAAAACGTACGTATCTGCATTGGTGATTGCATTTTTATTTCGATTATCTTATTTTATATAATGTAACCTCATAGGTTAACTCTTCATATGTATTAATAAACAAACACAAATGCATTCTTAAATACTTACAAATTACACGGATACTGTACCGTAAACAATCTAATTATCAATCAGATACTGTTTCGTTACGAAGAAAATACAGCTCGACGTATGCTACATTGATCATTGACGCAGAGCACGAAACTGTAGACTATCTACCATACAGAAGCTCGTATGTTTTGAATCTACTCTCTAGAGAGGCATACATAATTGATAGTGTCGAACCAAGACCACCAGTCTAGTCTCAAAAAAAGATGTAAATAATACATATCATTTTTTGTTCGGTAATCCATACAATTTAATAATCCAAAAGAACATGGACATATTTCAAAAACGTAACGGCCTTAATACGTGTGCCACTTGTTGAGGAAGAAGTGCAAACCTGTCTGAGGTTGTTCGTTGGTAAAACAGAGCAGTGTGATAATGGTTGTTTGTCTGTTGTAAGAATACGGCCCATATAATATTGTTTAGATGTTGTATATATCAGTACAACCGTATAATTAAGCTGTTAACGATGACATGTAATACCATTTGTATTGACATTAAAATGCAAAAAAAATCGATGAAGAAAAAAATATGGGGTATATTAATTTAATAACGCTTTTTAAATATATCAATTTTTCTTTCATTCTCTGTTTCAGTAGTGCAATTATTTTGTACTAATGTATTATCCAAAAATCTGAATAAAGTTTAACGGTTTTAGTTCTTTTAATATTATTCATTTATTCAAAATATTGCAATTGCATGTAAGCAAATGGATTTCGTTTTACTGAGATACTTTTAAAACACATTCATTATTTGTAATGCCTGCAATCATTTACAAGATAAACGCATTATTGACACAGAATTGAACCTAGTTATTTATTTCTGGTGGACGAAAGAACAGTCCATCATAAAGTATACAATGGTTCATTTGAAATATGAAAGCTTTTATAACGCTTATCTTAGAAAAGGATATGTACGAAGAATCCAAACAGCTATTATTAAATTGGATGTTTCAGCTTGTGTAGAAATTTAATGAGGAGACGCATCATACATACACAATTTCCATTACTGATTTGTTATTTTATAAACGGAAAGTTTTCATTTCTAGTCAAGTTAACCTTTAAGTGTCGTGTAAATCAATTAATACCCAAATAAATAAAGATATATTTCATCAAATGAGTTTTTTGTTGAGGCTTGCACAAAACTTCGTAGCAGGTGGAAACCATATAGCCCGATATTCATTTATATGTATGTTGTATGACAGTACAGTTAACCGCTGAAGAAAAATAAACTGAATTTCTACGTACACGAAACTCTCTCGTTCAAAATACAATCACGTTACAGATATATTTCACAGTTTGTGAATAACTTAATTATATGTAGTTTGTTAAGTTATAGCACGATTGAGAAAACAGTTTATAAGAAAATCCATTATACAATAAGCAGTTGGCATTGTTACATGATCTAGCCGAACCTTATAGATATTATCTTAATTACATTATTGCGTGGCGTCCGTCGGTCTCTGAAGCAGCATATATCACCAAGGTTACATGTAAAGCAGCCCAAAACACATTCCAGAATGGTGGTATTATGCACATCGTTTCTTCTTAGAATTTCTGTTGATGCTAGTCATAAAATTAATCAAATGAGATAATTTAATATATCAATAAGTTGTTTATATCAAATATCAGTGGGTTATTATTCGTTTGGTGATAGTTTATATGAGAAAAAAACAACAACAGATATATAACGACAATAAGATTGATAAGTCTATGTGCTGATTAAGAAGATGGATTTGTTTACCATGAACTTCAAATATATTGCTATTAACGTAATAATGATTTGAAGAAGGTTCATTCGTATGCAACATAGCTTAAAGATGCATGTCCATTCATTCGTAACACGTTTCGTTATATATGTAGAGTGTGTTTCGTGGTTTATACATTGAAGCAAGAGCATGTTTCATGAATGTTTGAAGGTTTTTAAGTTTAAACAATATTTATTTAGCTATTCATAAACAACATGTAAGCAATATAGTACAATGCAAACATACAAGCTTCTTTTGAAGAAATATGGTTAACTTAAGGACTGCAAAGTTTCAATTAACAGAATTGAGAAAAAAAGCTCGAGGCTTATTCTATGTCTCTCTTCTGTCAATTGGAAATGTTGCTGAGAAGGTGTAAGCATTTGAGCATATAACTACAATATATATAATTTCGAATCAATAAATAATGAAGACTATAAGTAGATAAAAGTATACAGAATAGGAATGAAAAAAGGATAAAGGAAATAATACCAAAAAGTGTAACAAAGTGTGAAGGTAATTTAGTTTAAAAAAAAACATATGGGTCATCTTTGTTTTAACCGTAAATGTTAATAAGTGTGATATTAATAACTTGTATTTTAATGTCTACAGCTATTAACCTTCCAATAACAATTTCAGTGAAGTTAGTTAGTTCCATGTTACACTATTTGGATGTAAAAATGTCCCTTCACCTTCGCTATATTACTTACATTTACTAACAACAAATCGACCAAGCAAGTCATGTTTCCATGGTTCATAATTAGAGTCAGTCAAATGTCTCTTGTAACATGAACATCGAATAGTTTAGACCTTTAAGCAATTCAAACACTCTTTTATCTTCGTTGCCTTAACCTCTCACGTTCAACGTTAGTATTACAGTTTCCATCGGTGTGATTAATATTCCATTTTATTACATGCATTTTGAATCAACTTTGAATATGTTTTAATATAAACTGATATTTGAATAGTATTATTATCTGTACCTGGCATAGTGTTTTCGTATGTCATGAAGGAATCATAAAAGGTAGGTTGTATACAAAAAGATTAATAGTGACATATTTATCATGAAAGATCAAAAGGAATATAGACACATTCGGATCAAACTATAAATGTCAATGCAACAAAAAACAACAGTTTACATGTACGGTCAGTTAACCTACCATAGGCGTACTTTATTGGAACAGTGTACTGTAAAATAAATTATCCTTGAGACATGTTATGGGTTAGTCTACGCATTCAAGTAATATTTATCATGTATATATGTTTATGTTGAAACGCAAAATAAAAGCATGATTATTTGAAGTGTATTGCATGGAATATGAGCAATCGACACTATTAATGGAAGTCATTTGGCTTCTACTGCCAGTATACAAAACTCATGTTTGCTCTACTCAATCAGTTGCTCCAAATGTCAGGGCTCTATTTACACAACGGAGAGCAAAACATTATACATGTACATTTATCTATTTGTAATATCGTTAAGCCGAAGTTTTGTGAGTACAGTCAACAGCCATAAGGCTTGGTTATATACCGATACTCTTACTTTATAACATGTGAATGCATAATGATTTCGGGAAATTTTAGATCGCAGATGTTTTGCAACGCCATTCATTCTTCTGTTGCAGGTATGCG
Organism: Dreissena rostriformis; assembly: GCA_007657795.1. NCBI lineage: Eukaryota > Metazoa > Mollusca > Bivalvia > Myida > Dreissenidae > Dreissena > Dreissena rostriformis. The sequence goes on along the minus strand of VMBQ01000032.1, from coordinate 155,494 downwards.
GGTCTTTTCTGCGGCATAACCGATACTATAGCATCCTTACTAGGCATGGTTGCACCCATATACACCGCTTACATGACTCCAAATGTACGTTCATTTCAACCTAGTAACAAGGAAAAATGTGAACGTTTTTATAATTCAAATGTTTGTCCAACTTTTTCATGAAGATATGAGTGAAATGTTCTGCACTGAGTATTTTGTTCGTTATTTCAGAAAACAGCCAATGAGTGGCGAAACGTGTTCTACACATGCGCAGGATTTGATGCATTTGGAATCATCGTTTTTCTTCTCTTTGCTTCTGGGGAACTCCGAGTATATATTACATGTACTAATATTCCTATTACGATTTGATATCTAATTAGCACAATAATTGGTACATGCGCTTCTCACATAGACGACGTGGGTCAAATCCCCGTTCCGGGAAGCATGTTAGTTTGGTAGGTGGTCATCATACCTGACAGTTTTGGTTTTCTCCGGTTTTCCCTACAATACAAGACCACACCAAAATTGAAAAAAATCAGAAATAACTCAACATAGCTGGATTATAGCTATGATTCAAAATTCGTTCCAACTTTGGTGAGTCTTACAAGTTAATTAGGTTAATAAGATGCTCGAGCACACTCCGAATCGACACATTATGCAGCCGAAGTTGCAGTATTACAGTGTATAACGGCAGTCAGTTCACCTACCAAACATTTGTCTTGTGTAACCTTTATTTAACAGTATTTAGTGCACATATTTATGTCATTAACTGACAAGTGCCATACTTGAATAAGAGGTTGGGCATAAATTAGTTCATGACAAATTCATCTGAAGACACAGGTATGTGGTCCGGCAGAAATTCAAACACGCGATCCTCGGATTCGGGGACCGACTGTTTTATTAAGAAGGTCATAAACAGAGTAATAAAACAAGACATTGCTTATACGATGTCTCAGAATCCGATAAGCTAATGATGTTGACAGGCTATGATTGGTCAATGCAAAGCTGTACAACAATGTCTCCTCAAATTATTTTTTGTAACGATAAGCCTCAAAACCTGTATTTACACAACTGTATAACATGTATCACATTTATTTGTAGGATTGGGCAAAAGAAAAGTGCATTCCTGATGTCGTATTTGATGGGGACGAATCCCGCTCTGATGACGGTGTTGGGGAAATACATGAAGTTGTTCAATTTTAGCATATGATAGAAACAATCTTTATGCGATACATCCGGTTCGATAAAGCAGTGTATTTCTTTTAAATAAATATTCAAGACGGTCATATGTTAAAGGATGATCAAAGTTTTGCAGCGAATGTTCCTGAATATGCCTTAAGGTAAACACTAAAAATAAATAAACTTGATCGAAGGCAAGATAGTTTTTAAAGAACTGAAACTTAAATACAAGCAAAAAAAAAACCAATACCTGCATTTCAAACACAACAAATGAATTTGCTTTCTTTTCATATACTGTACGGTTGTTAAAAAATGAAGTAATTTATATTTGTAATACAAAGTACGTTATTAATGGAGTCGAAATGAAATGTGATTTAATCCTATACATTTAAGCGTCACATCGTCTTCAGAAGCATCAAATTCGATTTTATATGAGAACATGTAGTGTTTTTAAACAATCAGCCGTCCATGGCGTTGTTGGATGAAACAAACACTTATTTTCTGTCTCACATTATCATCATCATCATTATAATAATACTAATCATCATCATTAACATCATTAACATCACCAACACCAATATCCGTTTTCTCCTCCTCCTCCTCCTCCTCTTCATCATCATCATCATCATCATCATCATCATCATCATCATCATCACCATCATCATCATCATCATCATCATCATCATCATCACCATCCTCATCATCCTCATCATCCTCATTATCGTCATCATCATTTGTGGCGTAATCTATTAAACACAATTTAGCAAAGTCACGATTGTTTTTGTTTCGATTTGGATTAAATAACGGAAAAACATCTATTGATAAATGTTAAAAGCCACCTGTTAAAGCAACCGAAACACTTATTCTTTCGGACATAATAGCGATCCATATGACGCTCAGTTGTGTATATAAGTTTTGACTTTGAACACGAAGATGACAGTTTTTATATAATAATATAGTAATGATTTTAATAGAATAATATATCCAGTAGCGACTTTGGTGTGTGGTTTTTAATATAAAAGAAGGCTGTGTTTTATTTACAGCGGTTCGGCTAGATTCGAAGGATGGCTTTTATCAGAACATTAAGAGTTAGGGCTGAACTCATGGATTTGAAGTTATTATTACGAAATTTGGAATTGTGTTGTATGATAACCTGGTATTAAATGTAATAAAATAATATTATTCGATGCTTTGAAAAATATTAAATTGGAGTCAGCTTATTTACTGACTTGGTTTTGAATAACATTATTTCATTATCACTCCGAACTACGCATGTCGTTATCAAAAGAATGAACTACTCTAAAAAATTAAACATTGATTTCAACCTGTACATATTTAGCTTATTCGTCAATAGGTTCGAGCAATTAATGAGTCGCGTTAGCTACACTGATTAGAAGCAATACATGTGTAACAGGAATCTAGCCTCTGATTCGCCCATTTACTTAATCGTCAGATTACATCTTTGTTTGTAACAAAAAATAAAATAAAAAAGGCACACTCCACGCAAAAATCAGCTTTTGGTCCCATATTTATTTTACTCCCGAAATATGTTCGTACGGCCTGCAATACAGCCGTCATGCCCTGTCGTTGTCGGGTAACATAATACATAAACGCGCGGATGAAAGGGACTTGTTCACATTTTTTCGAAATGAAAATGTTCCAACTTTTGCTCACATATTCAATAATAAAAAAGCTACAAATCAGGAAGCGGAATACCAATAATGACGTAGACTCATAGATCAAATACATCCTCATTTAAAAAAGCTTACATTATGAAGCTTTAAAAGGCGAAACCATTAAATAATTTGGAATTATTCTGTTGTTTTGTTAAATTTTGTTGCAACACGTGGATCACTTTATCAAGTATAAAAAGTTGATATATATTCTGAAAGTCCGAGTGGTTAAGACACTATCCGGTTTATAGAAATGACACTTTTAATCAAATTTAAGTGAAATGTTGAGTATAATTGTCAAAGAATTGGTAACTTGCCTTCACTAAAATACTAATGTTTGGTTACAAGATTGTTTCTGCTGATAATGTTTCTGGCGTTTAACTAGTCCTTTATTTGTTACAAAATAAATCACTGAAAATATCAAAATAACCTTAAATAAAAACAAACAAATCACACAAATTAGCCAATCAAAACAAAAAACATATTGGCGAGTATCGAATCGAATCATTTGTTTTTGTTTACTTAATTTCCACATACAATTCCCTCGTTGTGTTGTTGATTTTGTAACAGGGATCTTCTTTTCCGTTTTCTTTTGTCAGTTTGAAATCACATACACTCACTGACGGTTTTGGCATTATGCAATTAAAAACAAAAACAAAACTCATCAACACATATATTAAATTCAGTTATGCAGATGGCAAGTGTAAATTTGTAAACAAGTTTGAAAATGTTTGCAAATATTTTCAAATGTTGCCGTTTAACCAAACATTTAGCATTTAACGCATGTCCTAATGTATTTTAGAAAATATGAGATTGTTTACACAACAAAACATAAGCTTGTCTTGAAATAAAACCATGTAATATCAAATATTAAATGTCATGTATTCCGGTCCTTTGAAAAAAAATGTTGATGTTTATATTTTTTGCAAATGTCAACAAGTGAACAAATCATAGTCTTTTTGAACACGAATTTAAGCTAAGTGATGCGATAGCTGGCACATTTAATTGCATAGGCACTAATTATAAAGAAACAATGAAAGAATGTATATAAATTAAATATGCTACCATCTTACTTTTCCATGAACATGTTTAAAAAGACCTATACAATTCTAAGTAGGCTGTGTGTTTTTTTCATACGTACTTATTAGGAATTATTTATTTTTATTACAATCAGAGATTGTTACATAATGACATCTTTCGAACACTAACATTTCTTCAAAGGTCATATAAACAGTTAAAGATCCATTTATGTATAGTGTACAGTGTGTGTTCGTGGAAAGTTCAACAGTAGGGAAACGCTATGTCCGCAGAAGGGAAACAAAATGTCCTCATTGAAGTAAAAGCCAAAACAAATAAATAAACTCATAACAACTGAAAGGTTGTGGTATTCCGACATTTGCACTGTACATTGCGTTCGGTTCACCAGGCATTGCATACGTTTAACTGTTTTCTACACGTGGTTTTAAAGCTGCTTATTAACAGATATTATTAGATAAAAACAGATATGGTGTGTGCTTCCTTTACTTCAATTTCTTACACACTTGGCCAAAGGGGTTCGAACTCGTATATAGCCAGATTCCAATATGGGTTGTAATTCTTTGTGTTATGAAATGAATCGACAAAATACGTTATTAGTGCCGTTTCAACGGAAGTAAATACGTCAACAATACGTTATATGCATACTCATTAGCGTTATTTCCTGCCTTTATGTATGGTGTGTTGCCAGGTTGTGAGCATTTCAATTCGTGCAATCTGTGAAAAAGTCCCTTTAACAAGTTGCCATATGGAGAACACGTGCCATAACCGATTAAAGATCGCACTATTTAAGGAGGTTTCTTGCAGACGCGATTTTAATACAGTACGAAATCAGGCAATGGGTGTTCATAACGCATCAATACACGTGTACCTGCGAATATAAATATTTCACAATACAACAAATTTAAGGTGAGTAAATGAAGAAAAATTGATTTGTATGGAGACAAATTTATTGTGTTTATACTTCTTAAACACGTTCCATTATTCGAATTATAAACGTGTATTTATAAGTTTTATTGATTGTGATATATACAGATAATGGATTACCTATCGTTGCAATAACATGTTATACAGTCACTGTAAAGGAAGCGGAATAATATGTTTATGGACGCTTGATAATATTAGCACAATCGCACCGAAATCAAACAGTATCATCTGTGCATTTCATCTTACAGAATACTTTCTCATTTAGGCATGTATTCAGGCACAATGGATAATAACATTTGATTTATATCGCGGCTATGATTCTATCTTTCAATTTTCATAAAATGAAATAAAATATCTTTGTCCTCGGTACCATGGCTTAGTTCAAAGCAATTACCCCAATTCATTTGTGTAAGGGGGTTTGCATAGAGATTTGCACTTATTTTCAAATGGTTCACGAAACGCACCGTCTATTGCCCTTGCAGCCCTTAAGACCATGGTGGGGTTCGTGATGGTTATTCTGGCGCTGACGATGTGCCCGGGTGTGACGCAAGGCGACAACAGTTTCTGTTGTCAGTACCGTGAATGTCCTCCAAACTGGGGGTGTGATCCAGGACATTACGAAAATAATCAGGTGGTACCTGGCGGTTGCCAGTAAGTTGACAGTTTTTTTTAAAATTGTTATTGTAATTTTCGATGTTTTCAACGGTATTCCAATCGTATCACGGTGATCAGTTAACATCCTCACACTTTTCATGGGAAAGCTGGTTTTCCAGTACTAAGTGCACACACTAATTGCATTAACTGACAAGCGACCTATTTGAATCAGTGGTAGGGTGAGAAATGTCTTAGAAATAAGTTCAAGTCCAATCCTATTACAAGTTTTTTAGAGTTCAAAAACTGACAACATTGTTTTTAAGATTACAGAAGGTTTCGATTGTATAAAACATTAAATTTCATAAATTGTATCCCAATGCTTAAAGGGGCATATCGACTGCTTATACAATATTTTATGTAAAAAAATAAATTATTTTGATAAGTACTTTTTAAATTCTTTCTAAAAACATTTTTCTTTATAAACACATATAATTTTTACAATTATGAAACAACTCCCGGGACACATCGATGACGTGATATTATATGTAGTCGTATTAGTTATCATAAAATTGTTATAAATGGTGTACATAAAGTACAGCTATTAGTACATGCGCACTATTAATAAAGGTACTGGAGTGTTAAGACTTCTCATTTTGTAGAGCGCGATGTCTGTTAGTGTGAGTTCGAATCCTACTTAAGTTTAATCAGCAAAAATAAATATCAATGAAAACTTTATAGACTTGTGTACATTATTGTGTTCCACCACTATGCGACACAATGTTGGCATTGTTTATATTGTTTTCTTTACGATTTCATCAATTCAGTTTTACTGCTAGATAAACATGTGTGGGAGCATAGTATTATTAACTTAATAAGTGTCGGTATTTAGGGGTATACTCGTCGATATGCCCCTTTAAGTTATTTTCTAATTGTTAATGTTCAGATATGCACGGGAGAAGCATTACTTTGCATCCACAACCGTACATACCAAACCTCGATTATAAATAAATTATTTAGGGCATTTGTTAAAAACGAAAAAGTTCAGTACGTTCAATCTTATACTAAATTTTAATTCAATAAATTATATTCTATAAACTGGCCTCAAAAATCATTGCGACACAAATCATTGATATCTGTTTCAGTTGNAAATGTTGCCGTTTAACCAAACATTTAGCATTTAACGCATGTCCAAATGTATTTTAGAAAATATGAGATTGTTTACACAACAAAACATAAGCTTGTCTTGAAATATAACCATGAAATATCAAATAATAAATTTCATGTATTCCGGTCCTTTGAGAAGAATGTTGGTGTTTATATTTTTTGCAAATGTCAACAAGTGAACAAATCAAAGTCTTTTTGAACACGAATTTAAGCTAAGTGATGCGATAGCTGGCACATTTAACATTATTCTCTGCATGTTTACTAATAAACGGACAACTTATTAGCTGGTTCCCTGTGAAAACCGGCTGGTCTTGTAAAAAGCGCGGTCAAAGATGTCAAAAGGGAATATTTGTTAAAAACGATAAGCTTATATCGATTACGTTGGATCAGTTTGTTCATTTGCTTTTTGCATTCATGACAATGTAAAACTATTGTACAGTACTGTTTAAGTGTTAGCTTTAAATTGATAAGCGAGGAACACGCTGCCTACATGTATTGTATTTAAGAATAAGTATCGTGTTCAAAAGCATGTATAATAGCATAGTTGTCCTCAATCATCTGGGAGTGCTTCACATTCAACACCCATAATCCTAGGGGCTAAGGCCAAGGTCACACATTGAGGCCAAAAGTCACAAATTTACCTTATTCCTTTACTATGCATCAATGGATTCTGTAATAACTGTTCACTATTGTTCTCTATTATCTAGCTCAGTGTCAAATATAAGATCCAGGTTGATAGGGTTATGGTCAAAGTCACACACAAAGGTCAAAATCACACATTTTGATTAAATATGCGTTATTTGGTAAGGATTCTACCATACTAAAATGGATTCTCAAAATGCCCTGATGTAATTGTTTTCAATTATTAGGCAGTGCAAGACCTATGTGCTTTTTACCAAAGTCATGGTCACACATCAAAGGTCACACATTTGTAGAACTATTTATTATTTAGCCATTATTTTACTATGCATCCGTGTGTTCTGTAATAACCTTCCATAATTCTTCTCCATGTTCTTCCTTGCTGTGTGCCATATGTAAGATTCATGTCTAGGATTAAGGTCAAGGTTTATGTCTAGGGTTAAGGTCAACGTCACACAATATACTTCATGTAAGGTCATACGATTCGCATCAAGGGTCAAGGTAACACAAAGGCTTCATGTAAGGTCGTACGCTCAACCCCTAAACTGACCAGCATTTTTTCCAGAATTATGTGCACATCTCTGTACTTAGAAATTACAGGTTAGAGATTTTGTGCTCCGACAAGGGAGAGCATATAGTCGCTGACTTGTCTGTCCTTCCTTCTCTCATAATTATCCCCCGCCAAAGGCGGAGGGATATAGAATTGGTGTTCTCCGTCCGTCCATCTGTCAGTAACAATGAAAGAATGTATATAAATTAAAAATGCTACATCTTACTTTTCCATGAACATGTTTAAAAAGACCTATAAAATTCTAAGTAGGCTGTGTGTGTTTTTCATACGTACTTATTAGGAATTATTTATTTTTATTTCAATCAGAGATTGTTACATAATGACATCTTTCGAACACTAACATTTCTTCAAAGGTCATATAAACAGTTAAAGATCCATTTATGTATAGTGTACAGTGTGTGTTCGTAGAAAGTTCAACAGTAGGGAAACGCTATGTCCTCAGAAGGGAAACAAAATGTCCTCATTGAAGTAAAAGCCAAAACAAATAAATAAACTCATAACAACTGAAAGGTTTTGGTATTCCGACATTTGCACTCTACATTGCGTTCGGTTCACCAGGCATTGCATACGTTTAACTGTTTTCTTCACGTGGTTTTAAAGCTGCTTTTTAACAGATATTATTAGATAAAAACAGATATAGTGTGTGCTACTTTTACTTCAATTTCTTACACACTTGGCCAAAGGGGTTCGAACTCGTATATAGCCAGTGTAGATTCCAATATGGGTTGTAATTCTTTGTGTTATGAAANTGTCGAAACGGTTAAAACGACGCCATCAGATGAAAATGTAAAAACGACGCCATAATGTTTAAATTGTGGGCAATGACGTCAATGAAACATGTGAAGTGCGATGTAACTTTCACAATAAATTATCTGAGCATCTTAGTGCTGCAGTGTGTTCTTTTTTCTTTCCCATACTCTTAAATTTACATTGTAGATTTTGGTCATCTAAGCCCAAAGTGCGTGCACATGATGGGCTTTTGTCAAAGCTCAGTGTCCGTCGTTCGTGAGTCGTCAAGTCTTCGTTTTAACGACTTTTTCGTTTAAACTGATCGGCAGATTTTCATGCAATGATCAATGGGTGAACCCGTTTAAAACTGATGATGGCCCGAGGATCATTTTATACCAAATGCTTATGTCATCGGGATTTATTGCTTGTTTATTTTAAATATAAAAATGACTTTATGAAAAGTATATACAACCTCAAGGTTTACCCCTATCATATTTGGTGTATGACACGATATAGTTGTCCTTTAGGAATATTTTCTGTTCTTATTATTATTATTTCCCTGTAGAAAAAACAAGCCACATCATGCAATAAAAGGGTTTATGTTGTCTTTAAGTTCCTAAGTAACAGATGACAGCACAATCAAATGCATACAAACACGTATTTGGAAACCTCAAGAAAACGATGCTCACCAAATGCTCGTAATTAAACAAACTAGAATAGTATAAAAATTAGACAAAAATGACGAAACAAAACGACTCTCTATAGATAACCTGTCTAAAAATGGACTAAGAAATTTAGGTATTGAGTTGGTAATTGTTTTTTGATACCGTTTTGTTAAAACTAGACTGAATTACTTATTTTAAGTTCGAAGTTATTGTTTATAAACAACGGGACCCCGGAAGTTGAATTAATAGGCTACTTTCGCAAATGTGGTTATTTCATATCAACAATAAATCAGCGTTTCGAAAAGCTGTTGAAATTCAATTAACGGTATGCGTTGAAATGATTAAACCATAAACATTTGCCAATTTGTTCGGCATATTTCAACAGGCAATCTCGATATTGAAGATCCAAATATCAGTGAAGCGCGTCACTTTCTACGGACCTTTAAGCCTAAGAAATGGTCCCGAAATTATATCACTTTCATTCATGACGACATTTACCGCGACTCTTTCAAGAAAGAAGCTTACAACCCTAGAAATGTATAAGCTACATATCCATTTCTCTTTCAAATAAAATTGCTAAACACAAAGACCGATGTTCTATATAAAACACAAACTTTAATCAAATGAATTTAAGTAAATGACGTCACAAAAGTCACAAATCTGTCAAACATTTTTGGCTGTATATGCCAACGACTAAATACCGTCCTTGCAATCTACAGCGTTATGAAATCACGAAAGTTCAATTCAATGATTGAAACATTAAAACTACGAGCATCGCCCTTGTGATGCGTGGATTTGATTATTGAGTTGCGTTTCAATTAGGTGATTTGTCGTACAAATCAGATGTACATATACATAATTTACAACAACTACTCGGTTAAGGTACGTATGACGAGTTCAATAGTCGCTATCTTACATCCTGAATCTATTTAAAGTTGTAAACGACAAACATGTGTGGTCGCACGTTCGATCAGCATAAGTGTATTATGATGAGTTATTATTGCAAGTAAATCAAATATCTTTAATAGTTCTTATTTTTATTTCCAAGCAATTCATTTATCAAAGGCGGTCATTAGTCTACATGTATGTATTATATGTCATAGCAAACAAACAATTTAACACATAGATAAGATTATTTATTTTATGTTGCGTTGTTATTTGAATGTCAGCGTATGGACATTGGTCTTTTAATGCAATTATAATTCTACAAATCAGGTACCGGCCTTCAATAGTCAAAGTATTCAATGTTCATTACAACATGATTTATACATTATATTTACGTGGTTTTCCTTTAACAAAATGAGCCCACGAAAACATACACTTAATTAGTATTTAGTTTTAACGCATTATGTTTTTTTTTAAATAAATGATCGAGATCACCACGCATCTCTCTTTTCAATTACTACTTTATAATTCCTCGTTTAATTCTGAACTAGTCTTCCATTAAATTAACGTATTAGAGTATGAATTATGTAAAATCTGATACATGTTGACATCTGTTGGATCAAAGTTGTACATACTGTTCATCGACGCAGTCAAACTTGTGGCTGGTATCTTAAGGCTGACATTTGAAAATAGATCAACATTCCACATTGGAAATATAGTTTATGCTTTCATAGCAGATAAATTCGTCGCTATTGGAAACAACCATGTGGGCTTCATTATGATCATCCGCTCATCCGCTCTGCGTATCATAATTGCATGGACGTCGATTGACGTCACTAGTGTCGCACTCCCGCTTGCCTCGACCAGCGCATGCGCACAAGTGACATCAAAGCGTTACCACCAGACTTGCTAGTTTTAGCAACATCGAATTTGCCCTCGGATGCGCGGTAATTTGCATGTTTGGAACGTTTAATTCTGAGTTTTTAAGTATACAAAATGACAGCATGTTAACTATTTAATACTTCAGATCTAAGCTAGAATATTTATAACTATAACCATATCAAGACAGCTTCGACTTACGTGCTATCATCCCAAGGCCTCCGTTGTTCAAGTTCATGCCATTCATGCCGTTGTTCATTCCATTCATCCAGTTGATGCCGTTCATGCCGTTGACTTGTTTATGCCATTCATGCCGTTGTTCATGCCATTCATGACGGTGTTCATGCCATTCATCCCTTTGATGCCGTTCATACCGTTGTTAATACCATTCATGCCGTTGTTCATGCCATAATGCCGTTCATCCAGTTGTTCATGCCATTCATGTCGTTGTTCATGTTCATGCATGTTGATATACAATCTAATTATGTTAAGAATAGACAGCGCCATTTAAAAATAATATGAATATTTTGCTAACATATAAGCATACATATATGTCAATCTTAATCAAGGTGATCTATAATTGTATCAAATCGCCATTCAAAAATATAATGTGTTCATCTGTATAGGTCATAACGCTATGAGGTTGTCATCAATAAATTGGAATTAACCAATCTGTAACAGAGGAGTGAGGCTAAAAGCCAGGACGATGTACCAATGACCATAGCAACGTGGATGAAATTCACGGTAATTGCTTGTACAGGGGGATTTGTTTATGGACACACGCCTATAAATGACCATACACATATTTAGCACTTGAGTCTCGCTCTGTAAAAATGGGGCTTCATGCATGTGCGTAAAGTGTCGTCCCTGCACGCCGCAAAGGCTTATCAGAAACGATAATTCCGCGTATATTGTATTCCTCGTTTGAAGGAAGGCTCTAATGGACGATCATCTAGTTTAGGCGGAAAGTTTCGTCCTTGATTAGCCTGTGTGGACTATACAGGCTAATCTTGGACGACACTGTACGCACATGCATGAAATCCCCTTTTCACAGAGCGCTGTCCATTTTAATGCTCGTTTTGAGGGTAAGGTTTTTCAAAATTAATGAAGACGAATGCCCGCTTGCGTTTGCAAAGATTACTTCCACTTACCATACATAACGAATGTATGCATACCATATACATCTTAAATATTATCCATATGGTGTCAAGAAGAACCAAACTGTACGATTTTGAATCCGAAAGTGCATCATAACATGTTCAGCTTTTCAAGGATATGTATCCGGAAATTGGTTTGTCCGTTTCACAATTCGTTAAATCTATAATTTGGTAATCCGCATCGGACAGGAGGACCATTTCATATGTAAACTTGAAGTTATTATATTTGCCATTCACGCTTAAAGACAACGATTAAAAAAATAATTGTAATTGTTTCCTTTTTTCTGAAATATTTATCACAAAGTTATGTTATAAACAAGTCTGTTTTACAACTGCTTTGCGAAAACGTTTGGTACATTTCCAATTGATTTGGCGTCCTAACATCATGCTAGAAACGACATAATAAATAAATAAATGAAGTTTTATACTTGTGGAATACAAACTGTATATGTTAATGTATAATATGTACGTTGTTGATAGGCCATAATTGAGACTTTTTGCATTTATATTTACGATTACGATTTTTCATTTATATCACTGTTTAGTTTTTTTTAACTCTTACAGTGCTGGAACCGAATTTTGAAGGCCTTTGCAAACAGTTTGGATCCAGATGAGACGCCACATAACGTGGCGTCTCATCAGGATCCAAACTGTTTGCTATTCTGATAGTATTCTTTGAAAAAAATCGAAGAAAATGCTAATTTTAGAAATTCAGCAGACGACATTTTAGCAGACGACAAATTTCGCAGCATGCAAAGGGTTAAACACAAAACCATCGGACATTGATCCCTTGGACGAGGGTTGTTTTATAAGTCAATAGTTTCATCGAAAACCAGTTCTAGGTAATCATTTAATTGCTGAAATGAAAATCATGTTCGTGACAATGACATTGTTGTTTAACTAACCATGTCCTTGTGCATTTTAGGCATCCATGTTTTGCTTACCTTTTTCTTTTTCATTTACGACAAATATAAGCAGTATATTCAAAGATTTTATTTTAGCAAATTTACTCTAATGATCGTTGAAAAATGAATATGTAGACATCCGCTTTTATTGTAAAAATATCCAATTCAAACAATGTACTTGCCGTTCATGAGTCCGGATACTGCAACCAGGACGCTGGCAACACACACTGATACTTTCATTATCATGTTTGCTTTTCTTGGTGTTGGTTCACTAAAACAGAAGTTGGACACTTGAATCTCCTTTTTTGAGCATCAGCGTTCAACGTATTTTGGCGTTGAAGTGAATTAGCCCTTTAAAGCGATGCTTCACATACATCAAATGGTTTTGGCTTAATTAAACTCAACCTTTCCACCACTGATACAGACATACAGGCAAAGCATTCCGTTTAAGCTAAGCAAAACTAACATTATTTTGCTATAATATTCTAATGACATCAATTTACTATTTAATTTTATAGACTCAAAACACAGTTGCAAACTCAAAAAGAAACGAACGGTATTCGTCTTTTACTTTATTGCAAATATCAATATTATAAAAGTACTATGTTTAAATATAAAAAAAACGGCAAAACTTTGTATAGTTGAAAAGAAGGATACCACTTACCTAAGTTGGATATGCCGAACAACTGAACGGTCTATTAGCTGACGTAAAGATCACTGAAGACGTTCACGTTAAGTCGCACTAATATAGTTTTTAGACGCGATTCGGAAACGTTTAAGCGATGGTTGAACATGTGTTATGGCGCTTCCGGTACATATATTTTCGCAATTAATATTTAAAACTGCACGCTTATTATGTTTAAATCGTGTCAAGTGAACGTTAATGAATGTCCTCCAAACTGGGGGTGTGATCCAGGATATTACGTCGCGAATGAGGTGGTACCGGGCGGTTGCCAGAAAAGTGACAGCATAATGTTTGGTTTGTTTAATTGCATATTTGGATTTTCACTGTTTTCAACGGTATTTCATACGTATCACGGTGAACAATTGAAATTCTCCCACTTTTCCTGGAACAGCTTGTTTACCAGTACTAAGTGCACACACTATAGGCAGTAACTTACAAGTGACCTATGTGAATTAGTGGTTGATAAATGTCTAAGAAATAAGTTCGAGGCCAATGTCACTACAAGTTTGTCAGAGTTTCGAAACAAAAAAACATTGTTTTGAAGATTGTAGAAGGTATTGATTTTATTATACATAAAAGTTCATAAATAGTTTACAAATCAAGTACAATAATTTTACGTTTGACCTTTAGCTGATAAACTATCGGATTCGTATTGATTATAACTATGCTTTAAGGGACATATCGACTGCTAATACACTAGTATATGTTCGAAAATGAGATTCTTTTGATAAGTACTATTAAATCCTTTCTTTTCATTTTCTTTATAAACACATATTAGTTACAATTATAAAACAAAACACGGACACATTGATGGCGTGATAAAATATGTAGTAGTATTAGTAATAATAACATCGTTTTAAATAAAGTACATAAAGTACATGTATTAGTAAATGCGCACTATTCATAAAGGTACTGGAGTGTTGAGACTTCCCATTTTGTAGAGCGCGATGTCTGTAAGCCTGAGTTCGAATCCTACTTGAACCGTGTACGGAAACATATGTAGGCATTGATGATATTGTTTTCTTTACGATTTCATCAATTTAGTTTTACTGATAGAAAAACATGGGTGTGAGTATAGTACTTTTTTACTTCATAGCCGACAACTCCATAACGAAATATGACAACATTGCACCTATGTACGGTGATACTTTCTACTGCATCCACACAGAACAGATCGAACTATTGAAGTATTTTATATAACAAACAAGTAAACTGCTAATTATTTAAGGACATGAATTTTTGTTCTTATCAACTACTTAAGTAACAGAACATCAACTATAAAATGACCCAAACTTGTTTGATCACCGCCTTCGTTACAGTCATCATCGAATTAAATAAACTGTATTTGTTTTTTAATCAACCACACTTCAGAATATTGGAAAGGAAAATAACGTTTGAAAAATTACTTCAGACAAATTGCAATTTTAATTTGTATTTGCATGTAATTTCGTTACACAAAAACAAAAAAAACAGAAACTCATAACAAGGAGTTTCATCGCTTTGATCATGAAACATCAACTACAATCAAATGACATATCCCACTTGTTGCTTGGGAATAATTCATTGAATGGTGTCGTGAGTCAGTAGTTTATAATGTGGGTGTTTATATTTTCTAAACATGCAAATGGTTTCTTAACGGTTGAAGTCTTTCTGCAATTGTTTTCTCTGGTTTGAGTTCATGTATTTGAATGCGACTGACAAACTCTGGTGTGAGTTCTGTAATTTCAATGCGAGTGACAAAACAAACCAGTTTAAAGTGAACCACTGTTTTGCACTACTTGAACTCACAAACCAGAATGACATTCGAGTATTGACCCGCATGTGGCTTCAATTTGTTATCTTGTCATTGCAACCATATATATAATTGAGCCGTTAATAAACGGCTTTGATTGACGTGTTAAATACATGTTTTTGTTTTAAATATCATTAATCTAAATCAGTTCTTTTGCCTTTTTGTCATCGTCCAATACAATAAGCAAACTAGATTAGATGCTTCAGTGTATATGCTATTGTATGTTGATTACACGTCATCACATACGTAATATTGATTACGATGTCACAGCTGGGGCATGTGCTTGTTTCAATTGTGTTGTTACATGGACTTAGTATCTCATTCGCTCAAAATAGTTACTCGTTTGCATGAATTAATTAACCGTGGGAACAAAATAACTAACTATTAGGAACGCGTAAGTAAGTATATGGAACGAGTTCGTAACTCGTGGAAACTAGTTTGTAAGTAGTGGCAAAGAGTTTGTAAGTCTCTGTGCCGATTTAATTAGTCGTGGTAACGACAAAGCTTACCAGTGGGAACTCATTAATATCATCCAAAATTGTGTTAGCCTCCCTTGTATCGGCCATTTGTAAACATTTTGTTAACAACATGTATTTTGATTGGTTGATAATATCGGCACCACTCATCAGCCCAGTACTGTCCAGATGAACAATGCACATATACAATAACACATTTCAAGCAGTGCGCGGAGTTAATTTAATTCATTATGTGTGTGATGTGGTGAAATAATAATGGTATGTTCAGTGAACAGTTAAAAAACGTTCCACACTGTATGCTTTAAGTTAACAATATAGACTTATAGAGACGGCCAAAAGTGGTGTTATTTAACCATAATTTTCAATTCACAATGCACTTAAATAAACTAAGTATAGGAATAATAACGTGGTATATAAACTAGACACAATAACTTACAATAAAATGTCGCATATAAATATTGGAACGAAACTGTTATGTCTGATCAACAACATTTCCCCAAATTATACGGTTTTGATCGTTGCCGCTTTACCAATGGTTGTTGGACTTTACTCTTGGGCAACGTTTTTTCCAACGAGGTTAAGACCAAATACATTAAATTTTGCATGGTTACACAGGCGAATAAACAGAACATCCTTACACCTACAGGTGGTCAGTTGATCAACACAGCGGATACATGACATATGTTTAGTGAACTATGTCGTTATACAAATGATGAGTTCCTTAGTTATCATTTAATTCTTAGTTCATTAAATTAAGTTCCAAAAACACGTATTTATGTATCTTTATTGTTAAGATATGATTTTTTTTTATTTCAAAGCAATGTGTATTATTTAAACTAGAATATTATATCTGACTCCATTACAATCGTAACGTATACACTTATTCCCAGTTAAGGCAATATGGAGACCAATTTTTGTATTGAATCATTAGTTACTTTGAGATGCGCACATCACCCGAGCACTGCTTCTTGTAAATTCTATTATAGTGAACATTTGGGAATTTTGGCAATTCCACACAATGCTTTGAATATTTTCCGATATACCTCAAAATGAAACTTAATTTAGGTCAAGGATATACATATTAAGTGTGACTATTAAACGTATTGAGAAAATTAAAATCAGTCAGCAAATTCACTTTATTGTTTTATTGTATATAATAAGATGACGAAATTATCGATATAACGCTTTGTGATTCAAATTCGTGCAGTTAGTGCGTGGAAACTAAGCGTTAGATAATCACATTTAATCACATGAGCCACCGACTGGTTTTTTATGTTCAATTATCTAAAAGCCAAAAAAACCTGGCACAGACAGTTTTGATTCTATGAAATAATTTTAACGTTTTAAATTACATGGGTTAATCAGTATATGACCATCTGTATTGATACTATTTTTGAAACTACATAGATGATCGAAATTTTTATTTTATTAGCATATGTTTTTGTTGGCATTCATTCAAAATAAATTTCACCGTGTATTGCATTAAAAGTCATCCGCAAAGCATGTTAGAAACTGCCGATGAAATATAAAGAGGCAGTTTATTTCCGGAACGTCAATCAACAGTGTTTGATATCAGACATTTAATCAGATTGATTAAGCGTTGAATGTAAAGAATGTGAGCTTGGTTATACTTTTGTATCCAACGTTTTGTTGCGCAATTACACTCGGATACGTACCTTTATACACTTCACATGATTTATATGCTAAAAAGAGAACAGCGGGAATTGTTTTTTTTTTTATGAATGAAATACTCAACAAGATACAATAGATATATATATATATATATATTAAAATCTAAGAAAAATACCCAATTTCATTGTTATATAACAACGTAACCTGGCAGTTGATTTATTATAAATAAATGTTCTGGTGTGTTGTCCCATTATAAGGTGAACACCAGTGTTCTAACACGTAATATTTGTGCTTAAAATAAAGACTTCTTTTAAGAGTTATGGATTGAGCACTGATGGCATTAACAATCTGATAATGTGTTCCAAAATATCGTACATATCTCTTAAACCAATGATGATGATTTTCGGTGTAATGATTATTACCACTGATAAACATACACGTATGAAACTCGCAAATATACTTATCCCGCATCGCGGTGTACTGTGGAAGACCACACTAGTCCTTTGGTACAAACTACTGCCCCATTTCAATAAAAACGGGAATGTAATTTTAAAAGGATTCATTCTGAGCCAGCTTTGTGTTTCCGCCAGATAAGTACGGGTTTTTAAACTTAAGCTCATTTCGGGAGTTATTCGATCATCGTATTAATACCTAAATCTGAGAAACAATAAAGCTACATAGGATTGACGCTTTACAAGACATACAATTCACTATTTATGGTGGTTTTTAAAGTTACTGTTATATTATGGTATTTATATAAGATGAAGCATTGAATGGAGGTGTTATTGAAGTTATTGTATGTGTTCTTGATATAAACCGTATTAAAACGGTCTGCGGTCGAAACTAGATTGACAGTTTGGTAGCCGCGGGTCAAGTGTTCAATATTACGTTTATTACAATGTGTTAGGATCTTCAAACGCCCTCACACTGTGCATATATAGATATAACGTGTTAATTGCCCACTATATCACCAGTCAAAAGTGATATCACGTTTGAATATCTCTTTATTTATATGTATATAATTACTTAATTGAGTATATAGAACAAAGGACAATTATAGATTGCGTTTTATTTGCAACTAACGCACTTGCTTATAAGGTCATTTGTGTAAGTCATTATTTACACTGTTCATGAACAAATAATTTATACATTGCTGCACACAGCGACCTATACCGATAATTTCTTATAGTGTTCTTTATTTTATTTACTAACAACGTGAAACAACAAAGTAAAATATACGCATTGTGCTTCTAACAATTAAAGAATTGTTACATGTACATGAATTTGGAATTGTATAACAATTGTAACACAATAAATCAATCAGGGTAACACATAAATCCATTTGAAAAACAAACACATCTTCTGACACGTTATCCGCTTCAATTTTACAATAACTTTATTCAATAAAGTATCATTCGCTATACGTTCAATGTCAGTTAAACACCGCAATTTCACTGTTAATTAATAACTATTTGGAACATGTTTTGCAAACCTTATTTAACTTTATAAATCTATTGAAACAAGTTATGATGTTTCCAAAATATAAAATAGTATTTACAATCCTTCATATTATTGTACACATTATTATCTATTTACTATAAAATATAACGGCATACATATTTGACGTTAAAAAATAGTATTACAACAGCACACATTATCTGTTTCGAATGTTTCTATTTTGAGCTGTTGCTTACCGTCCAAACCACTTCGAAATAGCGATGTTAAGATTTACGCATTCTAAAAGGGAATGTACAATTATTTAATTAATCACATGAATCCAATGAAACCAGTTACGTTCGTATCAATAATAACACTTGACTCAAATATTGCATTGCCTGGAATATTAAAATATCGTACATGTAAAAGCACCCACTACATCAACTTCATGTGTTCAATTAAGGTAAACTAACATGCACTCATTCATCATTATAAACAACAATGCTAATCAGTTAAATGAGTTGGTAAATTAGTAAGCATGGAAAAAATAAATAATACAGGCTAAGTAAACTTTTATGAATGAAACAAACAATTACAACAATGTCGATGACTGAATAACCATAAACATGTCATTTTAATGCATTTACTTAGAAAGCAAACGTAAACCGATAATAGAAGAAATACACAACACAGCACTTACAATCATTTCATGTATATAA
Source organism: Dreissena rostriformis (assembly GCA_007657795.1). Classification (NCBI taxonomy): domain Eukaryota; kingdom Metazoa; phylum Mollusca; class Bivalvia; order Myida; family Dreissenidae; genus Dreissena; species Dreissena rostriformis. The sequence goes on along the minus strand of VMBQ01000032.1, from coordinate 135,772 downwards.
ACACATGTGTCGAAGCGAAGAGCTAATTTTCAGTCGCATAACAATATACTTGGATATTCTTCAATTATCAAGCATATTTTGGGAATAATAAATTGTATGTAAGCTCTGAAATCGTCCAAATATACTCTCGTTCTTTTACAACGCTGTTATAGCCTAAACATATAACACCGAAATCAAAATTTGGTTCTTTATATACAATTTCTGGTGTGTTTTTTTCCAACATTTAGCGGGATAAACAAATAAGTTTAACTTTATTTTCTTCAAATAAATGAAGAGCTAAACAAATTATCAGACACATGTATACAGTAGTTAACAAAAAGCATAAGCATGATATGCATACACAGTACAATATTTTACACTGTACAAGTAACGTTAACAGTCGCCGTAAAAATCAGATCATGTTTGTCATAGAAAACCACAAAGCGTGAAATCATAAATACTTAATTAGAACACAATACAACGCGGCATAAGACGATTGTTATTTGAGCGTTGAAGGCAGAGCATAACGTTGTCGGCAATCACATAACGGAGTGAATCCTATATCACTTGTTCTCTCTGGAGATTAAAATACCGATTGATCGGGTCGAAGCAGGACCTCAACTCTGTCAAAATAGACTGTATTTTCCTTGATTTGTCTGCTATTTTATGTTATGCGAGTTTGCATATTCGCTTAAACATTGGGATAGTTTGCTAATGATGTTTGACGTTTAACGTTGATCGACATGAGTTGTGGTTAAAATAAAAACGACTATATGTGATATTTTAAAGTTTCACTCAAATGGTGTACTTAACTAAAAAACAAGTAGTAAACATAACCTATTTAAACATACGGCCAGAATGGTTTATGATACATTTCAAGCATTAGATGAAATCCAATAAACCCTTGCTATCATCATCCCATAATATGTTTATTCCCACGATGGCGATTGTAAAACTGTAACTTTATTTACGTGAAACAGTATTTAGTATTTAGTTCCCAGTGTGGAAAGGACGTTCTCAATGTGTCCGCATTTAACTGACGTTGTTTGAATGGACATATATATATCATGAGCAGCTTGTGAACGAAGGTACAAATACAACAACAGCGACACTTTACTTGTTGATTAATCGATACGACAAAAATTCACGTTATATTCAGATGTGAATAAAAGCAAATCAATTTTATAAGAATATTTATTAACATCTTCTTTTGCGGACTCAAACTTACGTGAAAAAATGTTCATTTTATCCTACAGCTAAATGATTTTATAGAACACAATACGACCCATAAAGAAAAGATAAGGTTTATCCCACACCTATGTTTATCCCACACCTAGTCATGTGTGTAGGAAGGTCATATTACTTATAATCAACTAAAAAGTATTCATTTTTAGTAAAATCGAATCAGATTCAACAAAACAAACACTTTGATACCAAGATGTAATATATTTTAAACACAAAATGCAACACAAACAGCAAAAAACATTTTTTACAAATATAAAGCGCGCGTGCTCATGACGTCATTATTAACACGTCAAACGACAAAAGTCGTATTCTTTCCCGGAAAAATCGGGGACGTAGAGGTATGATGAACAAAAAATAGGTTACATTTTTTTATTTTTTTTGTAGGATACATAGAATACTATGTAAGTGTGATTGTGTACTTAAATTTATCCCACTCGTCTCAGAAAGGCTTACAAGGCTCGGCAAGCCTCGCCATGTAAACCTTTCTTCACTCGTGGGATAAATTTAAGTACACAATCACACTAACATAGTATTCTCTAAACCACTTTCACGTGTTCATTCATTTGATAGGCGGTTATTTAGTTTTCATATCCATTATATCAGAAAATTAATACAAATAAACTTCTTACAGATAAACGACCGAAGAAATGTTCATATACCACCATCATGTGCTCATTTTTTCGATTAGATGCACTTATCTTTTGAGAGGTAAGCAAGATAATATTTGTGATTATCTCATTTCAATTAGATACCTTCCAAACTCACTCACTCATTTATTCGTATGACCTACACCAAGTATTTATTACAGCTTTCAGAATTGATAAAGTTACAGACTTACATTCGATTATTTATTCCCGTTGAAGTTGGTATCAATACAAAGTGATACGATCTTATATGCAAGTTGTCTGATAATCTAATAAAATATGTAAAGTACAGTTTCAGTCTCAGATAATAATTATGATTTTTTCTTTAGCAGAACATACATGCATTTATTAAAAATTGCTACATACACAAATCAAGAAGTACACATATGCATTTTCATAACTATTACTCAAATGATCAGATGCTCGAGTATTTGCATTACACAAGTCACTTTGTCTGTGGCCACACATCCAAACCATTTAGTTTGCCATACAATTCTAGCTAAGAAAGCTATGAAACAAAGCCGACTTTATGACTTGTAGAAAGACTGCCATACAAATCGCCTGTAATCAGTTAAAATTTCAAAGATAAACTGATCACACAATTGTAATGCCACCAACAACACTTAATAGTTCGATGAATCAAATTAAAACCAATCAAAATGCAGATAACAATGCAATTTACAGTTCCCATAATATTATCCGTACAAATGAAATCATGTGCATACAACTACGATAAAGTCAAAAAAGATTTACGTTACAACGTAGTTTCTACATTAACATTGCGTTTTATAAGATAAATGGTGTTTATCAAGTCTCATTCCCACTTGTTTGACATTAAGTACAATAATTGCAGGGTGCATCAGACCAGTTAACTTTATCTCTTCAGATATGCATCTGTTAATTTTGTTATCTCTCTTGAGCTCTACAAGATCTTTTTTCGTTTTTATCTTTAGCGATGCTTTGTACTGAAGAACCGCATATGTTTTTGAACTGCGTTGCAATTACTAGACATGCATGCAAAATACAATTCAAAACTTCGTTATCATAACATTAAAGCAATACTTAAAGTTAGATCCATTTGTATCTGTCCTGGTCATAATCGTTATTTTCACTCGCTATTCCCTAATTCGTGCAAACTGGACACTGGCCACTGACTTCAATATTATAAAGGGAATCAACACACTATTTGATTCCAATACAAAAAGCTCATACTAATTTATAACTTTGTCGACATTATGCTACGTGAAACTGATATGATTTTCAAGAAAAGCAATGTTTAGGATTATTTCTGTTTACGCAATATTATTACGAAAGTGTTTAATTATAATGTTCAACTTGTTTTTGTATAATTAAAAATAATATGGCCAATAACATCAAGAAAAACAATACCAGCAATATCAACATTGATTAGCTCTTTAACATACAATTCATTTTTAGACATAAACAAAATAACATACGTGTAGAACATGGATTATACGAAAATCTGAAAGAATATAATTTTAGAAGAAAACAAAGAATTCACTGTTTTATATAAGTAGTATCAATTTAACAGTAATGATGACTCATCATAGTTATTTGATAATATGTAATGTTTGTATCTGTTGATATTTCTCTCGTTAAATGCGCCCCATGGTGCTTTGTTTCTTTCTATTTTATGTGCATTAAACTTGTATATGTTTTACTTTAAGACATATCAAAACAAAAAAGCCTTAAAGCGATGTTACACAATCAAGAAACTTGTGTTTATATTTTGTTTACATATTCGATATTAGATTACATGTTTCCGTCACACGAAGTTGAGACAGTAATGAGGTCGGAGAAAATTCATGTCACATTATTGTTTATTATATAGCCAGTACAAACTGGTATCCCAGTAGAACATGGTTCTCAGGGTCTCACTTCACTTCCCAGTAATACGATGATGAATTAAAACATAATGTACTTGCATCTTCACAAGTAAAATCATGTACACAATCTTATAAGTCAGTTTCATTATATTATATTTAAATTGTGAGCTATTCTAACAACAAAATAGCAAAGTGTACATTTATATCGATAGTAAAACACAAACTCTACTGTTCTCCGAAATTACGTACATTTTAATTAATTTTTGAATAGGTCAATATAAACACGCATAAATAGCTGATGAAACCGTTTAGTATTGAACTACTATTGTATGCTTCTTAAACCATTAGTTGGAAATAAAATATCAAAGATTTTAAGACATTAATAATAGTTTTCATCTCGTTCCATTACGATCTTTCTATCGCACTGATTACAAAATCTAACTCATGACATCACGAATTGCATGACGATAACGTCCATTTTTTGCAAACAGACACATAGCGTTTAAAGACGTATCGATAACATAAAGTTCCTATATAACATCGATTATAATACATATGTTGCACTGTAAAAATGTGTTAACCTAATAATTAACAGCATTGATGTTTATGGATGGCTTTGGAACAATGAAACCCTTAATAATCGCCTTTCCATAAGAGATGAACGTTCACCTAATACACACATCCAAAACATCAAACAAACAAGATTTAGTATTTCTTCTAGAAATAAGGGAAACTGTATTCTTCTGCACCTGCAAACCTACATGTTTTCGAAAGAATTAAAATCTGCATTTCGACTACTTTGAGATAAACATATATAATTAACAGTTGAGTAAGAATGTGATTTGCATTTTGTATTAACGTGTTGTTGTTCCCCACGTTAAATGTTAAAAATAGAACCCTTGCAAATTAAACAAAACATAGCTAATACACAAATCCAAAACATCAAACTTACAAGATTTATATTTCTTCTAGAAATAAAGGAAAGTGTATTCTTCTGCACCTGCAAACCTACATGTTTTCGAAAGAATTAAAATCTGCATTTCGACTACTTTGAGATAAAAATATATAATTAACAGTTGAGTATTAACGTGTTTGTTGTTCCCCACGTTAAATGTTGAAAATAGAACCCTTGCAAATTAAACAAAACATAGCTATTGATGATTTAAGTATGCTGTTAATTGTTTTATCTGTAATAATGTACTATCTTAGGCCAAACAAAAAGATTAAGAGCTATTTTATAACTAGCACCGACGCATTCATTACAACCCTAGCGGCATACGCGTGGACAAGCTTAAGCTTGGAATATCAGTAAATATGCCGTTACAGAAATTAATTACGGAGTGAACTAATCCATGCACTATTTCTGGCTTTTATTTTGCAAGCACTCTTGTGGTAATCCTCATTCACAAAACATCAGGCTGGATATTTCTTCATCACCCGGCTAAAAACTGATAGATACAGGGTGAAGATTATATGACCGCCACAGGTGAGGAAAGGAGCGTCGAACATTAAAGGCTCAGTATCAGCTTATGTCTGATCAATTAGCGTATTAATTGTTCTGTTTATGGGATGGAGGCCTTGTCAAACAATAAATGGAATTATAATTGAGTTGTATACTATCATTTCTCAGACTTAATCGAATTCCACAAAGGTATTTACACAAGCGTATGGATTGGAATGCGATTAATTACCATAGCTTAATGTTTCAGTTGGTATATTGTCAATATAATTTTGCAACTTGATTATTTATCGGCAAGATATCACAAGAAGTCTTTATAAAATGTAAACGCAATAGTGTGTAATGGGAGCTCATTGTCATACTGCCTCCAATTAAATATAATGTTGCAGCATCAATCTTCTTGATCTTCTTTATCTGCTTTAATTTGATAGCTTAGTTGTGTTTTTCATATAGAATTTCTCTATGGATTTTCGGTTATGTTTAAACTGTTTTAGGTGCCTTGTGTAAAATGGAAGGTAGGTCTACACACTATTGTTCGTATTTTAAGAGGGATGTTTGTCTGGACAGTGTCCGTCAGAGTTTTTTGGAAATTCAGACACGAGACTATTGAAAATAGAAAAGTTCTTCGCAAAGGTGTTTGATTCTCTGAGACCGGCTGGTAATTTGTCACTCGATCCATACTTCCAATTTCGAAATTCGATTTCTTTTTTTATCAAAGACGGACGATTGTGTCCATGTAACAATAGACAAAACAATGATTAGAGATGTTATATTATACAGTGGTTTTTGATCTAGTCACTGTGTGTCGTCTCGCCTTGAAATCTCAATATCTAAACGGTTGGTATTGAATTGCTATGCTTTACTTATTTCGTGTTATGCACAAACATAGCATGATCCCCATGTAATGAGACATGACTTAACCGTGTCAATATAATAATAATGTTTTAATTACAATATGTTTCAAATATATGTTTTATAGATATAATCATGATTGTGATCGAGTATTGAGATATATTCTCAATGAAAACATGAGGGCCAAACCCTAGATCATTCATCTGTATAATGTGGTCGTGGTCAGTTTTGAATCCAGGGGCATGAATAAACAAATCTTAGTAAAGAACGATGATCATATGTCACATACCAAATATAAAGCTGTGTGCTTTGCGGTTTCATATAATCTCTTCAATCGTGCTCTAATTCAATATAAAACATTTCACCTCCACATTCTCAGACATAGCCAATTTTAACCTCAGGGTAATGATTTAAAAAATAAATAAATATATATATATATATGAATCCAACTAAAACACATGACCTCTGAGGCAGAGCCAGTGTTAATCACATGATCACTATACGGTGTTACGGAACTCTTGTTACCATTGAAATTCAGAGGAGATATTTTTAAAGTAATTACGTACTATCAAAATCAGTATGGCCTTTTGGACACTAGACCATCTATTACCTAAGCAGTAAGGGGCATGATTGAAGCAATTTTTGTACATAACCACTATCTTATGTTGAGCTTTGTGGTTAAAGATAAGATTATTTTAAATGATTTACTGTATAATTCTATATAAATCGTTTATACCTGGGGCGTTGCAAATTTTGATCCAATGTGCATGGTGCGAACACATAAAAGGATTACCACTAAATAATATAACACGCAACATATTTAACCCCTGACCTTTGTGATATCAAAGAAAAGAATAGACATGTAAACATTATTTACTAATAAAGTCTATATAGATCATAAGACTCTAGAGCGTGTACAGTTTTGACACCAGGATTTAAACAAACGAAGCGGAATACCATTATACGATGTCACACACCAAATATGTAAGTATTGTAACTTTGTGGTTTCAGATAAGATTTTAATTGTTTTTATTTGTTTAAATCAATTTTTAGCTATGGTGACATACATATGCAGTCGGTAAGAACGGGTTTAACAACTTTGAAAGAAGATTAACTAATGGTCATTATGGTAAAGTTTCGTGAAAATATGCCACTTGTTAAGAGATGAAAGACGCACGATGGAAAAAGGCGGCCCAAATGCTAACCATGTGCACGTTGTTCACAGATGAGCTATAACAAACAGCTCAAAAAGAAAATATTCGAGATGAAACACCAACTCCACAAGTATGAATGCATTATTTAAATATAGTTTAAATTGTATTAGAGATACATGCATCGGTATATACGTATTACTTATAATCAATTAATACCGATTACATATATATTTAGCAAATGGTCTTAATAAACAAACGCTGATAGGCCTTACCACCGTATGCAAAACTCTATCGACATGAAGTGATATTATTATGTACTTCAAAGGAAGAGGTATCGTTCGTTGCTCCCATTTAACAGCTCGTAAATGACGTTAACAGAGAGTCCTGTTGCAAAGTTGTGAACGTTATTATAATGACTAAACCATTGATGAATAGACTACCTTCAACACAGCGTATAATTATAGCTTATATTTCTTGAATGTAGCTAATGTGCAAGGTAATATCGCGTATCATTAAAGTGAAGTAAGGTAGCTTCTTCTTTGCAGAATGTATTAATCGTGTCTATGTTTTTATACCGTCATTATATAAAGTATACAGTTTGTGATTAGTTACAAACAAAAAATTATATCCTGTGTGATATTGATACATCTTCAAATTATATCGTTATATTCAATTAGTGTTTTATTCCGCTATTTATAATTTCATACAGGAAATTGGTTAAGCTTTGTTCGTCTTGCTCTTTCTCAACTCAATTAATCTCTCCTAATAATGCCTCGTGGAAGAACTTTGGGAGAGGGAAACACCGTTGACTGATGCCAATTGCACTTAACATCAAACGATCCGATTGATTAGTTTATGAATTCCAACGATCTTATTGTTTAGGTAAGCCGAATCAACAATACCGAAATTAGTATTCATTCATGCATTCGTGTAATGTCTCTTAGAAATACTGGTTGCGTTATTCTGACTAAAAATAAACTATAAACATGATTCGAATGAAAAAAGTGCATGCTTTTCAAAATTGCTTATGATAAGCATATATAGTGTACATATTAAATACTTGCATATTATAAAAACATTCTATGGACTTTACCGAACATACCGCTATACAATGTAAACCAAGATAATACAATATAGCCTGATGATCACATGTAAGTAATAAGATTATATTAAAACGTGTCATTTCATCATTTCATGACATCAGAATTTCATCTTTGAAGGTTTAATTTGGATTTAATGTAGATACAACTAATACTATCATGGTTGTATTGTTGTCGTGTATATTCGAGTATGCTGTGAGTTAAAGTTTTATTTAAAGCAGCAGTTAAAAAATATCGACAATAGGTTCATATCCAAAGATATTAACACGTTCAAAGTATTCAATGGAATCAGAAGTATTTTAATAAACGTATTAGTAAATAGCAATTGAATATTATTTTAGTATGTACCAGCTTTTCTCGCTTTGGGCATTAAGGAATTGATTTGTTAAACTTACATCAGTGTATCGTAGGAAATAAATATTGTTGATACGTCAGTATCGTCCCTTCATCAAATAACCTAATACGCCAAATCATGTTATATAAAGAGCTGCAGACAATGTTCCGCCATACGTAAATCCAAAGCGCATTTGGAGAATATGAAGTACTTGATACATTTAACGATCTGATTTGAAAATAAACAATAGTCAATTAAAATGCGTTAAGCATCATGGCAAATATTTGACTGAATGACAAAATAACATTTGCACACATTATATGATCAAATATGTTAAAGTTTATAGATTTATTGACCTCTAAAACTAGTTATAATGTTAAAAATTGAGCTATGTATATGTGCAAAGCCTTACTGAAAAATAAGAAATACTTATAATACATATTACGATTAGGGTAGGAGTTTTGGTATGTATTAAAGCACCGACTCTTGCTGTATATTGCCTTCTCTTGAATACCCAATGTTCCTTCTTTATTTTGACAATGTACCGATTTATTTTTTATGTTCATAATTTGAATGACCTGTGACTTTGATTTATGTATATTGTATTGACATTTCATGTATACTCATGGACTAATTGTCTACTGTATTATCAAATAAACTATAAAAAAACTATGATCAGTGTATTTATATCAAAATGTTGAACATTTCGTCGTGTCATATCAATACAAATAGTCTTTGATATTATTTGACGAATACATTAGCAGTGTTTCAGTTAAATACGTTATTTTATAAAAATGCGTAAATAAACACATGCATATTCATTGCTAATGTAACATAATTGATCCCTCTATTTCACATCAAATAATTGAAATTTGTGTTTTGTTGTAGCTTGTGTACAAGCAGGTTTATACTAAACAAAATGTATTTTCGAAATGCATGGGTTGAGTACGGGTTGGTAAATAACAGGCTTCCCCACAAAGCTATTTTATGTGTTAATCCTATTAGAATTTGACATACATGAAGATCTACTTAGAAAATATGTGCAATGGCTAGTACTTTTGTCTGAATGTGATTACGATACAGCAACTGTTTACTGTACTGATTTTAGGTTGATTCCGCACTCTTCTCGAATACATCTCCGGATAATACCAGAAAAGTGTGTGCCTGTTTTATAATTAAAACGTTTCCATATTAAGAATAAGAAATTTGATAAATATATAACATATTTTTTGGAACATGTGAAAACAATTAATGACATTTGGCTGGTTGCAACGAAAATTACGACATTTTTTTTTGGAAGTGCATAACGACGGTATAAAAATTGAACACAAATATGCTAGTTCTATATAGTTTATTTATAATGACGAGATGTAGTCGATACCATTTATGTTTCATTCCATTGTGCCTCAGAAAGTTACATTTTTGTTTCTCTTGTCAACATTCGTTCATTGAGTAGTTAACATGCAATTACATTAACACGCATTCTCTTGTTTTTCTGTTTGATTTGAATTGTGATTCAAAGAGGTTATTTTTATGAAAATGTATATCTTGGTTAAGTTAAAGGTGTGGGCCTTGAACTGGCTTTAATCCTACCAATTATTTTCTTATCATTGACCGTTCCACTGCTTTGACCCCAGTTATGGTTATTGTTGTTCGTGTTTGTTCATTTCGTATATTGTTCTGCGTCTCATTGTATGACATTTGACCATCTGCCATAAATAGAGGACCTCGTAATGCTGATAAAAATGTTCCACTTCTGATGCCATTGGAGTTTCACTTTGTTTATATTTAATTACTTAAGCTAAATTCGATACTATGAATGTTTAGCCAACATGTCATTTTAGGTTGTGTATTTATTTAAAATGTAAGATTTGGCAATTCCTAATAAAGTAGTAGATAATGTTGACAAAAATAAACACATGATATATTTAATTGTTATGGATCAATTTGTTAAAATCATTTTTTTTGTTTAATTCAAATCAAGAAAGTATTGAATACATATGGATATTAATTGTTAGTATTTGTGTATTGTTATTTTTTCTATAGCTTATAGTAAACATATTGACACATGGCGCAAATTTAATTTTAACTGCATTTTATACCATCATTTGAAGAGCATATACTGGTTTAACTAGCGTTTATTCGTAAACATTCTTAAGTTTGTTAACTTGTTTATTAAAAGTTCGTAACAAAAAAACTGCGTAAGAACATTTGTTTTTAAGAATCGCAGAATTCGAAGGACACTGTTGATATTTGTTTAAACGGAACCAAAATACAAAACAAATACGGCGATTGTTACATAAGGCTTTACACGTACCATAGACAGCCCGTATTGTTGTTAAGCAAACACATTTCTATGCAAGTCGAAGTCTCGGAGGATACATACAACCATTGATCGGCTTGTACCATAATTAACAGAACGGCAACCGTTTTATTGGATCTGTCAGCAATTCTTTACGGTAATATATGCTTTTCTTAATTGCTTGCCTTTTAAGTAACCGAATACAAAAACTTATTATAATACACATTAATATATAACGTGTCGCTATGTAATCATGTAGATTGACGTTATATATATTTTGTACGAAATTGTGGCTTGGAAAAAGCAAGGCGTGTTTTGTTGGTAATTTTTATTTTCAAAATCCAAGCTATTAGGTAATCATTATCTATTATCTTACCAAGTCGGCTTTTCATAGTATATTACAGTCACATAAACAACCAATCTATGTAACATGGATCTTTTACACCCATATATTGCTGCTTCTTCATGTATGTGCACGATGATGATCTTAAATTTTAACTATATGATGCTATATTCTTAAATCTTTATCTAGAAAGAAGGGATGTAGTTGATACGTGTTCGTAATTTCATTTCATCGTGTCTTAAAAAGTTGTAACTCTGTTGCTCTGGTCTGCTTCCTACCATTGAGTAATAAAATAGTTATTTAATTGAAAGCGTTTTAATTCCCTTTTATGACTGTTTAATTTGAGTTGCAATGCTATGAGGTTAAATTTTATTGACACTTATATGTATCATGAATATTGCTGGGCCAAGTGTGAAGTTGAGCGCTCTAAAACCGGTTTAAACCCAGGTGCTTTGCATTTACCGTACCAAAGCGGTAACCCCAGCTTTATTCTACTATGTGGGTATGTGGTTTCGTATTGTGCGGTACTGTACTGTTTTTGCAATTGGTCACTTGCCATAAATAAAGGACCACGAACGGGTGAATGATAGGAATGCAATACTGCTGGAGCAGCTGGAGTTTCACTTTTTTACATTGAGTGACACATATGATACAACTTAATACATTTTTGTCATTTAATAACATTGCTTTATATGGTAGTATATGTTTAAAGGATTAATTTGGAACTATGACTTATAACACTATTATTCATATATAGAAAGACACCATTCAATTTGTTGAAAAGTACAATACGATTACAATAACAAACAACACAGTATCGATACATAACTCAGACATCACCTTAAATTTCTCGCGATGGTACCTGATGGCAATTAACACATACATATCCGTCATTTGATTGTGTTGAGTTCATGTACTCTTTCGAATTTAACGATTAAAGATGCAACGAAATTAATAGAGTTATAATCTTATTCCAGTGCGATTCTTATCGTCATCTATTATTTTACCAAGTAGGCTTGGTAAATTGTAAAATCAACCACGTGCACCATTATCTTGATTGAGTGACACATATGATACTACTTAATAAATTTTTCTCTTTTAATTACATTTCATTATATGGTTGTATATGTATACAGGATGATTTGGAACTATAATTTATAAAAACAATAATACATATATGGAAAGAAATCATTCAGTTCGATGAAAAGTACGATAAGAATACAAAAACAAATACAAAAGTATCTATACGTAATTCAGACATCGCTGACAATTACTCGCGATGGTACCTGAAGTTAATTAACACAAACATATCAGTCTTTTGATTTTTATTCTATCGTGATGCTTCAGTCATTATTATAACGCATGACATAAATTAAAAGAATTGCAGTATGATAACGCCCATCTATTTCTAGCAGATACTTTGCGTTTAAGATTTCTCCATGAATTCAAATGCAGGGTAATGATAACATGTAGCAGAATATGAATGTTAAACCATTGTTGTAACACACGGTATTACTTTGTAAACATAATACACTGTACTACTTTGATGTGTTTTGTTTGCGACTTTTCATACATACATATGCGTATGTATTTTTATCGAGACGTTTCATCAATCAATTAATGATCACGAAATTCCAGCTACACATACTATTAATGGGAACTTAATGTTATTTCGAGTATTTGACTGTAAAATATAATATGCACCAACATGCATTCACACACATAGAAACATATAATTTTAAAACAAATGTGTTTTCCCTACTAAGATACCATTTGGTAAACCACAACTCATATGCACCGTCTTTGTGAATTATTCAAAACGTATTTATCAAAATTGATGATTTCATTTTTATTTCGATTATCTTATCTTATATTTACTCCCCAGATGTATTATTATTATTATTATTACATAAACACAAATGCATTTTTAAATACTTACAAATAACACGGAGACTGTACCGTTTACAATATTATTATTTATCAGATGTTTCTTATCGAACAATATACAGCTTGGTTTCATTAATACCTAAGTAGAATACAACACAGTACAAGCTTAAGACGTATGCTACATTGATCATTGACGCATAGCACAAAACAGTAGAATACCTAACGTACATCATCTCATATGGTTAGAATCCACTCCCTAGAGATGCATAAATTAATTAATAATATCGAACCAAGACAAACAGTCCAGTCTTCAAAAATGTTTTTTTTTTGCTCGGTAATCCATTAAATTCAAAAATCCAAAAGAACATGGACATATTTTAAAAACGAAACGGCCTCCATACATTTGCCACTTGATGTCGTGAAGTGCAAACATGTCTGAGGTTTGGAATTTGTAAAACAGATCATGTGCTTATGGTTTTTTGTTTGTTATATAATACGGTTCAATTCATATAATATTAATTTGATGTTGTATCTAGCAGCATATAACCGTATCATGAAGCTGTTTAATATGAATGGTAATACCATTTGTCTTAACATTAAAATACACGAGAAAACAATTGACGAAGAAAAAAAACACGGTTATATTACATCAATTACGCTTTTTAAATATATCAAAGTTCAATTCATTCTCTGTATCAGTAGTGCAATTATTTTGTACTCTTAATATGCATTATCCACATATCTTATTTGTGCTTAACAGCTTTAGTTATTTTAATATTTGTTCATGTATTCAATTGATTGCCATTGCATGTATGCAAATGGATTTCGTAAATACCGCGTTCCATTGAGATACTTTCAAAACACAACAATTATTTCTAATGTTTGCAATCAAATACTTCATCCAAATAACCGCATTATTGATAATGAATTGCACCCATTTATTTATTTCTGGTTCACGCAAGAACGTTTCATCCACAAGATGGATACTGGCCTCAATAGACTTTGTTGTACGGGATTTCGAGTAAAGAAATTAAGTAAGTATGTTATACACACTAAACACATGTAAACATGGAGAATATGAACGAAGGATCCATACAGCTTTTATTACCGTGGATAGTTCAGTTGGTTTAGAAATGTTATGAGGAAATGCATCATAGATACACAATTTCTATTACTGGTTGTTATTTTGTAAAACATCTACGGGCTACATTTTGAGGGAACGTTTTCAGTTCGAGTATACTTCTAAGTGTTGTGTAAATCAAGTAATACCTTAAAAAATGAATATATATGTTATTTTACTTTGGATGTACAACCTTTGAACGAGACAATTCAGAGATATGCTTTTGTAAAGAGCAAATACACAACATTTGTATTTCGATTTGTCGAGGTTTTGTTTTTACTGGAACCTTCAGAACGTGCAGTATTGTCTCTGAAGTCAAACATACCTTGTTTACTATATTTATTTTTCTGCGGAACAAATTCCCAATCGCCAAATCTTGATATATTTAGACAAACAATCAACGTGCAGCAACGTAAATCAGTGGTTTTGCTGCGCATTTGGGTGGAACGAACTACCACATAAATGTTAAGAACATCATTACAGACAACATTAAGCCGGCAATCTTAAAATTTGTGTGATATTTGTAAAAACCTTTTTACATAAAAATGTGTTAACAGTAAACTTTATTCTCAGTAAATGTATTCTTAGCTATTGAACATAAATTGTATGTTGCTATGTTTAATGGAATTAATTTAATGTCACAACAATAATACTATTTTTTTTGGCCAAAACAGTACGAAGAACGAGTATTAAACTTCACATTGGTACTATGGTTGTACTTAACTGTAATAGTTGTAGTAAAAGTTTAGTAATCATCCTAAGTTCTTGTTAGGATAATATGAGCATTTGAACAATATGTTTTTAGTTCTGTTCGTGAATGTTCCAATTTAATATTCTACATACTGATTCAAGTTAATGTGACTATGTGGATCAATTGTGCCGAATATTCAGTGTTCAATGTGCCGAATGTTTTTAAACTAAATACATGGACGTTAAAAATAATGAAATTTCAAAAATGCAAATAAAGAGTTTTATTTAGATTTGCACAAAACTTTGGAGCAGATGGCAATGATATAGCCCAGCATTCAATTAGATGTATGTTGTATGACAGAACAGTTATTCGGTGAAAATTTATTTTTAAACAAAGGACGTTCTTACGCTGCCTATTTCTTACGAACTTTTAATAAACACGTTAACAAACTTAAGAATTTTTACGAATCTAAAGCTTGTAAAAAAGTTGATGCTCTTACAATGAGCGTTATAAATACAGTTCAAATTATTTTCGTGTCATGTGCCAGTATGTACACGATAAATTATAGGAAAAACCAATACTAAAAATGTCTGTATGTTTTTTTTGTTAAGCAAACACGTTATATGGTTATTTGCAAGTCTCGAAGGATACAAACAAAAATTGATCGCCTTGTGCCACGATTAACAACAGTACGGCAACCGTTTTATTGTATTTGTCTGCTATTCTATACGGTCATATATTTTGGTATTGCAGAAGTTAACATCAATCAAGTTTGAAGAATCGTGATTTGTGTTATTTTTAATCAATGCTTTTATTTATTTTTTGATTTGTTAAGGAATTGTATACAAAAAAGTATTATAATACGCAATAATTATAAAGTGTCGCTTATAAAATTACGAAGATTGACGTTAAACATAGTTTGGTACAGAATCGTGGCTTGGAAAAAACAAGGCGTGTTTTGTTGCTAATATTTATGTTCACAATTCAAGCTATTAGGAAAGCATCATCTACACATTTACCAGACATTGTAAAATAAGTCACGTGAACAATTCTCATGACTGAGTGAAAAGTATCTAACAACCTAATCAATGTGTGTCATTTAGTAAAGTTCCATTACCTGTATATGGTAGTATATGTATACAGGATGAATTTCGAACTTTGATTAATAACTGCAATAATAAATATATGGAAAGAAACCCCTCAATTCGATTAAAAGAACAATAAGAATACAATTACACATAATACAGTATCTAAGTATACATAAATCAGAAATCACTGAAAATTACTACGCGATAGTACCCGAAGTCAGTTAACACATACATAGCATTTGATTTTATTGAGTTCATGTACTCATTATAATGTAACGATTGGTAATCGAACGAAATGAATAGAGTTGTAATCTTATCCCAGTGCTATTCCCGAATCATTAATTAAAACGCATAACATAAATTTAATCATGAATTGAAGTATGCTAACGCCCATCTATTGCAAGCAGGCGGGTTGCGTTAAAGACTTCTCCGTGAATTAAAATGCATGGTAATGATAACATGAAGCATATATATACAATGGTTAAACTATTATTTTAATGCACGGTGTTTATTTCTGAACTAACCTTATATACTGCACTACTTTGATGTGTTTAAGCGACTGTTCATACATACGTATGCGAATGTCATTTTATCGAGCCGTTGCCTCAATCAATTAATGATCACGAAATTCCAGCTACACATATATTAATGGGAACGTAATGCTATTTCGAGTATTTGACTGTAAAACACAATATGCAGTAGCATGCCTCCAAATACATAGAAACATATAATTTAAAAACAAATGTGTTTTCTTTTTTAAGATATTTGTGTTTAAATAACTTATTGCACTGTCTTTATGAATTAGAAAAAAACGTTTTATTTATATTGATAATTGCATTTTTTTCGATTGTTTAATTTTTGTATAATGTAACCTACTAGGTTAACTTTTCCAGACGTATTAATAAATAAACACAAATGCATTCTAAACACACTTACAAAAAACACTGAGACTGTACCGTAAACAATCTTATTATCAATCAGATAATGTTTCGTATAGAACAACATACAGCGTTGTTTCATCAATTCTCAATACAACACAGAAACAGCTCAAGACGTATGCTTCATTGAAAATTGTTGCATATCACAAAACAGTAGAATATCTACATACAATATCTCATATGGTTGGAATCCATTCTCTAGAGAGGCATAGATAAATTGATAGTGTCGAACCAAGACCACAAGTCCAGTCTCCAAACAGGATTGTTTGTGTTCGGTAATCCATTAAATTTAATAATCCAAAATAACATGGACATATTTCAAAAACATAACGTCCTCAATACGCGCGACACTGAGAAAGAAGTTCAACTTCTCTGAGGTAGTTTGTAGGTAAACCAGATCAGTGATAGTATTGTTGTTTGTATGTTCTAAACTACGGTCCATATAATATTGATTTGAGGTTGTATTTATGAGCATATCACCGTATAAGGAAGCTGTGTATGATGAATAATTAATCCATTTGTCTTAACACAATACGGTTATATTACTTTAATTACGCTTTTTAAATATACCAAAGTTTTATTCATTCTCTGTATCAGTAGTGTAATTATTTTGTACTCTAGTTATGTATTATCCAAAAATCTAAATTTAGCATAACGGCTTTAGTTCTTTTAATATTTGTTCATTTATTCAATAGATTGCCATTGCATGTAAGCAAATGGATTTCGTTATTATCGCGTTCCACTGAGATACTTTCAAAACATATTCATTATTTATAATGGCTGCAATCAATTACTTCATCCAAATAGCCAAATTATTGATATTGCATTGCGTCCGGTTATTTTTTTATGGTGCACGCAAGATGAATACCGGCTTAACAAGACTTTGTTATAAGGGAGTTTGGGTATAGAAATGAAGTAAGTATGTAATGCACACTTACTGATATTTTGAAAAGGATTTAGTTTTCATTTCATATCGTTAAAATTAATTAATTACTAAATTCATAAAGATACATAAAGATAGTTTGTATCTTCCTGTGCATCTACACCCTTTGAAAGAGACAATTTATAGATATGCGTTTGTAGAAAGAAAAATAAACGGCATTTATATTTCGCTTTTTTCAAGTTTTTACTAGAACCTTGAGAACCCGCAGAATTGTACATAAGCCCAAACATATCTTTCTTAGCATATTTTTTTCTGCGCAACAAATACTCAATCGACAATTCGTGTTATATGTATACTAACAATCAACGTGCCGCCACGTCAATCAGCGGCTTTGATGCGCATTTGGATTGTACGAAATACCACATACATGTTAAAAACATCATTGCAGTCAGCATTATGGCTGTGAAGATAAATCTGCAATGTGTGTAATACTTATTCTTTGGCCAAAACAGTACGTAGAACATACCAACTTAAAATTTGCATTGTGCTTTAAATTAACTGTAACAGTAACAAGCTTAATCAAAAATTAATTTTTCCCTTAAAAATATAGTTATTTTAATAGTCATCTTATTAGGATAATATGAGCATATGAACCTTTTTTATTTACTCACGTACCGGTTCCAATTTAAAATTCGAGATACTTATTCAAGTTAATGAGATTATGCTAAATCAATTTCGCCGAATATTCAATGTTCATTGTGCATTATTTTCCTAAAACGAAATAACATGAACGTTATAAAACATGAAATTTCCACATTGCAAAAATGAGTTTTTTGTCTAGTCTTGCGCAAAACGTCGTAGCAGATTGCAATCATATAGCGCAACATTCATTTAGATGAAGTTTGTTTGTTTCACGATTAACCGGTGGACAAAAACTGAAGGTCGACGTATACTAAACCCTTCGTTCCATGCGTCTAGACGAACCGTATACACATTATCTTAATGTCAGTATTGCGTGGCGTCTGTAGGTCTCTGAAGCAGCATATATTACCGAGGTTACACGCAAAGCAGCCCAATACACATTCCAGAATGGTGGTATTATATACATTATGTTTTCATTGAATTTATGTTGATGATAGTCATACAGGATAATTTAATGAGATATTCGATATATATAAAAAAAATGTTTATATGAAACATCGGTGGGTTATTATTCGTTTGGCGAGACTTTGGATGAGAACAAAACAGTTAAGTAACTTATGATTAGTCTTTTTGCTGATTATAAAGATGTATGCGGTTATCATAATGTTAAAATGAACAATAAATGGTATGCTATTAATGAACTTATGATTTGCAGAAAAAAGTTGGATGAGAGTCTATACTATCTCATTTTTTTCAAAAACAGATAAACTTTGATACAAAACTATAGTAAACGTTCGGAAGAAGTGTCACTAGACCATCAACAGAATTATAAACGAGCTTTATACGATTGCAAAAAAGGTCATGCATCTAAAACTCATTCATGTACGAAATTTATGAACGCAGTGTGATAATTCCTAAATTTATGCAAAAATTTGATCACTAGACACACTGACACAAGTTTTGTTTTTGCCACAAATACAAGTACAACTCTTGGTATTGGCGTAAACTTGGTCATTAAGAATTTCATTAAACACCATATTATTTATGGTACCATTTGACAGATGAATAGTGCTGAGTACGTTTAAGATTGAGGAAATAAAATAGTGATATCAAAATTGTATAAACTCGTTTAAATTTAAAAGGGCTAGTCATAAGCAGGAATGTAATACTTTGATTCGTTTTAGGTTCTGTATATTTGTGGCAAGCGACATATTGCCTAACACTGAGACATAGAGAATAATAGGTTAGTGTTGATTATAGATCAGGTGTAGCATGCGAGGCTTAGAAAACAAAAAGCACGAGCCTTGGCGAGTGCTTTTTCGTTTTCGTGCCGAGCATGATAAACCTGATCTATAATCAACACTAACCTTTTATTTTATTGATCCCACTGTTTATTCAGTAAACCTTTTTATTTAAACAAAATTAGTTTAACTGGATAATTTCGCTGGATTTATGACGTCATTTTGTCGAAAAATTGACGTCATTTCGTGCCGTGGTTTATAGCATAAATTTAATCAACGTGGCTTTAATCAACCGATTTCGCTTTAAAAGAGGGATAAATACAAAATAATCACACGGGAAACAAACAAACTCATAAATAAAAGTGAGGTATACGCACTAGGGAGGTTAGTGCAAAGTATAGAATCGGGGTTAACACCGATTTAAGGGCACAAAAATGGCACGTGTATACATTACTCGTTATTCTCAGATTATGTATTCTGAGCCTTTGAACACTTTTATATTGTAATTACATATATTTGTAAAAATCTTATTTTTGATAAATAAATTATGTTTGGTCGAGGTTCGATTTAAAAATTCGACATTCCTATACATTTTTAGGGGACCACGCGTTACCAGTATTCCGAACGTGTATAGTTACCTAAAAAGATCTTAAGATAACTACTCAACTAAATTACATTAAGATACATACGGAAAGTGAATCCATGTACCCCCTAACGAGTTTTCTACCATGCCACACACTCTTTTTGTCCACAACGGGATATTAAACAAGATAGCTAGGCAATAAGCAACCATAAATATCCTTATCTTGACATATATTCAATATCTAATTGGGAAGATATTGAGGATTGTTTCATGGTGCTCTGTGCTAAAGCAGTCCAACACCATATTTAAATTTACGTCCTGCTATATCATATGCGTGTTTTGATCCTTCGCACAGAGCATGTGCATTTCATAGTTCAACATACATGGGTTTTATACAGTCACAGACGCACATTATAATTATGAACTAGTGATGTTAAATATTGATTTAAAAGTATTACAAAAGTTATGTTGTCATGTGAACATCTGATCAAACACATATAAATGCACTTGTACATTTATAGTAAAACAATGCGAAATAAAATACATATTGCACATATATGGGTTGGATATAATATTCTCAGAACTTCTGTGCGACATTGAAATAGTAGTATTCGTCTAATGTGCTGACAAAAACATTAACATTATATTATATTCAACTTATGTTTATGTTTCAAGATGAAAGATCTTATATACATACATTGCAGGAGGCCAATGGCCCATGTGGAAATATAATAATTACTGTTATATGACTAAAATATGTAATAATTGCAAATTGGTATGTAAAGGCATCACATTTTACGAGAATTGTGATCTACTGTGTATCATAAATGCCAATACACATATAATATTCGAAATATTTATATTAATATGCACACCAGCATTACCCATAAACGATTAGAATGTGAAATATATCATATTTACTATTTTTATCTAGTAAGTTGACGTGTTTAAGACATGTGCTTTTCAATATCATTCATTTTTATCTCAATGCTTTCTTTTGCCAGTTTTTTCATCGTTTAATACAATAAGCAAACTAGATAAGATACTCTCGTGTATATGTGGATATCAATTACATGTCACCACATACGTAGTGGTGATTACAGTTGCACAGATGAGGAATTTGATTGCATGGACAACGTATCTCAATCGCTCAACACAGTAACTCGCTTTTACGAATTATTAATCCGTGCGAACGAAATTACAAACTAAAGGTATCGCGTTAGTAAGTCGTTGGAACGCATTCGTAATTCATGGAAACTAGTTTGTAAGAACTCGCAACGAGTTTGCAAGTCTAGATGCCGATTTAGTTAGTCGTTGTCACGACATGCTTACCAATGGGAACGAACGTATATCTTCCAAAATTGTGTTAGCCTCCCTTGTCTTAGCCATTTGTAAATATTTTGTTAACAATATGTATTTTGATTGGTTGGTAATATCGGTACCGCTAGTAGTGTTAACACACTCTAATTTTACATTCACAATTCACTAAAATAAATTAAGTACAGGAATAATAACGTGGTATATAAACTAGACACAATAACAAGCAATAAAATATCTTATAGTATTATTGGGACGAAACAGTTCTGTCTGATAAACAACATTTCCACAAGTTATACGGTTTTTATCGTTGCCGCTATACCAATGCTTGTTGGACCCTACTCTTGGGGAAAGTTTTTTCCAACAAGGTTAAGACCAAATACATTCAATGTTGCATGGTTACACAGGCGAATAAACAGAACAATCTACACAAATTACTTCTACCTCTAAGTGGGCATTTATACCAACACAGCAGATAAATGACATATGTTTAGTGAACTATGTCGAATACAAACGATGGTTACTTTATTTCTCATTGTAATGTTAGTTCGTTAAATTAATTTTCAATTACACGTACCTATGTATCTGTTCATCGATACATATGACTTTTTTTCAAATCAATGTTTATAATTTAAACTAGAATATTATATCTAACTCCATCACAATCGAGACGGAGTAAATTATTTCCCAATTTGGGCAATATGGAGAATAAAGTTTTATCGATGTTTATTGAAAAAGTATTTGTTTAGATGCGCACATCTCCCATGCACTGCTTTTCGTCAATTATCTAACAGAGAACATTTGGGAATTCTGGAAAGCCCACACAATGCTAGGAATATTGTCAGATATACATCAAAATGAAACTTAATTTCAGCGGTGTTAATACATATTTAGTGTGGGTATAAAAAGTATTGAGTAGATTAAACTCATTCAGCAACATCATTTTTAAAGTTGTATCGTTTAAAACAAGTTGACGAAATTAACAATAAAACGCTTTGTGTTTTTTTTTCAGTTAATGTGTCTGAACTTAGCGTTTGGAAATCACATTTAACCACATTAGCCATCGACATAATTTTTATTTTTAAGTTGAATTACCGTAAAGCCAAATAACATTGGATAGACAGTTTTAATTTTTCACAAAATAATGTAAACGTATTTACTTAAATGAGTTAAATCTGTATATGATCATCTGGATTGATGCTATTTTTGAAACTACATATATGATCCCAATTTCAATTGTATAAGCATATGTTTTTGTTGGCCTTCTTTCAAAAGAAATTGCACGGTGCATTGCATTAATAGTCATTAGCAAAGCACGTTAGAAACTGCCAATGAAATATAAAGAGGCAGTTTATTTCCAGAACGTCAATCACCAGTGTTTTATATCAGACATTTAATCAGATTGAGTAAGCGTTGAATGTTAAGAATGTGAGCTTGGTTATACTTTAGTATCCGACGTTCTATTACGCAATCACACTGGAATACATGCATTTGTACCCTTTTAATGATTTGAATGCTTAAGATAGAAACATGGTGAATGGAGATCCTTTTCATGAATAAGAGGCTACACATTATACAATAGAACTATTTATAAAAATAAAATAATATATACCTTTCCATTTTTGAATCCATTTTGAACGTAACTTGACAGTTGAATTATTATATACTTAAATAAATGTTCTGGAATGTTGTCCCATTATAAGATGAAGCCAAATGTGCCACGTCGTCATTTATACTTAAAATAAAGACTTTTTGTAAGATTTATGGATTGAGGACAGATGACATTTACAATCTATTTATGTGCCACACAATATTGTACATATCTCTCAATACAATGCTAAGCTAGGTGTAATGAGTCTAACCACTGATACACATACACATATGCAACTCGCAAATATACTTCTACCGGATTGCGCTATACTGTGGAGGATCCCATTAATCCGTAGGTTCAAATAACGCTTTACTTATCTAAAAAATAAAGAATGCTAAGGAAGGATTCATTATGGGGTAGCTTTGTGTGTACCATCAGATGAGACTGTTTTCCGAACTTTAGCTCATGCCGGGATACGTATATTCGATCGTCTTATTACGCATTAGTTTGAACAACCATAAAGCTATATAAGATTTACTAGACATTCACTTTCTATGGTGGTTTAAAGTAACCATAATATAATGGTATGAATAAAATATGAAGCATTTAATGAATGCGTTATTAGAGTTATTGTATATTCCCTTAATATAAACCTTAATAAACGATCAACGTCGAAACTAGATTGACTGGTTGCCGCGTGTCAAGTTTTTTTGTTATTACAATGCGGTATTATTTTCAAACGCCTTCCAATTGTGCATATAGATATCGTGTTAATTGCTTTGCTAACTATATCATATGTCAAAAATTTATATCGCATTTGAATACCTCTTCATTATTATGTATATAATTACTTAATTGAGTATATATAACAAAGAACAAGTAAAGCTTGCGTTTTATTTGCAACTGACACACTTGCGTATAAAGTCAATTTTGTAAGACATTTTATAATATTTAACACTGTTTATGAAGAAATGATTAATGAATTGCTGCGCACAGCGAGCTATAACGATTATTATTGTATAGTGTTCTAGATCATATTCACAGACAACGTGAAACAACTTGTAAAAACATACGCCTTGTGCTTCTAACAATTAAAGAATTGTTACCTGTTCATGAACTTGGAAATGTATTAAACTGTTAACACATTAAATTAATCCGGATAACACATTCATCCATCTGAAAGACAAAGAAATCGTCTGACAGGTAATTTTCTTCAATTCTACAATAACTTAAAAAAGTGTCATCGCATTACGTCAAATGTCAGTGCATCACCGCAATTTCGAACACCTTTAATTCTAATTAATCACTATTTCGAACTGTATTGCGGTTTCGATTTTTGGAAACTTTATTTAACTTAATAAATCTATTGAAAAAATAAATGATGTTTCCAAAATGAACAATAGTATTTATATTCTTTCATATTTATATACACATTATCTTTTTACTGTAAAATATAACCGCATACATATGTTACTTTAAAATATATTATTGCAACAGAAAAAATATCTGTTTCGAACGTTTCTATTTTAAACTATATTTGACCGTCCCATCCACTTCGAAAGAGCGGTGTTAAGCTGTACGAATTGTTTAAAAGGAATGTAGATGTACACTTATTTAATTAATCACATCAATCCAATGAAACTAGCTATGTTTGTATAAATAATAACATACTTACATATTTCATTGCATAAGATATTAAAATATCGTACATGTAAAAGGACCCACTATATAAACTTCATGTGTTCAAGTAAGTTAAACTAAAATGCACCCATTCATCATTATAAACAGCAATACCAAGCAGTTTAATGAGTTGGGAAATTAGAAAGTCTGGAAAAAAGAAATTCTAAAAACAAGGCAAACTATTATGAATGAAACAAATAATTACTTAACTGTTGAACAAATGGCGATACATACAACAATTTTAATTACTGAATAACCATACACAATTTTATAACGCATTCTGTTAGAAAAAGAACCTAACCCGACAATAGAAAAGAAGAAAACACAACAAAGAACTTGCAATCATTTCATTTATATAAAAAATGTGTCGAAGCGAATAAGTTTGAGTTGCATACATTGTAACGGGGTATTTTTTTAATTATCAAGCATGTGTTGAGAACAATACATGGTATGTAAGCTTTGTATTTGTCAATATATACTAACGTGTAAAACAACGATGTAATAACCTTAAAATATTACACCGAAATCGAACTTTGTTCTTTATAAACGATTTCTTGTTTTTTTAACATTTAGCGGGATAAATAAGTTATTGACGTAAACATATCGACCTGATTTCATTGTTTGTCCGTTATAGCTGATGATCGGTTATTTAATGCAATACATCGGGAACTCAACATGTACAATTAATTATAACTGCTATTTGTCTACAGTTAAGTAATTAGCACAAAATTAAATATAATCTCTTTGAATGTAACACACTAATTCTTAATCAAGCAGTGACTTACAAGTTCTTATTTTGAGAGATTGCAATTATTACTTTTTGCGGTATAAACCAATCAAAAATTGTTCAGAAAATATTAAGCAGTCACACTACCAATAAACTTGTTACAGCAATGAGTATATAAAGGTTTTATACATAAAAAGCATGTATATCAACACAATGTTACACATTATGTATCGAAACACTTAAAACATTGTCCTTTGCATGTTTTTGAAATTCGGAATTGAAATTTGACTATACAAATGTGCATGGAAAAAGATTGATACCGTGATGTTGATTAAAACTTCCAGCTAAGTAATTACACATGTAATTCCACACATTATGAAAGCTATGAAAAGCTGCGATGTGGTTTTTACCGTTGAAGAGCCCACGACATTTTCCGTGAGATTAACAAGAGCATCATTGCTTTTTCTTGTCATTATCTTATCGTTATCCGCGTTCAGAAAGTCACACTCAGTGGAACTCTTCACGAGCACCAGTGTGGCTAGAGCTCGTTTGGCGCTATAAATGACGAGTTGCATGTTTGTGTCATTTTCGCAGTCTTTTGCGCCAAAAATATAAACTTTATTCCTGGAATGGTCCCTGTAGAACGACCAACACATAAACACACCCTCGTCAATGTTTTGGGTAATGAGCACATCATTTTCTCCTATAAATTTAATGGACGCTAAGCAAACAAATGTTTTCTTCAGTTGAATTCTCCACTGCTTATTTCTATCTTTGTATGTGTAATACAAGTGCAGGACATGCCCCGGACTGCCATTACCATATACAAGGCAACCTTGATTGGCCAGATGATTGTTGCTATCGTACATGTCATAAAAAGACGATTTTGGAATGTACCATGGTAGATTGCACGTCACGTACTTTGGAGTGTCATTGATGAAATACATCCAATGATCTGATGTTGGTGCTAAGCCCGTGACATCTGAAGTAACGGGGGAATAGTCAAAATACCTATCCTCGCAGATTTCTTCCAAGCCTTTGATTGGCCAGTGCAGCTCCAAACCAGTTCGATAGCGAAGCACAGATTCAGCGGGCTGTTCAATGTCAACGCACATGTAACGCGGATGACATCCGTTTTTAAATTTAAGTTTTAATACTGTTCTTTCTCGAAGAACTTCGCTGGTAGTTGAGGTAACGCAAAACCATTTCTGGCTTTGGTGGGTAAGCGTCTCATTATCAATGATTAAAGCACTTCTTACTGGATCTTCCAAACCTTTCCAGAAGCCTCGAAATTCGCCAGGAAAAACACACTGACGCTCTTCCTTTTCTGGTTCGCACAAACTGCAACTTAACTTACAGTTGTCATGGACATGCGTTGAACAATGGTGATAGCTGCAAACCAAATTTTCATCTTCACAAATATTAGTAACATGATGGATTTTGAAATGTTTCATTATCAACATTCGATCTAATTTTATGTTGTCTAGTGGACAATTGCCATTGAAATATATATTGACTTCATTTATTTTGTTATGGACATACATTACACGAATGCACCAAAACTCTGGCGAGCCGTGCCATTTTACGATGGAAAATGTGAACTGTTGATATTTCCATGTTGCAACACATCGGAGACGCACTGGATCAAGCTCTAAAGGTCGTCCTACAAAGAGACTAGAACAGTTTCTGCGACGAAAGTATAGCTTTATACCTTCATTTAAAGTACAGTCACTTTCAATACGAAGAGGCAGAAATATATCATCGCAAAGAGGTGCATGTTCGTCCGGACGATACAGTTTAAAGTCGAACCCGCCAATAAGTGTACAAGGAATTTCCTCCTCAGCGTGTTCCCTGGATATCATTGGATGTAAGTCAAGTTCCATAAATTCGTCCTCGCACAACAACTCCGATGACGTTGCCGACATATATGTGGAAACTTTAGTTTGCATAACACTTTTACTCCGTCGTATGAATTGCATACATATGTATTTGATTTCACCTCCGTTAGACTGCACATCGCTTAGTATTTCTTGAACCAAGTATTTATAATTACCTTTGTCAACAATACAGAGCCTTTCAGAAGTTTTGCAAACACGATAGCCTTGGATTTTACACTCTCTCAGAAACACTCGAGTATGTTTAACAGTTATTGATACGTCGTTATCCCCCGGATAATTGATAAACCACGACGGCTCATCACCGTACGTTTGCAAGAAATCCGCAAATCGACACTCTGGTGTGCACATCGGTAAAAAAAATCCAATCACAACAAGCACACCATATACTTCCATTCTAGACAGACGTATGTAATCCTCCTTACAAAATTCCGCCTACTCTGTTTACATTTTCAAGTTACAGTTGTATCAGACATACACGTAACTAAGAACTATTCATATTATATAAAAAACATCGAATATAAGCCTCGCAACTTCCTCTTTTCTAAACAGCCGCCATACTTATTTATCTGCGTCTTCATCCTTATGTTTAAGAAATTTGAAAACATACAATAACGTCGCCATATGATCCGGCCAGCTGTCCGCTTGAGGTGTATGCATCTGTACAGGTGATACGAACGCCACATTGGAAAGTGAAATTCCCTCCAGAAATAAAACGCATATTTCTCAAGCCTGCGTTTTTGTTCTTGTTATCTTTCTTGGCTTCGTAATGATTCTGGAAAGATAAAGCATATACTCAGTTTGCTTGTTTTTGTTTCACAAATTATTTACCTAGCCTTTTTGATTGACGGCGGCTTTTTTGCATCACTATTAGATATTTGCTTTTTATAGAATTCCGATAGACTGCAACTTTGAGGTCATTGGTAATCGAAATTAAATTGGCATCAATGTAATACAATGTTTGAGCCTGCGTAAAGTATTGTATAAATTGCTTTTAACCACAATACATCGTAATGATTTGATACTTGTTTTTTTTTTTTTTTTTTAAATTATCGCGACGTTTTGCCGGCCTTTGGCAGGGTTCATTTAACTTATAAACACATCAAATTGGCTAGTCAACAGTTTCCAAAAACTTTATAAGTTAAATGTACACGCACACACATTACTTTCATATTATTGAAATTTGAATTAATATCGATATATATCTATATATATCCATGACACATAACTTGTATTGGCTAATTCCCAATCAGGTTATTTCGATTGACTGTTTAAATATGAATTATATTATAAATAACATTGTTTCCCAAACCGATCACGTGTACAAGTAACGTAAACATTCGCCTTATCAATCAGATAATGTTTCTCATAGAAAACACAAAGCGTGAAATCATTAATACTTAATTAGAACACAATACAACGCGGCTTAAGACGATTGTTATTTGAGCGTTGAACGCAGAGCCTAACATTCTCGACAATCAAATAACAGACAGAATCCTATATTAGTTGTTCTCTCTGGAGATAAATATACCGATTGATCTGGTCGAAGTCGGTAACTCAACTCTGTCAAAAAAGACTGTATTTTCCTTGATGTGTCTGCTATTTTATGTTATGCGAGTTCGCAAGTACGGTTTACCTTGGGCTATTGTGATAATGAATGACGTACTTCAACGTTAATTGACATGAGTTGTGGTCAGAATATAAACGACTATATCTGTATTTGTAAATGCGCACTCGAATGGTGTACTAAATTAAAAAACAAATCCTATACAAAGCCGTATTTAAACATGCGGTCAGAGTTTATAGGATATTTCAAGAACTAAATGAAATCCCATAAACCCTTGCTATAATCATCTCACAATATATTTATTCCCAAGATGGCGATGGTAAAACTCTAACTTAATTGACATTCCCAGTATTTAGTTCACAGTGTAGAAAGCACGTTCTCAATTTGTCCACATTGAGCTTACGTCGCTTGAATGTACACATATATCATAAGCAGTTTGTGAACGAAGATTAAAAACTACAAACACAGCATTTTATTGCTGAATAATCGATACGACAATGTTTCACGTTATATTTTGATGTAAATGGAAACAAAATCCATTTAATAAGAAAATGCATACATACAAACTCTTTTACAGACTTAAACTTACGTGAAGAAATGTTCATAACCACTTTCATGTGTTCATTTATGCGATAGGCTGGTATTTAGTTATATAATAAATAATATCCATTTTATATACGAATTTCATTCAAATTAACTTCTTACAGATAAACGACTTTTCACGAAGAAATGTTTATATACCACTATCATGTGTTCATTTACTCGATAAGATGCACTTATCTTTTCAAGAGGTAAGCAAGATGATTTCGTAATTACCTCTTTTCAGTTAGATATCTTCCTAACTCACTCACTCATTTATTCTTATGACCTACATCAAGAATTTATTCCAGCTTTTAGAATCGATAGAATTTACTGAATAACATTCGTTTATTTATTTCTTTTGAAGTCTTTATCTATACAAAGTGAAATAATCTTATATGCAAGTTATATAAGAATATAATAAATAGAATGTAAAGTATAGTTTCAGTCTCAGATTACAATTATTATTGGTCCTTAAGCAGAAAATACATGCATTTAGTAAAAATTACTTATGCATTAATCAAGAAGTATACATATGCATTTGGATAACTATTACGCACAAGATCTGACATACCAGTATTAGTTTTAAGCAGGTCACTTTGTCTGTGTACACAAAATCAAACCATTTAATTTGCCATACAATTCCAGCTAAGAAAGCTATGAAAAAATGCCAACTTATTGACTTTCATACGAATCGCCTGTAATCAATTGAATATAGTACAGTATATATGCCAAATAGAAAAAGGCATACCATTTACATTTAAGAGATACACTGATCCCAAAATATCAATGTCACCAAAAACACTAAATTGGTCGATATAACAAATTTACAGTGTCCATAATATTATCCGTACACATGAAATCATGTGCATAACACTACGATAAAGTCGAAACTGATTTACGTTACAACGTGATTTCTTCATTAACATTGCGTAATATAAGATAACTGTTGTTTATCAAGTCTCATTCCCACTTGTTTTACATTACGTACATTAAATTTAGCGTGAATAAGAACAGTTATACCGTATCTATTCAGATATGCTTCTGCTAATTTTTTTATCTCTGTTGAGTTCTAGTTTTCTGTTTTTATCTTAAGCAGTGCTCTGTACTAAAGAACCGCATACGTTCTTGAACTGCGTTGCAATTCTAAGACATGCAAGCACATACAATTTAAAACTTTGTTATTATTACATTACAGCAATACTTATACGTAGATCCTTTTGTATCTTTTCTGATCAAATAATAGTAATTTTCACTCGCGATTCCTTAATACGCTCACACTTGACACTGATCACTTGTGACTTGATATCAATATGATACAGGAAACCAACACATTACCTTTTTCCAATACAAAACGCTCATACTACTTTATAACTTTGTTGACATTTTGCCATGTGAAACTGATATGAATTTTAAGAACATCACTTTTTAGGATTGTAACTGTTTAAGCTTTTTAATTACGAGAGTGGTTTTTATTATAAATGTATTTTTTTTTATAAATTGAACATTATATGGCCGTTTACATCAAGAATAACATTAACAACAAAAACAACATTTATGAGCTCTTTAACATAAAAATACTTTTAATACATAAACAACATGGATTATACGAAAATTTGAAAGAATATAATTTAAGAAGAAACACAGAATTCACTGTTTTATATAAGTAGTATCAATTGATCAGAGAATATGACTAATCATAGCTATTTGAAAAAAAAAATTGATGTTTTTTTTCTCTCTCGTTGAATGCGCTCAATTGTTCTTTGTTTCTTTCTATTTTATGTGCATTAAATTAGCATGTGTTTAAGACGTAACAATTCATTGCATTGATGTTTATGGATGGCTTTGGAACAATGAAACACTTTATTATCGCCTTTCCATGAGAGATGAACGTTCGAATAAGATTTGGTATCTGTTCTAGAAATAAGGGAAACTGCACATGGAAGCCTTCATGTTTTCGAAATAATTAAAATGTGCATCTGAGGCTGAGCCATTGTTAACAACAGGTACAGCATGTGAACAGATTTGTATTAGACCACTATACGGTGTAACTCTTTTAAAAACTCTGACCATTGCAATTCAGGGAAGATAAGTTTAAGTAATTAATTGCTTTATAAATCAGAAGAGTCACGTTAAAACTGGACGGGTTATAATTGCCTTAGGGACATGATTTAAAAAATTATTGTACATTACCACTATATGATGGTGCATGCCAAATATTAAAAGCTTTGATCTTTGTTGTTTCAGATTCGATTGTTTTAAATTAGTTACTATATCATTATATATCATTTACAACTGGGGCGTGGCTAATTAGACCAAAGATGCATGATATGGACAAAATTAGAAGATGACCAATATTAAATTGTACGATCACAATTAAAAGAGAATCAAAACATACTTATTTCAGACGAAAATTTAGAGTCGATGTATTCATTTCGTACATGGCGTTAATAGAATGTCGTTATGCATAGTATTGAACGTTATGACTAAACCATGTTTGTAAAGACTACTTTAAACACTTAATATTGTTAAATTATATTACTGGAATGTAGCTTATGTGCAAGGTAATAGCGAGTATCATTACAGGAAAGAAGGTAAGCTTATTTTTACTGCATTGCACTATTCATTAATTATGTCTCTGTGTTTGTACCGTAAATGTATTGAGTATACAGTTTGTTGTTAATTACACAAACATTTATTGTACATTTATGTATGATATTGATACACCTTTAACGTATTTGGTAGTATTCAATTCGTGTTTTATTCTGCTGTTTATAATGTGTTACCGGTAATTAATCAAGCGTTGTTCGTCTGGCTCTTTCTCAACTCTATTAATCGCTCATAATAATGCCTCCTTGAAGAACGTTGGTAAAGGGAAACACCGTGGACTGATGCCAATTGCATTAAACATCAAACGATCCAATGTATTAGTTTATGAATTCCAACGATTATATTGTATAGATAAGACGAATTTACAATACAGAAATTATTATTCATTCATGCATTCGTGTACTTTTGTTTACAAAACATGATAGCGTAACTCTGACTAAAAATAAACTAAAGAAATGGTTCAAATGGAAAAAGTGTAAAATTGTCAAAAATGCTCATGATAAGCATATATAGTGTCTATATTCAATAATTGTATATTATAAACACTTGTCATGGACAGTACCAAACATAACACTGTTCAATTTAAACTAAAATAATAAAATATAGCCTGATAATCACATGTTTATAATAAAATTATATTTAAACGTATAACTACATCATTTAATGACATGAATATCTCATCTAGTAAAGGTCAACTCGGATTTAAATTTAGAGAAAACTAATACATTCATTGTTGTAATGTTGTCGTGTGAAACATTTGCGGCTATATTGTGAGTAAATTGTTTATTCACAGCATTCAGTTAATGTTTGTTGATAGTAGGTTCATATGTAAAAATATGAACACGTTTACAGTATTCAATGATCTCAGAAGTATTTTTATAAACGTATAAGTATATACCAATTAAATTTTATTTTAGTATTTACCAGCTTTTCTCGTTTTGGGCATTACGGAATTGTTTTTGTAAACTTACAGCCTTGTATCGTATCGTTGATACGTCAATATAGTCTCTTTATCAAATAAACTAATACGCCAAATCATGTTATATTAGGAAAAGCAGACAATGGGCCGCCATACGCAAATATGTGGATGGGTGGTGCATTTAGAGAATAGGAAGCACTCGATACATTAAACGAACTAATTTGAAAATAAATATAAGTCAAGTAAAATACGTTGAGCATAAGGGCAACTATTTCACTGAATAGAATGAAAACTTACGGTGCAATAAAATGTGCACACATTATATGATCAGTATATTTATTCTGAAATGTTAAATATTTCTTTATGTTGTATCAATATACTTATTCTTTGCTATTCTTTGACGAATACAGTATCATTGTTTCAGTCAAGTAAGAAAATATGTCAAGAAACAAACGTTTATTCATTGCTAGATGAACTGTATTTTTCCCTCTGAAATACATCAAACAATTATATTTTAGGAATTCGTGTGTTGATAACGGGTTAGTAAATGAAAAATGGCCCGATATAGTCAGCATGTTTATGTGTTAAGCTTATTCGAATGTGAAATGCACGAAGATCTATTTAGAAAATATGTTCCAGGACTAGAGTTTTTGTCTAAACGCGATTGAGATACAGCGACTGTTTATATTGTTTATACTGTACTGATTTTAAGGATTATTCCGTATTCATCTCGCATACATCTCCGGATAATACTTGAAAAGTATGTGTATTGTTCATTTTTAAAACGTTTTCGCAATGAAAAAAATAAAATAAATGTGTAACAGTTTATTTGTGGAAAATGTGCAATATGAGTAATGAAATTGGACTTACAACCAATACGGACTCTTCTTGGAAGTGCATTACGACGACATGAAAATCAAACATCGAACATGCTAGTTGTATATAAATACATATATTATTAATTAATAACGAGATGCAGTTGATACAATTTATGTTTCGTGCCTCAGAAAGTTAAAATTTTAATTCTCTTATAAACATTCGATAATTCAGTAGTTAACATGTCATTTAATTGAAACACATTCTCTTTTTATTCCGTTTGATTTTAAATGTGATGCTATGAGGTTATTTTAATTAAAATTTATATGTTTGTCAGGTTAAAGGTTTGGGTGCCATTAAATTGGTTTCAAACTTCACAATGTTATTCTTAACATTGACCGTTCCAATGCATTTGACCCAGTTGTATTCATTGGCGTTCTTGTTCGTTTATTTTCGTATTTTGTCCTGCGTCTCCTTGCATTGCATTTGGTCATCTGTCTTAAATGAAGAACCTTGTATTGATGATAAGAAGAATCTCCTTCAAATGCAATTCGAGTTTCACTTTGTTTATATTTAATTACTAAAGCTAAATTCAAAAAAAGGTAAATATTTAGCCAGCATGTCCATTTAGGATGTATATGTATTTAACTTTTAAGATTTGGCAATTCTAAAAGAAGCGGTAGTAGAGAATGTTGACAAAAATAAACATCGTTATTTAATGCTGAATGATATATTTTATTATAATGGAATGATTTTTAAAAATTAATTAGTTGTTTAATTCAAATAAAGGAAGAAGCGAATACATAAGGGGATTCATTTTAATTATTTATTTTTTCTATCGTTTATCGTTAACAAATTGGTACATGACGCAAATTAAATGTTAACTGCATTAAACCAAACTTTTAAGAGCATATATTTTTTAAACTAGCTTTTGATTCTTTAAAATTCTTGAGTTTGTAAACGTGTTTATTCAAAGTTCGTAAAGACGTTCGTTTTTAAGAATCGCAGAATTAGAACACGTTTGCTATTTGTTTAAGAAACGAAACCAAAATACCACAGACAACGGCGAATGCTACATAAGGCTTAAGACTTACCGTAGACGTATTGATGTAAAGCAAACACATTTCAATGCAAGTTAAAATCTCGGAGGATGCAAACAACAATTGATCGGCTTGTTTCACGATTAACAGTACGAACGCCGTTTTATTGGATTTGTCTGCTATTCTATACGGTCATATATCTCGGTATTGCAGAAGTAAAAATCATTCATTACGTTTGGTACAAGTTTAAACAATCGTGATTTGTGTTATTTTTAAACAATGCGTTTCTTAATTGCTTGATTGTCTAGTAACTGTATACAAAAACTTATGATAATGCACTTTAATTATAATGTATCGCTTACAAAAGTAAGGCGTGAGTTGTTGGTAATACGTATGCTCAAATTCCATGTTACTAGGAAATCATCATCTATACTTTAACCATGTAAGCTTGGTACATGTAAATTGTAAAATAAGTCACGTGATCCATTATCATGATTGAGTAACAAGTATTAAACAACTTAATCAATTTTTGTTATTTAGTAACATTTTTTTTATATGTAAGTATATGTATACAGGATGGGCTTTGAACTATGATTAATGAATACAATAATACATATATATGGAAAGAAACCATTTAATTCGACGAAAAGCACAAGTAGAGTACAATAACAAATATATCACAGTTTCTATACATTAAGTCAGACATCATTGAAAATAAATCGCGACGATACCTGAATTCAATGAACGCAAACATATCAGTCATTTGATATTATTGAGTTGAGGTTCTCATTTTAATGTAAACATTGAAGATGTAACGGAATAATAAGAGTTATTATCTTTTTCCAGTGATTCTGAACAAATTAATTTTAACGCATTACATAAGTTAAATCATAAATTGCAGTATGATAACGCCCGATATTTGAAGCAGATACTTTGCGTTTAAGATTTATCCATGACTTCTAATGCAGTGTACTGATAATATTAAGCAGAAATTAAGGACTATTAAACCATAATTTTGACACACGGTATTTTTTTCTGAACTTTATATACTGCAGTACTTTGATGTTTTACTTTGCGACTTTTCATGCATACATATGTGTTTGTATTGTTATCGAGACATTTCCTCAATCAATAAATGATATCACAATTCAAGCTACGCATATAAATGGGAACGTAATGTTATTTCGAGTATTTGACTGTAAAACATTGTATGCATCAACATGCCTACACACACATTTACACATGTACTTTTAAAACAAACGTGTTTTCAGTACTAATATATATTTTTGTAAACCACATATCAGTTTCTTATTTTATAATCTAAATTTATATATAATGTATTATTATAAACAATCTTATAATCTATCAGATGTTTCTTATCGAACAGCGTACAGCTTGGTTTCATCAAAACTTAATTATTATACAAAACAAAAAGAAGCTTGGGACGTGTGCTACATCGATCATTGACGCATAGCATGAAACGGTAGAATAGCTAACATACAGCATCACATATGGTTGGAATACTCTCTCTAGAGATGCATACATTAATTAATAATATCGAACGAAGACCACCAGTCCAGTCTCCAAAAAGGATTTTTTTTTCGGTAATATATCAAATTCAATAATCCAAAAGAACATGGGCATATTTTAAAAACGTAACGACATCAATACATGTCACACTTGCTGAGGAAAAAGTGCAAACATGTCTGAGGTTTTGCATTTGTAAAGCAGATCAGTGTGATTATGGTTTTTTGTCTGTTATAAAATACGGTCCATATACTATTAAATTAAGGTTGTATCTATCAGCATATCAGCGTATCATAAAGCTGTTTATTATGAATGGTAATACCATTTGTCTCAACATTGAAAAAAAAAACAAACAATCGAGGAAAAAAATGAATACGGTTATATAACGTCAATTACGCCTTTTAAATACATCACAGCTCAATTCATTCTCGGTATTAGTAGTGCAATTATTTTGTACTTTTTATATGCATTATCCAAAAATCTTATTTTTGATTAAGCTTTAGTTATTTTAATATTTGTTTATGTATTCAATATATTTACATTGCATGCAAACAAATGGATTTCGTTATTTCCGCGTTTGATTGAGATACTTTCAGAACACAATCATTATTTCTAATACATGTAATCAAACACATCCAAATAACCGAAGTATTGATATTGAAAGGCACCCAGTTATTTCTTTTTATATGAACGAAGGATCCATGCAGCTGTTATAACCGTAGATATTTTAGTTGGTTTAGAAAGGTAATGAGGAAACGCATCATACAAACACAATTTTTATTACTAATTGTTATTTCGAAATGCATCTATGGGCTACATTTTGAGGGAAAATTTTCAGTTCGAGTATATCTATAAGTGTTGTGTAAATCGATTAATACCTAAATAAATAAATAAATAAATAAATAAATAAATAAATAAATAAATAAATAAATGAATAAATAAATAAATTAATAAATAAATAAATAAATAAATAAATATATATAATGTTATACAAATATATGTTATCTTCCTGTGGATATACAACCTTTGAACGAGACATTTCAGATATATTTTATTGGGAAAAGCAACTACACGACATTTATAATTCGATTTTGTTCAGGTTGTATTCTTACTGGAACCTTTAGAACGTGCAGTATTGTATTTTAAGCCAAACGTACATTTCTTACTATATTATTTCGCTCTGCGGAACAAATTCCCAATCGCCAAATCTGTATATATTTAGACAAACAATCAACGTGCCGCCATGTGAATCAGCGGTTTTGCTGCGCATTTGGATCGTACGAACTACCACATAAATGTTTTGAACAGCATTACAGTCAACATTAAGACGAGTAATCATGAAATTGATGTGAGGGTTTTGACACATTTTTAAATGATAATGTGTATACAGTAAACATTATTCTCAGTTTATGTAGTCTAAGCTATTGAACATAAATTTTATGTTGCATTTTTAATTTGAAACAATTTAATGTAACAAAAAAAAAATCTAAATCTTTGGCCAAAACAGTTCAAAGAACGAATATATACACTTAGCATTGGCACTATGGTTGTAATTAACTGTAATAGTACAAAAAACTCAAACAAAAATTGATGTTCCTATCTTATTTTAGTTTAGTTAAGTAATCATCCTAAGTTCTTGTTGGGACAATATGAGCATTTGAAAAATATGTTTAACTTCTGGTCGTGTCTGTTCGAATTAAAACATTCGACATATTGATTCAAGTTAATGTGACTATGCTGGATCAATTGTGCCGAATATCCAATGTTCAATGTGCCGAATGTTTTTAAAGCTAAAGAACATGGACGTTAAAATAAATGAAATTTCCAAGATTCTTTTAGTTTTGTTGGGTTTTGCACAAAACTTCGGAACAGATTGCAATCATATAGCCCAACATTCAATTAGATGTATGATGTTCGACAGTACAGTTAACCGGTGTAAAAATAAACGGAAGTTCTACGCAACAAAACCCTTCGTCAAAATGCAATAATGCTACAGATATGTTTCACAGTTTGTGAATAACTTTATCATATGCAGTTGTTTTAGTTAAAGCACAATTGAGGAAAAAACTTTAAAAGAAAATCCACTTTACACTAAGCATCTGGCATGTTTGCATGCATCTAGACGAACCTTATACAAATTATCTTAATCTAATTATTGCGTAGCGTCCGAAGGTCTCTGAAGCAGCAAATGTTACCAAAGAAAAATGTGAAGCAGCCCAATATCCATTCCAGAATTATGGTAGTATGTACGTTAGTTTTCTTTGCATTTATGTTGATGATAGTCGAAAAGGATCATTTAATTGATAATTTAATATATGAATACGTTATTTACATCAAACATCATTGGTTTATAATTCGTTTGGCGAGAGATTGTATGTGACAAAAACAGTTAAGTAACGACACTTAATTTGATAATTCTTTGTGCTAAGTAGCAAGATGTATTCGTTGACCATGATGTTTAAATGAACAGTAA
The DNA here is from genome assembly GCA_007657795.1 of Dreissena rostriformis. Classification (NCBI taxonomy): domain Eukaryota; kingdom Metazoa; phylum Mollusca; class Bivalvia; order Myida; family Dreissenidae; genus Dreissena; species Dreissena rostriformis. The sequence goes on along the minus strand of VMBQ01000032.1, from coordinate 96,699 downwards.
ATGATATGCTTTTAATGAATTAATGATTTGCAGAATGTTCATTCGTATGCAGAATATCTTAAAGATGCATCTCCAGTCATAAGAAACAAGTTCAGTTATATATGTGGTATATACATTGAAGAATAAACATGTATCAAGAACGTTTGAAGGTTATTCCATTTACAATTCCATAATGAAATAAGACAACATTGAAAAATATTTGCGGTGAAACGCTCTATTTGAGTATTTAATATTACAAACAATACAACATCAGACACTATATAACGGAGACACAATCGTGTTATCTTATCCACTACTAAAGTAACAGTACATCAACTATATAATAATCCAAAGTAGGATGATCTCCGCCTTTGTTACAGTAATCATCGTATTAAATAAACGTTATGTGTTGTTAAATCATACACACTTCAGAATATTGGAAAGGAAATTATCGTTAGAGAAATTTACCTCAGACAATTCGAAACCATATTTTAATTTGTATTTGTTTGTAATTGATAAACACACACAAAGAAACAGAAACTTATAAATAGGAATTACAACGCTTAAATCATAAAACATCAACAACAATCAAATGACATATCCCATTTCTTGCTTGAGAAGAATTAATTGAATGGTGTCGTGACTCAATATAAAACAGTTCCCTTTTTTGTCTGGCTATGTAATTATAAGCACAGGATTGTATGATACTAAGTTAACACCATTCATTTCACATAAACGGATACGAAATTGGCTTCAAAGGCATTTTCATGCTATGAATTGTTGTATCGCCAATTATGTGTATTGCTTGTCAAGATATTGTATAATGTTTATTTATTCGAACCAAGTCTGTTAAAGGTTGGATTTTGGAAAAACGTATACTGTAGAAAGATGTCCGTGTTAATTTATGCTTGCATGTAGGAAATTCATTTGGAAGCGAGTCTATACTATCTTTTTTTTCAAAACAGATAAACGTTGATAGAAAACTATAACAAACGTTCGGAAGAAGTGGCATCAGAACATCAATGTTATTATAAACGACCTTTATGTAATTGCAAATAATTATTGTGTGTCGAAAACACATAGACGCAAAATTGTGTCATTAAGAAGTTCGTTGAAGTAAATAACATATTAGTTATGGTCCAATTTGACAGGTTCATATTGGTGTGTAAGTTCAAGATTAAGGAAATAAAATGTTGATAGTAAATCTTCATAAACTCATTTTAATGTAAAACAGTTGACTCATCAGCCGGAATGTATTATTGTTATTCCTCCTAGGTTTTGTTTCTTTGTGTCAAGTGACATATTACCTAACACCTATTAGACACATAAAATAATCACACTTGAAAAAAAAACACACAAGAGTAAAACTGAGGTATCCGCATAATAGACGTGAATGAAAAGTATAGCATTGGGGTTTAAACCGATTTAATGGCATCAAAATGACGTTGTGTCTATAGTACTCGTTATGCTCAGTTTATGTATTATAACTATTGGAACAATATAATAGTGTAATAAAATATATTCATCATTTTGTTTTATTTTTTGATAAATACATTATGTTTGGTCGATGTCCAATTTAAAAGTCGACATTTTGATCCATTCTGAGGAGACCACGCTTTACCTAAAAGACTCTTAGATAACTACTCAACTAAACGACATTGAGATATATACGAACCGTGTATCACTGTACCCGCTAACGCGTTTTCTACCATCCCATATACCCCTTATTTCCAGAACGGAATTTTAAACCAGATAGGAAGCCAATAAGCCACAATAAATATCCGTATCTTGACATCTATTCAACATCTGATTAGAAACATATTGTATTGTATTGCGGATTGTTGCATATAGCTATGAGCAAAAGCAGACCAACATCATATTTTAATTCACGTCTTACTTTATCATATGTGTGTGTTGCTCCTGCGCACAGTACATGTTTATTTCATAGTTCAACATACATCGGTATATAAAGTCACAGACGCATATTATACATATGAACTATTGATGTAATATATTGATTGTAATGTATTACGAACGTTATTTTGTAATGGAAACATCTGATTAACTAATGGCATATCTTAATGTACTGGTACGTGTATTGTTAAACAAATCGAAATAAAATACATAGTGTGTATATGCGACGGATTGTATGTTCAGAATAAACGGTTCACTACACATTAGAATCTATTGATTTTACACAAAGGTTAACATTTATCGATTTAAGTTTGAATACAACATGAAACAACATTTTACTATACGTAGATACAATCCTTGTTAAGTTATATCAACAGCACACGTAGCGGCAATTTACTTAAACAAAGTTAACTTGATATTAACGTTTACAGACACCTGCTAAGTACAAATCGCCATGTTCAAAACGGAAAGTTTTTGCAGTTTTGTTTATGACAGTTGTTATTTTCAGTGACACATCTACAGGGATAAACAGCAACAACGACGTGAATTTCAATTTAAATTTCTTTGATTTTAATTGTTATATTATTGTACATGTTTTAGCATTCTTAACATAACCAACATAATGCACGTTACATATGAATCTACACTAGGTCGCAGTGCTGACAGATTGAAATAGTTTTATCTAATATTTAAGAAGTTCGTAAAATACATGTGTGCAATGTGCCTTTTGAACCAAGAAAAACAACGATTATAGACCCACTGATTTACAAATATTCCTGAACAATATTGCATGCAACATTTCACACTTACACAGTGACACGGTGTGCTGAATAAGTAATCTCACACGATATTCAGAATGTTGCTTTAGCAAAAACAATTGTTATAATACATAAATCTTGCTATTTGTACATATTGCATTAAACAACTCTTTGTATGACCAGGCTTTAGAACAATTATGCATTTCCATAGTAAAACCCCTTATTAACATCTTAGTAATACATAGTAATATATATTTGCCTAACATGTAAATGGTTTCTAAACGGTAACACTCTTTCTGCAATTGTTTTCTCTGGTTTGAGTTCGGTAATTTCTATGCGAGTGACAAAACAAACAAATTCAAAGTGCACCACTTCGTGTGCCCTACTCGAACTCACAAAACAGCAGGACATTCGCGTATTAACCCGCACGTGACGTTAATTTTGTATTCCTGTCATTGCAACCATATACATTATTGAGCCGTTAATAAACGGCTTTTATTGATGTGGTAAATACATGTTTTTTGAATATTATTAATTTAAATCTGAAAGCTTTCTTTTGCCTTTGTGTCCTCGTCCAATACAATAAGCAAACTATATTACATACTTCCGTGTAAATGCTTGTGTATGTGTTGTATGCTGATTACACATCATCACGTACGTAGTGTTCATAACGGTGGCACAGATGGTGCATGTGCATGTTTCATTTGTGTTGTTACCTGGACTAAATATCTCATTTTCTCAACATATTAACTCGTTTTCATGAATGAATAAAACGTGTGAACGAAATAACTAACGAAAGAGAACGCGTTAGAAAGTCGTTGGAAAGAGTTCATAAATCGTGGAATCTAGTTTGTAAGTAGTGGCAACGAGCTTGTAATTCAATGTACCTATTAATTAAGTCACGGTAACGATAAAGCTTAATAGCGGGAACGCGCTTATATCGTCGAAAATTGTGATACCCTCCATTGCATAAGCTATTTGTAAATATTTTGTTAACAACAAGTATTTTGACTGGTTGATACTATCGTTACCACTAGTAGATATGTCATTCTACATATTCAGTCGTTTCCACGAATTTAAATATCGTGAAATTAGTTGTTGGTGTACGTTTTTGAGTTGTTTCATAAAACTAGAAAACAATGATTGCGAGATAAATATCAGCCCAGTACTGTCCAGTTGAACTGTGCACATAGACAAAATAACACATTTCAACTAAAGTGCAAAATTATCTTATTCATTATGTTGTTGTGAAATAATAATTGTTAGTGAACAGTTAAAATACGTTCCACATAGTATGTTATAAGTAAATGATACACTAATAGAGAAGGCAAACAGTGGTGTTAACAAACTATACTTTTCCATTCACAATGCACTAAACTAAAGTACGTACTGGAATAACCACGCTGTATATAAATGAGACACAATAACCAGATATAAAATATCTCATATCATTTTTTTGGGAACAAAAACAGTTATATCTAATAAACAATATTACCACAAATTATACGGTTTTTATCGTCGCCTTTATACCAACGGTTGTTGGATTTTACTCTTGGGGAAAGTTTGTTACCAACGACGTTAAGACAACATATGTTGAATTGTACATGGTTACACAGGCGAATAAACAGAACAACCCAAAATAATAACTTCTACCAACATGTGGGCAGTTGTTCAAACAGCAGATACATGACATAAATATGTCGTTACACAATTGCTGATTACTTTATTTCTCATTTTTATGTTCGTTCGTTTAATTTAATTTCAAATACAAGTACCTATGTCTATTTATTTTTTTACAAATGATTTTTTTCAAATCGATGTGTATAATTTTAACTAGAATATAATATCTAATTCCATCACAATCGTGACGGATAAAAGTATTGCCCAGTAACGGCAATATGGAGACCAAAGTTGTTGTGTATTGAAGCAGTAGATGTTTAGATGCGCACATAAAACTTGCACTGCTTCTCGTCAATTCTATTATAGAGAACATTTGGGAATTCTGGCAATCCCAAGCAATGCTATGTTTTTTTTCCGATATACAGCAAACTCAAATTCCATTTAAGCGGAGTTTATACATATTTAATGTGAGTATTCGATGATTGAGTAGATTAAATCATTCAGCAATCTCATTTTAAAGTTTAAACGTACATAATAAGTTAACGACATTAACAATATAACGCCTTGTTGTTTTATTTCTTGAGGTAAATTTGTCTGAACTAAGCGTTGGAAAATCACTATTAATCACATGAGCCACCGACAATAGATAGTTGTTTAACTGTTTAATTACCTAAAAGCCAAATTACCTGGCTTTGATCACATTTTTTTAACGTTTTTACTTATCCGAATAAAATCATTTTATGACTATCTGGATTGATGCTATTTTTGAAACTACATATATGATCGCAATTTAATTTTATGAGCATATGTTTATGTTGGATTTCTTTTAAAATAAATTGCACTCTGTATTGAATTAATAGCCTTCAGCAAAGCATTCCGGGATACGTATATTCGATCGAAGGATTTAAGCATAGTTTCAAGAAACCATAAAGCTATAAAGGGTTAACGCTTTACTAGACATTCGCTATTTATGGTGGTTTAGAGTTTCCTTAATACTATGGTATGAATTAAAATATGTAGCATTGAATGAAGGCGTTATTAGAGTTACTGTATATTCCCTGGATATAAACTGTAATAAAACAGTCTGCGCTCGAAACTAGATTGACAGTTTGGTAGCCGCGTGCAACGTTTTCAATATTATCTTTAGTAGAATGTGTTACGACCTTCAAACGTCTACAAACTGTGCATATATATATTTTGTGTTAATAACGCACTATATAACCGGTCAAAAATAGATATCACATTTAAATACCGTTTTATTTACATGTATATTATTACTTAATTGAGTATATAGAACAAAGAACAAGTATAGCTTTCATTTTATTTGCAACTAGCACACTTGCTTATACTGTCATTTTTGTAAGACATTCTTTAACAGTAAACACTGTCCATGAACATATGATTAATGAATTGCTGCGCACAACGATCTATAACGATAAATATTGTATAGTGTTCCTAATCTTATTTACAAACAACGTGAAACACCTAGTTAAAACATACGTATTGTGCTTCTAACAATTTAAGAATTATTACCATATACATGAACTTGGCATTGTATTACCTTTTAAACACACTAAATTAATCAGGATAACAAATATACCATCAGAAAGACAAACACATATTCTGGAACGTAATGCGCTTCAATTCTACAATAATTTGAATCAAAATAGTGTCATCGCATTAGCATTCAATGTCAGTTCACTTTCGAATACATGACATTCTAATTAATCACTATTTAGAACTTTTTTTGCGGTTCCGATTTTTGCAAACTTTATTTAACTAAATACAACTATTGAAACAAGTAATGATGTTTCAAAATATGAACTTGTATTTGCAATCCTTCATAATAATGGAAATATTTACTTAAAAATATAACCGCATACATATTTTACTTTAACATATATTATTAAGGCAGAACACATATAGGTTTCAATGTATTCTATTTTAAACTAGTTTTGACCGTCCAAACCACTTCGAAATAGCGGTGTTAAGCTGTTTGCATTAAAATAAGAAATGTAGATGTACACTTATTTAATTAATCACAACAATCCAATGAAACAAGTAATGTAAGTATCAATAAAATACTTCACTTAAATAGTGCATCCATTGCATAGAATATTAACATATCGTACATGTAAAAACTCCCACTACATTTACCTCATGTGTTCACGTAAGTTCACCTTAAATGCACTCATTCATTATTATAAACAACAATGCTAAGCAGTTAAATGAGTTGGTAAATTAGTTAGCCTGGAAAAAAGGAAATACCACTAACCAAACGAACTTTTCATTATGCATGAAACAAACAATAACAAAACTGTGATAAATACAACAATTTCAAGTACAGAAATGAACAAAGGACTTTTTTATGCATATAGTAAGAAAACGAACGTAAACCGATAATTTTAAAAACAACACATCAAATCACTTGCACTTATTAAATTTATATAAACAAATGTGTGAAGCGAAGAGATAATTTTCAGCCGCATACAATAGAACGGGGTATTGTTTAATTGTCAAGCATATTTGTAGACCAATACATGGTATGTCAGCCTTGTATTCATCCAAATATACTATCGTTTGTTTTCAAACGCTGTAACAAACGTTCTTCATATTCTATTGCTTTTGTGTAGCATGTAGAGGGGTAAATGAGTTCTCGACGCCAAAAGAGCGAACTAATTTCTTTGTTTTGTCCGTCATCGTTGATGATCGTTTGTTTACATACATGTGTAACTGCTTTTTGTCTAGAGTTCAGTAATTAGAACACAATAACATATAATTACTGTTAATATAACACACTTGCTTGAATCTAGACCATACGTTCAAGTTCTTATTTTGGTAATGACCAATTGCGGTAAAAACTTATTAAAAAGTGTGCTACTAATATTAAGCAGTGATACAACCAGTAAACCTGTAAAAACAATGAATATATAAAGGATCAATACATATAAAGCAATTATATCAACACAATGTTACACGTAATGTATCAATACACTTAAAACATGGTCAATTGTATTTTATTTACATTCGGAATTTGAATATAACTATACAAATGTGCATTGCACAAGAACGATACCGTGATGATTAACACTGACAGCTAAGTAATTGCAAATGCAATTGCATACATTATAAAAGCTACGAAAAGCTGTGACCTAGGTTTTACCACCGAAGAGTTCACGACATTTGCCGTGAGGTTTACAAGAGCATCATCGCTTCTTCTTGTCATTATCTTATCGTTATCTGCGTTTAGAAAGTCACAATCAGTGGAATTCTTCATAAGCACCAGTGTGGCTAGAGCTCGTTTGGCGCTATAAATGACAAGTTGCATGTTTGTTCCATTTCCGCAGTCTTTTGCGCCAAAAATATAAACGTAATTCCTGGAATGGTCTCTATAGAATGACCAACACATATAAACACCCTCGTCAATGTTTTGGGTAATGAGCACATCATTTTCTCCTATAAATTTAATGGACGCTAAGCAAACGAATGTTTTCTTCAGTTGAATTCTCCACTGCTTATTTCTATCTTTGTATGTATAATACAAGTGAAGGACGTGCCCCGGACTGCCATTACCATTTACAAGGCAACCTTGATTGGCCAGGTGATTGTTGCTATCGTACATGTCATAAAAAGACGATTTTGGAATGTACCAAGGTAGATTGCACGTCACAAACTTTGGAGTGTCATTGATGAAATACACCCAAGGACCTGATGTTGGTGCAACGCCCGTGACATCTGAAGTAACAGGGGAATAATCAAAATACCTATCCTCGCAGACTTCCTCCAGGCCTTTGATTGGCCAGTGCAGCTCCGAACCAGTTCGATAGCGAAGCACAGATTCAGCGGGCTGTTCAATGTCAACGCACATGTAACGCGGATGACATCCGTTTTCAAATTTAAGTTTTAATACTTTCCTTTCACGATGAACTTCGCTGGTGGTTGAGGTGACGCAAAACCATTTCTGGCTTTGGTGGGTTAGCGTCTCATTATCAATGATTAAAGCACTTTTTACTGGATCTTCCAAACCTTTCCAGAAGCCTCGAAATTTTCCAGGAAAAACACACGGACGCTCTTCCTTTTCTGGTTCGCACAAACTACAAGATAACTTACAGTTGTCGCGGACGTGCGTTGAACAATGGTGATAACTGCAGACTAAATTTTCATCTTCACAAATATTAGTAACATGATGTATTTTGAAATGTTTCAATATCAACATTCGATCTAATTTTCTGTTATCTAGTGGACAATTGCCATTGAAATATATGTTGACTTCATTTATTTCGTTATTTACATACATAACTCGTATGCACCAAAACTCAGGCGAACCGTGCCATTTCACGATGGACATTGTGTACTGTTGATATTTCCATGTGGCCACACATCGAAGACGCACTGGATCAAGCTCTATAGGTCGTCCTACAAAGAGACTAGAACAGTTTCTGCGACGAAAGTATAGCTTTATACCTTCATTCAAAGTACAGTCACTTTCAATACGAAGAGGCAGAAATATATCATCGCAAAGAGGTGCATGTTCGTCAGGACGGTAAAGTTTAAAGTCGAACCCGCCAATAAGTGGACAAGGATTTTCTTCCTCAGCATGTTCCCTCGATATCATTGGATGCAAGTCAAGTGCCATAAATTCGTCCTCGCACAGAGACTCTGATGACGTTGGCGACATATATCTGGAAACTTTAGTTTGCACAACACTTTTACTCCGTCGTATGAATTGCATACATATGTATTTTATTTCACCTTCGTAAGACTGCACATCGCTTAGTACTTCTCGAACCAAGTATTTATAATTACCTTTGTCAACAATACAAAGCCTTTCAGAAGTTTTGCAAACACGATAGCCTTGGAATTTACACTCTCTCAGAAACATTCGAGTGTGTTTAACAGTTATTGATACGTCGTTATCCCCCGGATAATTGATAAACCACGACGGCTCATCGCCGTACGTTTGCAAGAAATCAGCAAAACGACACTCTGGTGTGCACATCGGTAAAATAATTCCAATCACAACAAGCACACCATATATTTCCATTCTAGACAGACTGATGCAATCCTCTAGAAAAAATTCCGCCTCCTCTTTTTACATTTTCAAGTAATTTTATTTCTCAGACATACACGCAACTAAGCACTATTCATATTAATTTAAAAATATCGAATATTGCCTCGCAACTTCCTCTTTTCTAAGCTGGCGCCATACTTATTTATCTGCGTCTTCATCCTTATGTTTAAGAAATTTGAAAGCATACAATAACGTCGCCATATGATCCGGCCAGCTCTCCGAGTGAGGTGTATGCATCTGTTCAGGTGATACGAACGCCACATTGGAAAGTGAAATTCATTCCAGAAATAAAACGCATATTTCTCAAGCCTGCGTTTTTGTTCTTGTTATCTTTCTTGGCTTCGTAATGATTCTGGAAAGATAAAGCATATACTCAGTTCGCTTGTTTTTGTTTCACAAATTATTTACCTAGCCTTTTGGACTGACGGCGGCTGTTTTGCAACACTATTAGATATTTGCTTTTTATAGAATTCCGATAGACTGCATCTTTGAAGTCATTGGTAATCTAAAATAAATTGGCATTAATGTAATACATTTTTAGAGCCCGCGTTAAGTATTGTATTGGTTGCTTTTACCCACAATGAATCGTGATGATTCGATACTTTATTGTTTTTTTTTTAATTATTGCGACGTTTTGCAGGCCTTTGGCAGGGTTCAGTTAACATATAAACACATCAACTTGGCCGGTCAACAGTTTATAAAACCTTTATAAGTTAAATGTACACGGACACACATTACTTTCTTATTATTGAAATTTGAATAAATATCGATATATATGCATGACACATAAATTGTATTGGCTAAATCCATATCAGGTTATTACGATTGACTGTTTTAAAAAAAGAATTATATTAAAAATAACATTTTTTCCCAAACCGATCAAGCACGTGAACAAGTAACGAAGACAATCGCAGTATCAATCAGATAATGTTTCTCATAGAAAAACACAAAGCGTGAAATCATAAATACTTAATTAGAACACAATATAACACGGCTTAAGACGATTGTTATTTGAGCGTTGAACGCAGAGCCTAACATTCTCGGCAATCACATAACGGACAGAAACCTATATCAGTTGTTCTCTCTGGAGATAAATATACCGATTGATCGAGTCGAAGCAGGACCTCAACTCTGTGAAAATAGACTGTATTTTCCTTGATGTGTCTGCTATTTAATGTTATGCGAGTTCGCAAGTACGTTTTACCTTGGGTTATTTTGATAATGAATGACGTACTTCAACGCTTTTTGACATGAGATGTGGTTAAAATACAAACAACCATGTCTGTATTTGTAAATGCGCACTCGAATGGTGTACTAGATTTAAAAACAAATCCTAAACATAACCGTATTTAAACCTGCGGTCAGAATAGTTTATGAGATATTTTAAGAACTAAATGAAACCCCATTAACCATTGCTATCATCATCCCACAATACATCTATTCCCAAGATGGCGATGGTAAAACTCTAACTTAATTGACGTGAAACATTCCCAGTATTTAGTTCACAGTGTAGAAAGCACGTTCTCAATTTGTCCGTTTTGAGCTGACGTCGCTTGAATGTACCCATATATCATAAACAGTTTGTAAACGAAGATAAACAGCTACAGAAACAGCATTTTATTTGTTGAATAATCGATACGAAAATGTTTAACGTTATATTCAGATGTAAATGAAAACAAAATCCATTGTATAAGAAACGTCATACACAAAAACTCTTTTACAGACTTAAACTTACGTGAAGAAATGTTCATAACCACTTTCATGTGTTCATGTATGCGATAGGCTGTTATTTAGTTATATAATAAATAATATCCATTATAGACGAATTTCATTCAAATTAACTTCTTACAGATATACGACTTTTCGTGAAGAAATGTTTATATACTATGTTTATATACCACTATCATGTGCTCATTTATTCGATAAGATGCACTTATCTTTTCAAGAGGTAAGCAAGATGATTTCGTAATAACATCTTTTCAATTAGATACCTTCCAAACTCACTCACTCATTTATTCTTATGACCTACATAAATTATTTTAGCTTTTAGAATCGATAGAATTTACTAAATAACTTTCGTAACATTTATTTCCGTTGAAGTTGTTATCAATAAAAAGTGAAATGATCTTATATGCAAGTTGTATAAGAATATAATAAACATAATGTAAAGTATAGTTCCAGTCTCAGATTACACTTATTATTACTGCTTTAGCAGAAAATACATGCATTAAGTAAAAATTACTTATGCATAAATCAAGAAGTATACACATGCATTTGGATAACTATTACGCACAAGATCAGACATACCAGTATTAGTATTTAGCAGATCACTTTGTATGTGTACACAAACAAACCATTTAATTTGCCATACAATTCCAGCTAAGAAAGCTATGAAACAATGCCAACTTAATGACTTGTAGAACGACTTTCATACAAATCGCCTGTCATTAATTGAATATAGTACAGTATATATGCCATATAGAGAAAGGCATACAATTTAAATTTAAGAGAAACACTGATCCCAAAATGTCAATGCCACCAAAAACACTATTCGATGAATCAAATTTACAGTGTCCATAATATTATCCGTGCACATCAAATCATGTGCATAACACTACGATAAAGTCGAAACTGATTTAAGTTACAACGTGATTTCTTCATTAACATTGCGTTTCATAAGATAAATGTTGTTTATCAAGTCTCATTCCCACTTGTTTGACATTAAGTACATTAATTGCATCGTGAATCAGACCAGTTATACCGTATCTCTTCAGCTATGCTTCTGTTAATGTTTTTATCTCTGGTGAGTTCTGCAAGATCTATTTCCGTTTTTATCTTAAGCGGTGCTCTGTACTGACGAACCGCATATGTTCTTGAACTCCATAACAATTATAAGACATTCATGCAAAATACAATTCTACACTTCGTTATTATAACATTATAGCAATATTTATACTTAGATCCATTTGTATCATTCCTAATCAAATAATAGTAATTTTCACTCACGATTCCTTAATACGTGCACACTTGACACTGATCACTGGTGACTTGATATCAATACGGTACAGGCAACCAACACATTTCTTTTTTCCAATACAAAACGCTCATACTACTTTATAACTTTGTTAACATTTTGCTACGTGAAACTGATATGAATTTCTAGAACATCACTTTTTAGGATTGTAACTGTTAAAGCATTATAATAACGAGAGTGTTTTTTTATATTTGTCATTTTTGTTATTATAAATTAAACATTATATGGCAAATTACATAAAAAAATAACAATATTAACAAAAACTACATTTGTTAGACCTTAAACATATAATAACTTTTTGGACATAAACAACCTGGATTTTACGAAGACTTGAAAGAATATAAATTAAGAAGAAAACAAAGAATGCACTGTTTAATATGTGTAGTATCAATTGAACAGTGAGTATGACTCATCATAATTATTTGTAAAAATAGTTGTTTTTTGCACTCGTTGAATGCGCTCAATTTTGCTTTGTTTCTTTCTATTTTATGTGCATTAAATTAGTATGTGTTTAAGCCATAGAAATTCACTGCATTTATGTTTATTTATGGCTTTGGAAAATGAAACACTTATAATCGCCTTTCCACGAGAGATGAACGTACGGATATTATTTGGTATCTGTTCTAGAAATAAGGGAAACTGTCTTCTTCTGCAGCTGGTAACCTTCATGTTTTCGAAAGAATTAAAATCTGCATCTGAAACTGAGCCATTGTTAACAACAGGGACAAGATTTGAACAAACTTTATATATGACCACTATACGGTGTAACTCTTTTTAAAACTCTTACTATTGTAATTTTGAGGAGATATGTTAAAGTAATTATTTACTATATAAATCAGAAGAGTCACGTAAACACTGGACGGGGTTATTATTACCTAATAGGACATGATTTAAACAATTAGTGTACATTACCACTATCTAATGTTTCATGTCACATATTAAAGCTTTGACCTTTAATGTTTCAAATACGATTGTTTTAAAGTATTTACTATATAATTATATATCATTTACATCTGGGGCTTGACACAATTTGACCAAAGGTGCATCATATGAACACAATTAGAAGAGAACCACTATATAATGTTACGATCACACTTTAAACGGAATCAAAACATACTTATTTCAGACAAAAATTTAGAGTCGATGTACTTATTTCGTACATGACGTTAATATGAAAAGTTTTGAACGTTATGAATAAACCATGTTTGTATAGACTACTTTAAACACTACATATTATTATAGCTTATATTCCTGGAATGAAACTTATGTGCAAGGTAATAGTGCGTATCATTACATAAAAGAAGGGAAGCTTATTTTACTGCGTTTAACTATTCATAAATTATGTCTCTGTTTTTAAACCGTAAATATATAAACGTATACGGTTTGTTGTTTATTACATACACATTTATTTAGAATAATATTGATGCACCTTCAAAGAATTTGGCAGTATTCAAATCGTGTTATATTCTGCCGTTTATAATTTGTTACCGGTAATTAATCAAGCGTTGTTCGTCTGGCTCTTTCTCAACTCAATTAATATCCCCTAATAATGCCTTCTTGAAGATCGTTGGTAAAGGGAAACACCATGGACTGATGCCAATTGCATTTAACATCAAATGATCCAATTTATTAGTTTATGAATTCCAACGATTATATTGTTAAGATAAGACAAATTTACAATACAGTAATTAATATTCATTCATGCATTTGTGTACTTTCTCTTAGAAATAAGGATAGTGTTACTCTGACTAAAAATAAACTATAGAAATGGTTCAAATGGAAAAGGTGCATGATTGTCAAAAGTGCTCATGATAAGCATATATAGTGTCTATATTCAATAATTGTATATTATAAACACTTGTCATGGACAGTACCAAACATAACACTGTTCAATTTAAACTAAAAAAATAAAATATAGCCTGATAATCACATGTTTTTAATAAGATTATATTAAAACGTATAACTACATCATGTAATGACATGAGTATTTCATCTAGGCAAGTTCAACTTGGATCTAAATTTTGAGAAAACTAATACATGCCTTGTTGTAATGTTGTCGTGTGAAACATATTCGGCTATAATGTGAGTGAAATTTTCATTTGCAACATTCAGGTATTTTTTTATAAGAGGTTCACATTAAAATATATGAACACGTTTAAAGTATTCAATTAAATCAGAAGCATTTTAATAAACGTAGAAGTATATAGCTATCGAATTTTATTTAGTATATACCAGCTTTCCTCGTTTAGGGCATTACGGAATTGATTTGGTAAACTTACAGCGTGTATCGTAGGAAATACATATCGTTTATACGTCAGTATCCTCTCTTCATCAAATAACCTAATTCGCCAAATCATGTTATATTAAGAGAAGCAGACAATGTGCCGCCATACGTACATACGGATGGGTGGCGCATATGGAGAATAGGAAGCACTCAATACATTAAACGAACTAATTTGAAAATAAATATAAGTCAAGTAAAATACGTTGAGCATAAGGGCAACTACAATGTATTTCACTGAATATGATGTAAACTTACGATGCAATAAAATGTGCACACATTATATGATCAGTATATTTATTCTGAAATGTTTAATCAATATATTTATTCTTTGATATTCTATGACGAATACATTATAATTGTTTCAGTCAAATAAGTTATTATATGAAAATGCGTAAAGAATCACATGTATATTAATTGCTATATTTACTGTATTTTCCCTCTAAAACACATCAAACAATTGTATTTTTGGAATGCATGTGTTGAGTACGGGTTGGTATATAATAAATGTCCCGATATAGTCAGCATGTTTATGTGTTACGCTTATTTGTATGTGCCATGACTAGAGTTTTTGTCTAAATGCGATTAAGATACAGCGACTGTTTATACTGTACTGATTAAACGGATGATTCCGTATTCTTCTCGCATTCATCTCCGGATGATACTTGAAAAGTATGTGTATTGTTCATTTTTAAAACGTTTTCGCAATTAAAACAATGAAAAATGTATACCAGTTTTTTGTGGAACATGTGCAATATCAGTAATGCAATTTGGCTTTTAACAACCAATATGGACTCTTTTTGGAAGTGCATTACGACTATATGAAAATGAAACATAAAATATGCTAATTCCATATAGTTTATTAATTAATAACGAGATGAAGTCGATAAAATGTATGTTTCATTTCATCGTGCCTCGGAAAGTTACAATTTTGTTTCTCTCATCAACATTCGATCATTCAGTAGTTAACATGTCATTTAATTAAAACACATTCTCTTTTTATTCAGTGTGATTTTAAATTTGATGTATGAGGTTATTTTTATTTAAATGTATATCTTGGTCAGGTTTAAGGTTTGGGTGCCGTTAAACTGGTTTTAAACCTCCCAATGTACTATCCCAATGTATCTGCTTGCTACTTTTTGAGTATTTAGTTTAGTTTTTTCTAGTTTTATTAGCATTTTAATAGTGCAAAATAATTAAATGTAAATTCTGTGATAATTACTTAATGACTGTGATGATGATCTCTGATTAACTAAGTATTCAATTTTGCTCATAAAGGTTTAATAAGTTCTTGTTTCGAGGGCAACTATATTAAATATATTAAGGACCACAACGGAAATAAGGATAAACTTCCTTTTTGTGCTATCATATATATATAACAATTATTTACCAATAATAGTATTGTACTTTTACTCTCTCAAATTGTTAAAATTAGTTATATAATTTATTGAATTTTATAAACCTGTATCTCTCTATGCTTGATTTATCAACTGTGATGCTATTTAAAATTATATGTTTGCTATTTCTTAGGCCATAAGCAGATACAACTTATTTAATGTGTAATATATGCTTTATGTACCATGTTTCACAAATGGTTAAAATATGAAATAAATGAATGAATGAATGAATGATTGAATAAAATGTAATGTTTTTTATCATTGACCGTTCCAATGCTTGACCCCAGTTTTATTCATTGGTGTTCTTGTTCGTTTTTGTTCGTATTTTGTCCTGCGTCTTATTGCATTGCATTTGACCATCTGTCTTAAATGAAGGACCTTGTGGTGATGATAAGAAGGTTCTCATTCAAATACAATTTGAGTTTCACGTTGTTTATATTTAATTACTTAAATTAAATTCAAAGAGGTTAATATTTAGCGAGCATGCCATTTTAGGATGTGTTTTAAACTTTTAAGATTTGGCAATTCCTAAAGAAGTGGTAGAAGAGAATGTTGACACAACTAAACAGCGTTACTTAATGCTGCATGATATATTTTAATGTTATGGAATAATTTTTAAAAATCAATTTTTTGTTTAACTCAAATAAAGAAAAAAACTAATACATAAGGGGACTCATTTTAGTATTTGTTTTTGCTATCGTTTATCGTTTACAAATTTGCACATGGCGCAAATTTAATTTTAACTGCATTTAACACCCAAATTTTAAGAGCATATATCTTTTAACTAGCTTTTGATTCGTAAAAATGCTTAAATTTAGTAACGTGTTTATTCAAAGATCGTAAGAAATAAGTAGCGTGAGAACGTCCGTTTTTAAGAATCACAGAATTCAAAGGACACTTATGCTATTTGTTTAAGAAACAAAACCAAAATACCACAGACTACGGCGATTGTTACATAAGGCTTTAGACGTACTATAGACAGCCCGTAGTGTTGTTAAGAAAACATATTTCTATGCAAGTTGAAGTCTCGGAGGATGCAAACAACAATTGATCGGCTTGTATTACGATTAACAGTACGGCAACCGTTTTATTTGATTTGTCTGCTATTCTATACGGTCATAAATTTCGGTATTGCAGTAGGAAACATCATTCATTACGTTTGGAACAAGTTTAATCAATCTTGATTTGTGTTATTTTTAAACAATGCGTTTCTTAATTGCTTGATTGTTAAGTAAATGTATACAAAAAAGTATGATGATGCACATGAATTATAATGTATCGCTTACACAATCATGTAGATTAACGTTAAACATAGTTTGGTACACATTTGTGGCTTGGAAAAAGCAAGGCGTGTTTTGTTGGTAATATTTATGTTAAAAATCCAAGCTATTAGGAAATCATCATTTATACTTTAACCAAGTAGGCTTGTTTTATGTACATTGTAAAATAAAAAAAAAGTATTAAACAACTTAATCAATTTTTGTCATTTAGGAACATGTTTTTATATGGAAGTATATGTATACAGGATGGATTTTGAACTATGATTAATAAATACAATAATACATATATATGTAAAGAAACCATTCAATTCGATAAAAAGTACAATAAGAATACAATAACAAATAACACAGTATATATACATCAATCAGACATCAGTATCTAAACATATATAAGACATCACTGAACATAAATCGCGATGGTACCTGAAGTCAATTAAGACATACATATAAGTCATTTGATAGTGTTTAGTTAATGTTCTTATTAGAATGTAAAAAATGAAGATGTAACGGAATAATTGGAGTTATAATCTTTTTCCAGTGATTCTCGAATCATTAATTATAACGCATAACATAAATTAAATCATAAATTGCAGTATGATCAAGCCCATCTATTTGAAGCAGGTACTTTGCGTTTAAGATTTCTCCATGACTTTAAATGCAGGGTACCGATTACATCAAGCAGAAATTAAAGACTATTAAACCATTATTGTAACACATGGTATTATTTTCTGAACTTAATATATTGCACTTCTTTGATGTTTTACTTTGCGACTTTTCATGCATACATATGTGTATGTATTTTTATCGAGACATTTCCTCAATCAATAAATGATAACAAAATTCCAGCTACACATATAAATGGGAACGTAATGTTATTTCGAGTATTGTACTGTAAAACATAGTATGCATCAACATGCCTACACACACATATACACATGTACTTTTAAAACAAACGTGTTTTCCGTACTAATATATATTTTGGAAAACGACAACTCAGTATCTTATTTTATTTAATTTTATCTCCTAGGTTAAATTTCCAGATGTTTTAATACATAACCACAAATGTTTTCTCAAAAACTTACAAATAACACGAAGACTATACCGTAATTGTTTTTTTATCAATCAGATAATGATTCTTATCGAACAACGTACAACTTGGTTTCATCAATACTCAATAAGAAAACAACACAAACAGAAGCTTAAGACGTATGCTACATTGATTATTGACGCATAGCACGAAACAGTAGAATAGCTAATATACAATAGCATCTCATATGGTTGGAATCCACTATCTAGAGATGCATACATTAATTAATAATATCGAAACAAGACCACCAGTCCAGTCTTCAAAAAGGAGATTAATTTTTTGTGTTCGGTAATCCATATTCAAAAATCCAAAGAACATGGACATATTTGAAAAACGTAACGGCATTAATACATTTGACACTTGCTGAGGAAGAAGTGCAAACATGTATGAGGTTTTGCATTTGTTAAACAAATCAGTGTGATTATGGTTTTGTGTCTGTTGTACAATACCATCCATATATTACTAATTTGAGGTTGTATTTATCAGCATATCACCTTATGATTAATTCGTGTATTATGAATGGTAATACCATTTGTTTATATATTTGAAATACACGAAAAAACAATCGACGAAGATCAACAGTGCAATTATTTTGTACTCAATATGCACTTAATATGCATTATCCAAAAATCTTATTTTTGATTAAAGCTTTAGGTGTTTAAATATTTGTTCATTTATTCAATAGATTGCCATTTCATGTAAGCAAATGGATTTCGTTATTACCGCGTTCGATTGAGATACTTTCAAAACACAATCATTATTTCTAATGCATGCAATCAACTACTTCATCCATATAACCGAATTATTGATATTGAATTCCACCCAAGTTATTTATTTTTATATTGACGAAGGATCCATGCCGCTATTATAACCGTGGATATTTTAGCTGGTTTAGAAAGGTAATGAGGAAACGCATCATAAATACATAATTTCTTTTACCGATTGTTATTTTGTAAAGCATCTACGGGCTACATTTTTAGGGAAAGTTTTCATTTCGAGTATACCTATCAGTATTGTGTTTATCAATTAATACCTAAATACATAAATATATATGCTATTTTCCTGTGGATCTACAACCTTTGAACGAGACAATTCAGATATATCCTTTCGGGTAAAGCAAATACACGACATTTATAATTCGATTTTTGTTAGGTTTTGTTCTTACTGGAACCTTCAGAACGTGCAGTATTGTATTTAAAGCCAAACATACCTTTCTTACTATATTACTTTGTTCTGCGGAACGAATTCCATCGCCAAATCTTGATATATTTAGACAAACAATCAACGTGCCAGCACGTAAATCAGCGGTTTTGCTGCGCATTTGGATGGTATGAACTACCACATAAGTATTAAGAACATCATTACAGTCAACATTAAGCCGGTCAGAGCAATCATGAAATTGATGTGAGTTTTTTAAACACATTTTTAAATGAAAATGTGTATAAAGTAAACGTTATTCGCAGTTTATGTAGTAAGCTATTGAACATAAAATGTATGTTACAATTTTAAATTGAAATAATTTAATGTAACAAAAATTATACTTATTCTTTGGCCAATACAGTACGTAGAAAGAATATATAAACTTAACATTGGTACTATGGTTGTAATTAACTGTAATAGTAAAAAACTAAAACAAAAATTAATGTAGTTTAGTTGAGTACTCATCCTAAGTTCTTGTTAGGATAATATGAGAATTGAACAATAGTGTTTTACTTCTGGTCGTTTATGTTCAAATTTAAACATTCGAGATATTGATTCAAGTTAATGTGACTATGCTGGATCAATTGTGCCGAACATCCAATGTTCAATGTGCCGAATGTTTTTTAAACTAAATAACATGGACGTTAAAATAAATGAAATTTCCACAATGCTATTAGTTTTGTTGAGTATGGCACATAACTTCGGAGCAAATGGCAATAATATAGCCCAACATTAATTAAGATGTATGTTGTTTGTCAGTACAGTTAACCGGTGAAAAAATAAACGGAAGGTCTACGAATACAAAACCCTTTGTCAAAATGCAATACTACTACACATATATTTTACAGTTTGTGAACAACTTAATGATATGCAGTTGTTTTATTAAAAGCACGATTGAGGAAAAAACTTTAAAAGAAAATCCATTTTTCACTAAGCATCTGGCATTTTTACATGCATCTAGACGAACCTTTTACACATTATCTTAATTTCATTATTGTGTGGCGTCCGTAGGTCTCTGAAGCAACATATTTCACCAAAGTTATGTATGAAACAGCCATATATCTATTCCAGAATTATGGTACGCACGTTATTGTTTTCTTTTAATTTATGTTGATGACAATGTTTATACAATACTCGTTATGCTCAGATTATGTATTCTAACCGTTTGAACAATAGTATGGTGTAGTTAAATATATTCTTCAAAATAATGGCTAAATAAAAACATTATGTTTGGTCGATGTCCAATTTATAAATTTGACATTATCCATTCTGAGGAGCCTACGCTTTACCAGTTTTCNTTAGTTTTGTTGAGTATGGCACAACACTTCGGAGCAAATGGCAATTATATAGCCCAACATTAATTAAGATGTATGTTGTTTGTCAGTACAGTTAACCGGTGAAAAAATAAACGGAAGGTCTACGAATACAAAACCCTTCGTCAAAATGCAATACTACTACACATATATTTTACAGTTTGTGAATAACTTAATGATATGCAGATAATTTAGTGAACGCACGATTGAGGAAAAAACTTTAAAAGAAAATCCATTTTTCACTAAGCATCTGGCATTTTTACATGCATCTAGACGAACCTTTTACACATTATCTTAATTTCATTATTGCGTGGCGTCCGTAGGTCTCTGAAGCAACATATTTCACCAAAGTTATATGTGAAGCAGCCATATATCTATTCCAGAATGATGGTATGCACGTTATTGTTTTCTTTTAATTTATGTTGATGATAGTCATACAGGATAATTAAACTGCTAATGTAATATATGAATACGTTATTTATATCAAACATGAGTGGATTATAATTAGTTTGGCGAGAGATTGTATGAGAAAAAAAGAGTTTAGTACCGACACTAAAATTGATTAGTCTATGTGATGATTAGCTAGATGTATTCGTTTACCATGATGTTAAAATGAACAGTAAATCATATGCTTTTAGTTCATTTATGATTTGCAAATGTTCATTCGTATGAAGCATAGCTTAAAGATGCATGTCCAGTCATTAGTAACAAGTTTAATTATATATGTAGAGTAGTTTTCTGTGGTATATACATTGCAGAATTAGCATATGTCATGAACGTTTGAAGGTTATTTCATTTACAACTCCATAATAAAATATGACAACATTGAAAATATTAACGGTGAACCGCTCTTTTGTAGTATTTAATATAACCAGCAATTCAACTCCAGAAACTATATAAGGAGAGACATTCGTGTTCTTATCGATTTCTAAAGTAACAGAACATCAACTATATAATGATCCAAACTGGGATGATCTCCGCCTTTGTAACAGTAGTAATCGTATTCAATAAACTGTGTGTGTAAATCAACACTTCAGAATATTGGAAAGGCAATTATCGCTTGAGAAATTTACCGCAGACAATTCGCAACCATATTTTAATTTGTATTAGGATGTAATTAATAAACACACAAAAAAAGAAACTCATAACTAGGAATTTCACCGCTTGAATTTTAAAACATCAACAACAATCAAATGACATATTCCATTTCTTGCTTGGGAAGAATTAATTGAATGGTGTCGTGACTCAGTATAAAACAGTTCCCTTTTTTGTCTGTCTGTGTAATTATAAACACGGGATTTTATGAAATAAACACCACTCAACAAACAAACAAATTTGGTCATTGAGAAGCTCGTTGAAGTAAATAACATATAAGTTATGGTACAATTTGACAGGTTCATAATGCTGTGTAAGTTTAAGATTAAGGATATAAAATGTTGAAATTTAATTTGTTTAAACTCGTTTAAATGTAAAAAAGTTGACTCATCTGCCGGCATTTAATATTGTTATTCCTACTAGGTTTTGTTTATTTGTGTCTAGTGACATATTGCCTAACACTGAGACATATAAAATATTCACACTAGAAACAAACGAACACACAAGAATAAAACGGAGGTATCCGCATAATGGACGTTAATTTAAAGAATAGCATCGGAATTTAAACCGATTAAAGAGCACCAAAATGACAATGTTTATAAAATACTCGTTATGCTCAGTTTATGTATTCTAACCCTTTGAACAATAGTATGGTGTAATTAAATATATTCTTCAAAATAATGGCTTAATAAAAACATTATGTTTGGTCGATGTCCAATTTATAAATTCGACATTATCCAATCTGAGGAGACTACGCTTTACCAGTTTTCCGAATGTGTATTGTTTCCTAAAAGACGTTAAGATAAAAAATCAAATAAACTACATTAAGATAAATACGAAACGTGTATCATTGAACCCGCTAACGCGTTTTCTACCATCCCATATACTCCTTTTGTCCACAACGGGATATTAAATCAGATAGATAGACAATAAGCCACCACAAACAGTCCTATCTTGACATATAGTCAATATCTGATTAGGAACATGTTGCGAATTGTTGCATGTAGCTATGAGCCAAAGCAGACCAACACCATATTTAGATTGACGTCTTACTATATTATATGTTTTTGGCTCCTTCGTATAGTACATGTTCATTTCTCTAGTTCAAGATGTATGAGTATAAACAGTCACATAAGAATATAATAATTATGAACTATTGATGCCAAATATTGATTACGAAAGATATATTGTCATTGGAAAATCGTATAAACTATAAACATAACTTAATGCACATGCCATATATATGTATAGTAAAACAATCCGAAATTATACTTACACTGTTGTCAATACCTCCCATACCAGTTGAGACATATCTTATAATATCGGCGTCAGGATGTTATTGTCTGGATAAACGGTTCACTATAAAATATTAATCTACTGATTTTGGTGAAAGGTTAACATGTATCGATTTAAGTTTGAATACAACATATTACAATTTTGTTTATACGTAGGTATAATCCTTGTTCAGTCATATCAACAGTAAACGTAGAGGTATTTTATCTTAACAAAATTAATGTTATATTACAGTATTAAAGCACCTGCTGATAACTTCTTGTCATGTTTATAGTGGATTGTGCTTGGATATATCGTATAAAAACTATTATTTTCAGTGACATATATATAGGTATAAAACAGCAACAACGACGTGAATTAACTTGTCTTCGATGTTTATTGATTTGATATTGAACATGTTGAAGCGTTAGTAACCTAACCAACATAATCACGTTCCATATGAATGTTCACTAGGTCGCAGTTCTGATAGATTGAACTAGTTGTAATCCAATTGGGAAGGTGTTAGTTATATACAATGGGCAGTGTAACGCGTATGCACATAGACATACATGTACAATCAGAATCAACAAGACAAGTCGCTTGTTTTAATTCCATTATTGCGTGTCGTCTCTAAGCCCGTGAATTTGCATATTTTACCCAGGTTTAATTTTAAACAGCCCTTTAAAACTTCCAGATATATGAAATATTATGCACATTCCTTTATCTTTGAATTTCTGTTGATTCTCATCATTAAGTATACTTTCATAAGATAATGTCATAAATAAATGAGGTGTTTATATCTTAGATAAGTTGGCTGTTTTTTTGTCGACTATTTGTATGGGAAAAAACAGTTAAGTAACGATACTGCCTTAAATAAGTCAATATGCTGATTATAAGCAATGAATTCTCGAAATTTGTTCATTAACGATGATTTTAGAATAAATTATAAGTAGTTAGCTGTTCATTTATTCATGGTGTGAAGAATGCTTGATACTTGATTGTCAAAGTTTTTTTTGTCGAATAGCAAACAACCGGAGGTTGAGATGAGTAGAGGTTAAATCACGATTGCCAATCACGAGTGATTTGAGAACACGCATCTCAACTTCCGGCCCTGGGTTTATTCGACAACAAATGTATTATATTGATTCTAATACAGCTTTTTACATACTAGTTTTTATCATTTGAAACAAGCTGTTTAAGATTGCTGATAAAAAAACAGGCTTATTGAAACATAAATGAATGGAAATTCAATGTGTTTTGAGCTCAAACGGAAACGAAAACAACGACGATTGTTTGAAATTAACAGAGTATGACTTTATAAATACATATATGACAACAACAAAAAACAATTACTGAAACTGAACATCATGATATGATTCACAAAACACAGCGTGTTGTTACTAGGCGTTGAATTATTGTCCGATGCTTATACGGATGGTGCTTTAATTAGTATACCCTATTGCATCAAGGTAAATGTAATGCATTTTTTAGCGCGTTATTTCATCATTTCTCATATAGTATTGAATATCCCGCAGGGCGTAAATGTATATTCTCAACTGTCTGTTGGTACACGGTGCTCGATATATGTTAGCAACGCCAATAATTATTGCATCATTATTCCTTTGTTTATATTCACGCGTTAATTTCGGGTTTGGGACTAATGTTTTTATCTGTGAGTAATGAAGAAAATCTGGCGATAACATTTTACAAAAATCAAGTTTGCAGAAACTCAACTGAAACATGACGCGGAATAATGTTTTATAAGACATATAAATCAGCATTTAATTGAACAGATAAAGTTCTTAGTCCTTCTAAACAATCAGATTCATTTGCAGTATCCCTATCATATGGGACAATTACATCCGAATATGGAATGCTGTAAGTCTAAGCACGTAGTAAATCGGTCTCAGCCATCAATTCTGCTGAAGTATTCGTCTTAAACGAAGAAAAGAACCATTGATTTACAAATATTCCTGGACAATATTGGATGTAACATTTGACACAGACATAGTGACACGGCGTGCTGAATAAGTAATCTCAAACGATATTCGTAATGTAGCTTTAGCAATAAGAATTATTACAATGAATATTTATTATATTATATATTTATAACACTTGTTGCATTTGGCAACTTAAAATCAATGCACAATATTGTAATACTTCTGAGCAATCTCTACCGTAGTTGTAGCGGAAACGCTTGTTAGTGTATATACACTCACGACATATGATTATTGCAAATCAATATAAAGAGATTGGGTTCTTTTTCTTATACATGCATGTTTAAATACGAAATGTTTCACCCAGTACTTAACGCATGATAATTCATAAGTGTTAACCTTTACGCAGACACAGTAAAAACTTATTTAAAACCCTACGCATAAGCATAAATAATGATCTGTATATTTGTGGCAAGTAATCTTTTGCCCATCAATGAGACACAGAATATAAATAATTTCAGAAGAAACAAACACAGATGAGTAAAAGTAAGGTAACTGCTAATGCAAAAAATAGCATAAGGGTTCAAATTTGTATGGACTCCAAAACGGTTATGTGTACACAGTAAAAAGTTTGCTCAGTTTATGTATTTTAAGCTATTAAATTTTAAGTCAATTGTTATGTTGATCAAATTAAATGTATTCATAAATGTCATATTTATATATGATAAATTATATTCTTTTTAGGTCCAATTTAAACACTCAACATTCTGGTTAATTTTGGATGAGCCTACGCTTTTCCAGTTTTGCCGAATGTTTATACTATCCAGAAAATAACTCAACTACAAAACAAAACTACACAAAGATCAACCTATATGAAAAGTAAATCAATATAACCCCCACCGAGTGTTCCACCATGCAATTATACTCATTTTATCCCCAACGGGATATAAAACTAGATTGCCGGACAATAAGCCACAATAAACATTCCTTATCTTGACATTTTCAATATCAGAGTTAGGAATATATTGCGGATTGTTGCATGTGACTATGAGCCAAACCAGACAAACACCATATATAACTTGCATTCTCACCATCTCATATGTGTGTTTTCCTAAGAGAAGTAAATGTTCATGTCATGTTTCCATACATGGGTATATACAGTAACCGACGCATATGATTGTTATGAACTATTGATGTAAAATATTTATTCATGTTTGTTGTCATGGGAACATCAAATAAACAGTGAACACATTTAAATGCAAATGCAATTCATATGTATAGTACAACAATGCAAAATAAAACACATAATTCACGTTTATGGGACGTTTATGATATACTTCGAATTTCAGTGCTATTATTTATGATCTTGATGTTACGTCAAAGCCAATACACATTTAAAATACGAAAACATAAAAACGAATACATTATTATACGTGTTGTTTGTTCAACATGAACTACTTTCAGCTTAAGTTACAACGAGGAAGGAATTTTAATCGTTGTTATTTTAGTGCCTGCCATCAGTTTTTGTAACATTCCGTATTCCTCGACTTAGGATGAGCTATATGAACAAAACACGTTACAATCATTAATTTCATTATATGAATAACTTCAGTCATATTGTATAACAACGAATTTATTTTGATAACTGAATATTACATTTTATTTTATAAAGGATAACATTGAAGTTAATGAAAGAATACAATGTGAAAAACGTGTTGTGATGTTTCCCACCTCAGTCATTGTTCGAAAGCAAGTTTTACCAAAGTTACATATTTAACCACGAACAAATATAATGATGTAAATATTTTTAATAACGTTTATCAATATCGTTGAATCAGTAAGTAAAGAATATTTGTTGATATCTGAAATGTAGGTAAATATTGACTAGTTTGCCAGTAGCGAGCAAAAACATGGTTAATGGCCAGTTTGCATGCCAGACGCACACATAAATATTTAAAATATCTAATTTGATTTCGAAATTATTTATTTACACTACTCTGTTCTCCATACTGCCAATACATCGCGTGCCAGTTCAGACATATCTTATATTATCGGAGTCAGGTGTTTATTTGCCGGATAAACGGTTTACTACAACATATAGAATCTGCATATTTTCGTAAATGTTTTACATGCATTCATTTCAGATATAATCAAACATAAAACGACTTTTTTCAACTATAAGAAGGTGCAATCCATGTTCAATAATATCAACAGTAAACGTGGATCCATTTTATTTAAATTCAGTTTGTTTGTTATTACCGTATTAAGATAACCGCGCATAATATTTCGTTAAATTCAGAGTGGATTGATTTTCGATATATTGTACATGTATAACAGCTTTTACTTTCAATAACACATCTTCATGGATAAAACAACAACAATAACTTGAAGTAGTTTTGCTGAGTCTTGAAAAAAAAAAACGATTCGGAGTAGATGGCAACTTGTTCTATATTATAGCCCATATAGCTTCATATAAGCTTATCAACCATTCCATAAATGTCTATAATTTCTCAATTGTGGCGGCTCTCCGTCCATTTGAATTAACATATACCATTCAAAGTTAAGGCATCAATGGACTTGCATTCTAAACTGAGAAAGTATTATAATTTATTGTTCATGTAGACTCAAGCTTAAAACATGATATCTACAGTAGTTCGCCTTAAATAGACATGTGTTACAACAATGTAATTGCCTTTTTTTAAATCTAATTACAATTCTAACTGATAAAAATAGGATCTGACATGAGTTGTCATATAATACCATATTTTTTAAAACGAGTTCAGGAATTTTGTTAAAAAGCGAGTATGATATGACAACGAAAGTCAGATCTTTTTTATCATATGCTTTTAAACTTAATAAAATACATCTTAATTGACCAAACAAATGCTGATAGATCTAAAAGTTGTTTACTATCGTGACGTCATTTCATGTTGACGACGTCATTTCACCAAAATAAAGCCGTGCGATTGGTTAGTTATTGATTATGTAGCCAACGAAAACGCTTAAAAATGTTGTATTACACATGTGTAATATAAATATATGTAATATAAAAAAAATACGTAATGTCTGTATTACATTGAAAACAAGGTATAGCATGTGATAAATTATTTTATCGGTTCAAACCCGATTTTGACCAGGTTTTCGATGTCTACCTCGATTAAAAATATATTTCAACTAGAAATGGCGCCGCAGATGCCGACGCGTATCCCCACGCCGCATAGATGTTATATTAAAAGGCAATTTTTGGTGGGCAAGGCCTATGTTGGTGGGGCCCCGGGGTAGGTAATGTGGACATGGATGGTCGAGATAGACCTTGTTGTCATAAGAGATGTTTAGTATTAAAGTGCAGTTAATTGGTGAATAAATAAAGAAGTTATGTTAAAACAAAATTTTGGGCCCCACCCCAACCC